>JAVJGJ010000037.1:90013793-90032017 GCA_035590215.1 Microhierax caerulescens
CCCCCCCCCCCCCCCCCCCCCCCCCCCCCCCCCCCCCCCCCCCCCCCCCCCCCCCCCCCCCCCCCCCCCCCCCAGAATTAAAATAATTTTCAGTTCAGTTTGAGGAGAAAAAAATCCAAAAAGCTCTTAGATAATTTGGTGCTGCTTTCCACATGGCGTTGTGCCTTTGAGATCAAGGAAACATGGGTATTTAAAACAGAAAAGGAAGAAGGATTATATGAAATCTGAATCATGAATAAAATGCTGTTTACTAAATTCCATTGAAACTTTTGAGAATACCTTAAGTATTTAACTTCATTTTAGTATGTTTATATGCCTATAGTGCTGGCTACCTTTAAATCCCTCAGCAAATATTTTTGTCCTGTTTAAGTTCATTATTTCTGTATAATTACTCAGAATGTCATTGTTTTTTCTTCTTCAGCAACTTGTTTGGGGTTTACTTTTAAATTGGCAGGTAAGACATTAGGGGACATGAGTGGTTTCTTTAGCAGCCTTTTTTGGGCTGTGCAGAAACATGACTAAAAAGCATATTTTTTTTTTCCTGATGTGCTACATTTTAAGTATTTTAAAAGAAGCCACTGAGTTTAGGGTTTAAAGATTTAATATATTTTATCCATCTGTACTTCCAAATTGTGGATGATATTGATTGGTGTTATTTGATGTGTTCAGCCTCATTGGGCCTCTGCACAGTTGTGACACTGAGCAGCTCAAGAGATGATGTCGCAGAGTTTATACAGTTGGTGTTCCCAGAACAGTGCCGTGGCCACCGCTAGCACTGGGCATGGGCGTGGGAGGAACAACACCCGGAGCAGAACCATGCCACAGGGGCTGCAAAAGGACAGGCTGGCCCCTTTCGTCCAAACCCTCTTTTTGAAACCCTACCCAAAGACACCGGTCCTGTATGTAAATTCACATCCCTGTCCTTTGGGCTCGGTTCTTTAATGCATCTTTAACACATGTCTGTGAAGAAGAAGGCCCCTGCTTCCTCAGGAGACTTGGAGAAAACTTGACAAGATCAGTTACCCTGGCGCATTGTTCTTTTAGGTGTCTTCCATGGGAGACCAGGTCAAATCTATTGTTACTTGCCCCTCAAATAACAGACAACCCTGCAGCTGCGTAAATTTGAATTTAAATAGCTGCAGAAAAGATGAGGACTCTCTCATAATCATAAATAAGCTGATTTATTTTTTTTAGTAGATCTATCTTGTATCATAATAATTGCCAAAGTATTTACTCACAGGCACAAAATACTTAGAGTCTCCTTAATCTCCAGTTATTGTTTCCCTCTTGTCTTGACCTTTCTTGAAGTGTTTTATAAACAATTTAAAGATTAAATGAAATATTAGAAACAGTTATTATAGAGCAGGCAAAGTTATTTGCTTTCCTTGAGTGAAGGGATATAATTTGTAAAGGACTGATTACATTCATCTGTTTTCTGGGTAGCCTGTAAGTTTACCTTACCATGGCAAGGCAGAATAACAGAGAAATTGTGTCATGGGAGCCAAGTAAGATATTGTAGCGGTAGGAAATCCAATTGCCTTGTTTCACAGCCATTTGTCTTGTCCCTCGTTTCTGTCAAATGATCATTTGAATCAAAAGCACTTAAAGAGATTTTCTTCCTCTGCAGTAATGAGAACAACAGAGACTTTTATGCTGCAGGACATTCCTACTAGGTCTTTCCTCCTCTAACGTGGCTACCTGCCAGTCCTCGTTATTATTAAAAGTGGCTTCATTTAGTACACTTGATGAAGTGGCTCTGCCTGGCTTCATGGCTGTCACTGTGGTTATGAGTCAAGAAGGAGAGCGGGAGTGGGGAGCTCTGACTCAGTGGAGCTTAGCAGCAGAGAAGCAATTTAAACTGAGAATATTAATTGGTGGCTCTTGACTTCAAACCCACTCTTTTCAAGCCATGAATTCATATCAAAACAAAAATACTGGGAAAGCGTGTTTGATCTGTTTGCCGTACCGATTTTAACACGCTCCAGCCTTGCCTTTGGTTTACAAAGCTCAGTACTAGCAAAACTCCCTGGCGAGCCAGGAGGGTTACCTGGGTGCAGAACCTACTAACGAGAATTTGGGGTTGAGGTTATTTGACTCCAGCTTTTGGAGAGAAGGGCCATTCCTAGGAGGGAACAGCTTAAGGATTTCAGAAGCTCCCTCTCCGAGTCTGCAGGCTGTTCCCTCTGCTGCGCACTTCTGTCCAAGCAGGGATGAAATGAGATGCGAGGGTCCTGGAATCATCAAAACAACACAGCCTGTTGGCTCCAACACAGCTGGAGCTGGGAAAAAGATGCCTGTTCTTCCACTTTTGCATGACTTTTTCTGTCTCTTTTCCGATCTCCCTGTGAGGCAGACAGAGTGGAGGCAGTAGAGCAGCAGGGAAGAAGAAAGGGTGATAGTGACTGTCTATTCCACATCGGAGGACAATTTCTTAGTGTCCCTTTGCAATTAGAAGAACATTTGTCAACCCTGACATCTGCCAACCATAGTTCTGCAATGCCTGGAGAAGCTTAGATTATTGAAGTGCCTTTGTTTTCCCAAGCAGATACAAGAGAAGGCACTGTCATTTCCAAGATCAGTATTTGATAGGGCAGGATGCTGTTGTGGACACATATAAAATTACATCTTCATTTCTGGTACTTCTGGCAGAAGCAGGGAGGGTGAGGGAGATACATTAATAACAGGCAGTTGGTGTCACCACGATATATTTCAAAATCTTACAGTAACTGTATCCTACAGTAATTTTCTTGCAGGTCTAACACCCTTGGAAAATATTCCTTAGCAGCTCTAAGACACTTCTGAAATATTCCTTAGCTTTTACAATCCTTATTTTGAAATAGTCAGTAAATTCTGTAGGTAAACATTTGGTGCTTTATCACTGAAAGGGCAGGGTCCCTTATTCAGATGAGTGTGGTCAGAGGAAATCAGAGTTGGATAGCTGATTCTCTGCCTGCTGCATCTGGAGCCTATGGGGGTGCTCTGGGGAACAAATGCAGATTTGGCTCCAGCTCAAGGGAGGTCCCTTGTCGGGAGATGACATATGAAGGTTATGCATGTAAGTACCAAATCCTCACACTCCCATACTGTGCAGCATTTCACAGCCAGGAGATAAACAGACTATAGCTGTTTTAAAATAACAGCTATGTTTTTTCTCTGTTTATCTCTGTTGGCTGTGCTATTAGGTCCCTTTTGTTTATTCGTGCTTTGAGTCATCTTCCAGGTCCGTGTGTCCTGTAAATCAGGTATGATACTTGCTGCCAGATATCACTTGCACCTGAAATCTGGGCACTGTGAGCTTTCTTTTAAAACTTTCATGAATAATTGCCAAAAGGTGGTAGCTACAGTATCCCCAACAAACGCACATGAATGGTCCTCTTTTTAAGCCTAGAATTCCTTTAAACACGCCTGTTGGGTTTTGAGTACCTGCAGTTAAATGGTGTTGCTTTTGGCAGGGCTTGGTGAGCAAACGAGGCATAATCTCTCTGATCTCAGTAGTCTGGTCAGCCAGCCATGACATTCTCAGTGTCTTTTCTTTCTACACCCTGTCTGAACAGAGCCATAGCCCAGGCAGCTCTCAGTGGGGTTGCCAAAGATTACCATGTGCAGTGGAGCAGCAGATGGCAGGACAGTGGAAAATATGCAGTCCCAGTCCCTGGGTTCACGTGGGGTTCAGGGTTAAATTTCAGCGATTTCCATCCCTGCTCCTCGAGCCCCTCGATAAACTGCCATTTGAGAGGCAAACTCTTCAGTGTGCATTGGAAAACTATTTAAAATTCAGGTTTGTGCAGCTTGGGAAGTGGGTTCTGGGTTGCAGCAGAGAATTTAAGAATGCAGTGTAGAATGTAGTGTCTGCAGCAGTTAAGTCATCCTCACTGTCCAAAGACATTAGTGTGGCCACAACAAATGAGGTAGATACAAATACATCCTGAAAACTACGAAAGAAAGGAAAAGGATCATTGACAAACTTGGTAAATTCAAAAAATGTGTAAGGGCTGAACGAGGGATGCTCCCACAAACATAATGCAAACTTGTGCCTGTGTGTTCTGATAAAGCCCTTCTTTGTGCTTTTGATTCCCCCCTCCCCACTTCTTTATCCCTTGCACAGAATGGAAAGTTCTCACTGGAATGACTGGATGTTCAATCTCTTTGGGGCAGAAAGCAGTTATTCGACAGCAGATTTACTCTGTGCCACTTCCATTGCCACTCTTCAAGCCTTGCACTAAAAATGATTTCATCCCTTTTTTGACTCTTCCAGGGCACTTCTCTCATTGTTTCAAAAATATCAAGATACTTAACTTTCTCAAATATCTGTAAAACCTTAGTATTTTATCCCCCTTTCTGGGGTGGAAAATTAAGATATGGAAGAAAAAAAGGTCTGCATTGATTGACTGATTAGTGATCAGAATGAAACTCCCATCTGTTTACATCTGAGGGCTTTCTAGTCAAGCACACAGAGGAATACATGGCAGTGACTAAATGAGAACCTTGATCTAAATGACTTGTAAGTACTTTTTCAGAATTTGCTGATGAAACTGGGCTTTTATTCATTTCTTTAAAGCATCATTAATCAGACGGAGCTGTGAATCCATCATTTCTCTTTCTGCATTTCTTTATCTTTGCTAGGCTTCAGACTCCATAGGGCCCCTGCCTACTTCATTTCTCACAAGAGTTTCTGCTCTCATAGCAGGTCTATTCTCTGCACGGGGGGCAATGCTGTTAGGAAAAAAATTACAATATGCAATTAATCTAGAGGTGTTTTGTGAAACTGTATCATTGTACATTCAAAAACAACACTGGCACGCATCATCCTAACATTTAGTGCTAGAATTTACAGCTTTCTTCCTGAGCAGGTACAGAGTGTGTGTATGTGCATGTGTGTTTTTCTGAGAGCATGCACAGCTACCTATGGGGATATTAAAATTATGTGAAAGGTCCCACTAAAAATACAAAGCCAGGAAATTCAGAATTGGGCTAACTTTCTGTCCTGGTTTCACCCCATTGTGCTCAAGTATTGTAGGCATCTCAGAACAGCAGGTGATCCGACTGCCTCTTCTGTTCCTAGAGGAAGTGTAAACGAACTTAAATGGGAAATATCACAAAAACAGGATAACAATGAATTTCAGGAGTCTACAAAGGAAGAAGTGTTCTTAAAAATACTGATATTAGAACAGTAGTGAGCATGACAAGTTGAACAGTGGTAAATGGACATTCCGTTTAGACGCGCTTTTTTTTTTTTTTTTTTTTTTCCATTTAATCACTTCCCAAGTATTTTGTTTCACATTTTCTTATGCATAATTTTTGTGGCAATTGGATGTGTTAATGGTGCAGTGTTTAAGTTTGGATTCTTCTTTGTAAATTTCCGTAATAGAACTTCAGTCCCAGAACTTCACCAATTTATCTTGCCAAAAAACTGAGTTCTCTGGGTTTATAGCTGCATAGTTATTTTTATTTAATGTATTAATTACACTAAAGAAAAACAATTCCCACACAAAAAGAATGCAGGAGGGGAATTCAATTTCAGTGGCACCGATAGAAAAAAGGATTATTCCTACTGTTTTCCTGTGTTCAAGTGATTTTCTCAGTAAATAACAGTGTCTGCTTCTTTGCCTCAGTGCCTTTTCCTTTTTAAAGTGAAAATTAGCGCCAGGCCCAGGGTTTCTCCCAGAGTGGCGTTCATTCTCAGCAATGGCTTTTATGCAACTTCCTGACGTGTCCTGGTTTTCTGCCTGTGGGAGAGCTGCCGCTCTGCCTGGTGGCATTTCCAGTTCAGGGTTTGGGTGTGGAAGCCATAGCACCCTTGCTCAACTTCAGGGTCCCCTGAGAGCGATCACAGCCTGCTCTCAAATAAGGACATAACTTTTTATAGGAAGTTTAAGCAACCAGCAGTAACTACAGCTAGGTGAAATAATGTTTTTATTGGCTTTCTGAATACAGGAGGTCAACACAGCTAGGCCAAACATATCCAAGTCTTTCAGGAGCAGGAGGGACGTGCTGTCTTTGTTGGCTTGCAGCCTTCCTGGTGTATTGTCAGCTTGTCTCTGCCTTTCCCTCCTTTTCTTAAACTGTTAGCATGGGGGGTGGGGGGTGCTTCAGGGTTGGTCACACACACACACACATAATTATTTGAAGCATGTTTTGAGGGAGTTTATTTTTAAATACTACGCTGGAAGGGTGTTGCTTTGGTTTAATGCAAGATGATGACTTCCAGTGGTGTCCCGTTCTGCCCTCAGCAGCCCCGCGTGTCCCTGTGCAGAAGCAGAGCTCAGGAACGGGGGCAGCCGGGGCAGGCAGCGTGGGCTGGAAGTGCCATGAGCTGGTCTCACACCCCTGGTCCCACACCGGCTCGTCTGCATGCCACAGCACACACTGTGAAGGCTGGGGGGGTTGACACTCCTGTCAGAGCCATGTGTTTACTTCATTAGTCTACAATGAGTCTGACGGGGTGTCTGTCGGTGGAATAATTTGTCCTTGTTCTGGTAATCACAGCCCGTCGCAAAGGGTGATTTGTGCATGGAATTGTTGGGAACATCACTGGTGTTGGAGATGTACTTCTCACCACATCCTAGCTGAGAATCTCATTACTCGTAACACAGAAGATGGAAGGAAATGTAGCGCCTTGTGTTATATGTGCCCTTTTCAAGTACTAGAAAAAAAATGGTGCCTCCTGTATTTGCAGAGTCTGAGATTTCTTTTTCTTCTTCCCTCCAACTCTCACAAGTCCCCACCTTGTTACTTCTGGTGAGCTCTTTGCCCATGGGTCTTTCCAGCTCCCTGGAAATAAGAGTTGTCTGTGTTTCAGGACGTCCCCTTGGTGGCTCCAGGACTCCTGTAGCAAAGGGCAGTTTATGAAAATCAAAGCACATTTACCAAAGGATGTACTAAGGGCCCAAAGGGTGCCTTGAGGACTACCACTGTCACAGAGCTAACCAGAAGAAAGTCCTAAGAGAAAAACAGTTGAGCAACAAAGCTCCAAAGGGAGCTACATGGATTTAAGAATGTCTTGAGTTATACTGTATAAGTGTCAAACCCGTCTGGGATTTCTTATTAGTTTGTGTGGGAGGTGAAGTTTCAAATAAGTTATTTGGCTGTAGCCAGACCATTTTTCTCTCTCCAAGAAAATACATCAGCACTGACTCAGCAAAGTCGTATGCCACTGTGACTGGTTTTAAGGCTAGCTCTTGCTACACTCTTTTGCCTTCAGTAGAAGTAAATGAAAGTTCTTTTTACCCCTGACTTGAAGTGAAATGACACATTTTATACTTAGACATTTGCACATTACAAGCGCTAATACGGCTGCACAGAAAGACATGTGAAACTTTGATTATACCATGACGCACCACAAGCTGATGTCCCAGCCACCTGGAGAGGCTGAGAGACCGACCAGACTTAGTCCCTCAGAGGTCGAAAGGTCCAAGAAACTGTATTAGTCAGTCATGTGTCACCAGGTAAGATTAAAAGCCTTGCCTGCTTCATCTCAAGGGAGTGCTAGGATAAAGGCTGAATGTCTCAGCCTGAACCATCAAACAGCACCTTTTTTGATGTGCTACTGGTTGCTGAGAGGGTGGAGGAGGGGAAAGGCAGGGAGAAAAGGAAGGGGGTGTTTAAATTTAAGGGCACAAATACCTGAACTTAGATAGCTATTTAACAAGGTAAGTTAAAATCGGGGGGGGTTGCAAGTTGCCGTAGACTGTGTGGTATTTCCATTTTGTACCAGTGCTAGGTTTTCCTTGCGGGTGCATACATTTCTAGCTATTGTAACAGCAGTTCAGCAAAGCATGTACTTAGCTTCAGTTGTTTACACACACTTAAACAATACGGTCTGTGCTGATGGGCAAGCACACTAATGCTTACCCATAGCTCATACATGCAAGGGCTTGCCTAATTCTATGGCAGCTTAAATGAGAGGTTTAATTCAATGACATTAGTTGTATGGCTCAAAAAACACAGCTTAAATGAGTGTTAATAAATCAGAGTTGCTAAAGACATTTACCTTTGTTTTCGATGTAGTGTATATGAACTGTGATTAAGAACTCAAAGTGCATAGTTTGGAGCAAAAGGTTAAGTTTTCTGTAAGCGAAACACCGCTCTGTTTATGTAAGTGCCATTAACAGCACAAACTTGGGAACCGGAATAACACTTTTGCATATTGTTTTCAGTATTAGTGTTTGGTTTTTCCTTTTATAAAAATCTTTGATGCCTCACCTTTTCCTGTTCAGTGTACGGTTCCTGAGGGGAAAATATTTCAAATTAAGAAAAATTATATGGAGGAAATACACCAAAATAGCACCTTTTGCCCAGCAGTTATTGCTGTTAAGTTACTCTATCCTTTTAACAAGCCCATATGATAATCTGAGATATGTAATTTGTCCTGAATAATGGTATTTTGAACATGAAATCTAATAGCTTTGTGTTACACATTACACATGCAGATTGTCTGCTAATTATACATCGTTATTTCACAGACACTGTAGAGAACTGCTGCTGTGTAGTCATAGAAATCATCATGTCATTTTTCTTTGGGGGGTAGAAACCTGTATCTGTTTGTGTGCAAAACAGTCGTGAAGAGTTTAAAGCCCTGATGACAGATCCCTGGTGGAGGGTTAGCTCCGCTGGATCACAGGGGACTGTGGCTCACTGTGCTATGACAGACGTCACCTCTAGTTCTCGTCCTCTGGTGGTGGTTGGTAGGTCTGTGCCCCACTTGTTTGATGCTCCTGTTAATAAACATTGCACACAACTGAGTTTATTGTCCCTTTAACATCATCCTTTAACGCAGTAAAAGTGCAATTAGCAGATGCAGCTCTTATGTGGAGCTTATTAGTTGCCCCTCCAGGTAAGCTTCATGCTCTCTTTCCTCCCACTGGGAAATAGTCTCCCTACTCTCTGTGTCCCCTACCAGTTTCTGTATCCCATTGTTCCTTGCAAGATTGTCTCTCATTCTTATTTTCCCCTCAGATTATAAAAATCATTCATTTTGGTTCCCTCCATGCCCAGTCCATATGTTCTTCTGTTGCTCTCAGCTGTCCAAATGTACTCAGCGTGCAAGCGGATGTTGGGGGCAGAGATGCTCTTGGGCTGAAAAGCATCAGCCCCCTCTGGTGCGCTGCCCTCCTGCTGCAGGTGCTTTCTGCCTCTGCACGCCTTTACCTGTCCGCTTCAGTCTCCCCATTTTTAAAAGACAGGTACGAGCGTGTTTTCTGTTACCCAAGGAATTCCATTGAAAAGTGTGGTGCAAATGGGAAATGGGGCCAAGCAGACTTAGCACATTTTACTTTTGGTATTGGAAAGTTCAAAATGTGTGTCAATATATTATAGAAAGAGAAATTGCTATGTTGATTAACATCTTTGTTAACAATATTTAAAGGAGTTAGTACCTCTTCCTTTTATTGAAACCACACATATTAAAGTAATACCAAATGAGGATCACTTGATAAGGAGGGGCAGTTTTATCCTCATGTTATTGGGCTGTTGCTTTCAATCTGTGATCTGTGGATTTTGTTGTTGCATGAATATTTCTCAGGGGATTGATGAAGTGTGACCTTTAGGAACAAACCTATTATCAGTAGCTCTGTCTTTCCTGTTTAGACATCTCACATGTCCATTGGAAAATAGTTGGGGGTTGGAAACTGAAAATGTTTGAAAAGCATTGCAAATCTATTAAAAATCTGAGAAACCCACTATCATAAGGTACTATTACACTTTAAAAGGACAGGGAAGGAGAATGGAAATATTATGATGAAGCAAAGTATTTCCAGCTATGCTATTACAGGATTAAAATGTAAGGATTAAAGCGCTATATCTCATGTTTCAGGAAATAAAATGATTTATTGCTCAGGTCAGGAAGATGTTTCCCATGCAGTGCATGACTTTATAATGAGTTGCTTATGAATCATATCACCCTTACTTATTTCATATATATTTCATTTTGCAAAAATCTGATTGTGGACTTTCTGGCAAGTTTATTCTTACGTAGTTGTTCTTGCTGTGTGAAATTTTCAGGATATCAAGAAGAGCTAGGAAGGAAAATTCCCTTTCAACAGTGTTTTTTTTCTTTGATTCCAGTGATGTTTCTACTTTGTATAATTGTCGTTGTGAGAAGAACAATTTTTCAAATGTTTTCTCAAATTGGGAGTGGATTCACAGTTAAAATAACATACACTAAGCAGCTGCTTTACTAGTTTAACCAAAATGCAGTACTGTATCAGCTGTTTTGATCAAGATACAGTTGAAAATTCCATTTAAACCCAAATTATGGAAGGTTAATTTCAAGATTTGTAACTTGATTTTTCATTTAGTTCACACTGACATAACTCTGTTGCCTTCAGAGTAATTGTTACTGATTTTCATCAGTATAAGCTAAAGGAGACTCTGGACTTCTTTTCTTAGAAAAACTGGGTGTTGCTTTGTTTTTTCATTTCAGCTTGTTACAAAAATGGAAAAGCTTCTCTTAGAATGGGAATTGTGGACAGTGTGAATTTTCAGGCAATCAAAACATTTTAATGATCTCATTAAATGTATTATTTACAACATACATATGTTAAAAGAAATATGTTCTGTTGAGTTAGTAGAAGCACTGGGTACACAATGTGTTTGGACATGTTAGGCTTCCACTAGAATCTATGCCAGAACTGTAGAAACCTGGAGGAATAAAAACTCACAACCCTTTTTCTTGTGCCAGCATCTTTAGAGACAGAAACCTTTTTATCATACTGTATGCAAAAAAAAAGAAAAAGATGTTATGGCAAATTTATAGACTGTGCTAGGACTACATTTCAGCTGATAGATAAGTATTGCTATTAAATGCTATGAGACTCGCTGTTATTCTATGATATTACTAGGATTAATGATGGATTTTCTTATGCATGAAACAACTAGTACTATACAGGGATAGCAGACTTCCTAAGACCACAGTTTTGTCATCTGTTGAGTTTTGCATGTAGCCTTGAGAGCCTAGAAAATGAAAGTTCTTTAAAAGAAGCAGTTACTGTAAGTGGCTCTTAAAGCTGCTTCATCCATTTGGCTGCCTCTTATGAACGACACAGTCTAGAGAAAAGCACCTACTTCAAACAGCCAGTTTCCTGATGATGCACAAAGGGTGGAACCCCAGTGTTGATAAAAGGAAGGGGGTACTGGTGTGGAGACCCAGGTGTTTGGGTTTTTTTTCTTGAGACATCCAGCTGTGGAACTCAAGGTAGGTGCATTGAGAACAAGCTTCCTGAAGCAATAGTTTTAAATATGTGTTAATGAGAGATGTGTCCAGCTTCCAAAACTTACCTTTGCCAGATGTAGGCAGCGTCCTTCTTGGAGGGGTGAGCTGCGCAGGCTGTTTTCCACCCTGAGCCAGCAGTGCAGTGGGTGACAGGCCTGGGCTGGAGAGCTGAAGCTATTGCATTATACCTCTGCTATTTCTTTTTATTGTAGTATTGTTCCTGTAGTGGTTTGCTGACAAGTTATATGTTTTACAGATCAGGTCTGCTTGATGAGGAATCCTTGCTTAAAATCGTATCTAGGATAAATCGGGTTTGTAAATCAGACCTTAAGGTTCCTATTGGAATGCTAATGATCTCAGAGGGAGGGCTTGGGTTCTGAAAACAAACCTAAGCTAATGCCCAGGGTTCCTGACAGAGCTGTTAATATCGTGAAAACTCATGTTTAAGTCCTCTTTTAAAATGTAAAAACTTGTCAGGCACTGCTGAACGGACTGCTGAAATGCGCAGACAAACCAAAGCATCCTTTGCAACATCTGGCCAGATCTCTGCTGTTGCGGTACAGCAATTCCAGTGCTGTCAGTAGTGATGGAAACCAGAGCATAATGGGGCCCATCATGGTTTGGATGTGTTTGCTGCATAGATGCTATGCAAAGCAATTAGCCCAGCATGCTTGGCCCTATGAGGGAGCAAGAATGACGCTGTTCTCTTGGTTACTGTAGGGTAGTGAGCTCCTGTTGGGATCCTGTCCTGTCCTATAGGGTAGGACAGTGCCACCTTCCCACATTTTGAAAAAGTGTTCAAATAAGTGAAAATATATCACACATTTAATAATTTCAAACACTCCGTGTTCATTGGTGCTAGGGGTGAGCAGTGAGATGTGTTTTACAACACGTCTCTGAACGGAGGAAGCAGTACAAAGCCAGGAGACAACTGTGGGACTTGGACTTCCCTCTTCCCTGCAATCTAAGGTAGTTTCTGTTGCTACCACCACATGTTTCCACATGAAGTAGCAATGTTAGCAGCATAGTGAAGCAGGCCTTATTCAGCTGTGGTACCTGTGGCATTTAAGCTGCTGCATCATCTTGATCCGATGAAAATCAACGTAAAGGGTGACGTGGTTAACACACCAGCAGCTCTGCTGATACTCATACTGGCACTAACAGGACATTCTGTCGGGGGAAAATGCCCGTGTAGCTTCGACGTTTGCAGGTCCTCAGTAGCTCCTGAGGAAGAAGGAAGCTAACCATTTCTGTGCCTCAAAAGGTACTTTGTATTCAGTTATATAGAGATATCTGTAGCACTCCACGTAGACCTTTTAGATAGAATCGTTCCTGAGGAAAGAGACATTCTGTCTGCCAAGTTTCAGGCCAAAGCAAGATTTTATAGCCTGATTGCAAATCCCTAGGACAGGGCTTTATAATGGAAATGCTGACATAGCCTTCACTATTTTGTATGACTCCAGTGGGCATCAACTTAAATTCTAGCTATGATGTGCATTTAATGGCATGGGATCAAACATGTACTGTAATGGGATATTTTAAGATACTGTGTTTGAAGAGAATCAGTATTTAAATGTTATTTATGAACCATATCATTTAAATACTTCTGAAATGTGCCATTCGGTCCTTGGTTGCATGAAAAAAAAAAAAAATCTAATCACATTTCTCAGAATGAACAGTAGCATAGTTTTCTTCCACAGCTTTAAGGCTGAGACACTTCCAAGAAGAGGGTTGGTATTATTTTGTTGAACACTTAGTGGAATATTTCTGGAAAATACAGGTTTTCATTTTTCACTGTGGTGCACTCTTAATTCTTCATTTCAGCCTTTTGAGGAATATTCTGAATTTGCTTGGAGAAGACCTTTAAAGATTGTTTCTCTACAGTTGTCAGTGACTGCAAGAAGACAGCAGTCGCTAGTATTTGCTGTGTTGTGCTAGATGAATCTGCTTTTTCTTGTGCACTCTCATATATTTCAAGTTCAGTTGATAGCATAAAAGTTCTCTCTCTCATACACACAAACTAAGAAGCTGCCTTTTTTTTTATGCTGAGGAAGTGGTTGCTCCAGAATGGAAGCTGATGTTCCTAAGTTGTACAGGTTGACAGTAAAACGTGCTTTAAAGCAGATGATGACTAGAAGTCTCACCCCTTTCATACTTTCACGGCAAATGGGAACATAGCCTGAAAGCGGCCAGTTTTGCTTATTACTCAGTTACACTGTAACTGTAATATAAAGACATATACTTTATCCTAGGACAAAAAGTTTCTCCTTCAAGAGCTATTTACTGAATAATAATGCTAACTGAAATTATTTCCATGCAGAAGGTTGGGAAGTTTCCTACCTAATGCTAACAAGTTTGTGTAATGGTTTGAATATATTTTTAATTAATTAGTAACAATCTGTGCGAAGATCTCAGAGCACTTGGATAATGTCAGAAATGGAAACAGTCTTTGGAGAAGCGCCAGTCTGACTAAGCCAAAGAGACTGTCACTGGTTTCTGTTAAGCCAGAACTCCACTCCTGCTGCAAGCCTGTCCGGCCAGGAACAGGGGAACCACAGTACTTTGCTTTCAGAAAATTGCAATAGCAGAGTCACAGTGTCAGTCCTGTGGTTTGCGCTGGTTTATCTTTGGGATAATTATATTTCTCCTGTTGAGTGTGCAGGGTGCAGTCTGGAAGAAGGGCTTGGGCTTTCATCCTGCAGTTGACTCATTTGTCCAATTTTTGAGGAACATTGCTATAAAAAAGACTCCCCAGTATATTTTGTTTCTGAAACTTTGCAAATCACACAATTTTGAAATCTTCCTTTATATATGAACACTTTTTCAGGGAATATGGAAATTACATGTTTTTTATCCTTTAAAAAACAAGCACAAGCTGATTAAATATTCTAAATGGCTAATAAACAGAATTCCAATTAGTTCAGCAGTTGACAGAAAATTAAAATTCTATATTAATCCCGTGGTAAAGTCTGAATTATTTAATTGCTTCGTTCCACATGGTTCTTACAGGTATGCACTTTTTTTTTTTTACTTTTGGCAGTGTCAAATGACACAAAAAGGTACTGTAATGCTCTTGACTTCACAGGAAAAATTAACAGTCTGAAAGAGACACTTCACCTTATTTAATAATTTTGCAGCAGCCTATTGTTCGTTTGACAGGAAACAGAATATATTGAGATGCGTATCTCAAGACCAGAATTCCATAATGAAAAAAAAAATGTATGTGCATTGAATGTACAAGCTGCACTACTTAGGACTTCAGAAACTTGCTAAGAGTGTTTTACAAGAACAGTGATTTTCACTGACTTTCCTCCTTCCCATTTGGATGGGGTATCATCTGTCACCACTCAATCATATTTTTTTAGCTATTAAAAAGGCATGTAATTTTAATTTTTGTGGCCTATTAGTGTGCAAATGCCATTGTGCTTGCTTAGCCTGAATTAATGGTCTAAATTCAAATCCCTCTGCTTTTGAGGAGACTGCTGACCACATTTTAGAAACACAGCCATCATAATCTAAAAATCAAGATATGAAAATAACTAGAAAAAATTATTATTTAAAGCAGCTCTACAGGGAGCAGAAATGGGTACACAAATTTTCTAAAGCAATACAGTGAACAAACAGAAATATGATAAAACAGCGCGCAGCCTTCAACTGATAAAAGTTGAAATCACAATTTCATGATCTCACTGAACCTGGGGGACAAAGAATCACAAATAGCTAGAGAAGTAGAACACATTTAACCATTACAGTTCTTTGGAGAATAAGTCATATTTGGATAGCCTCATGGTTTTTATTAATAAACTAATTTATTTAGATATATGCATTCCTTTAAAAAAAAATAATAAAAAAGAAACAGCAACAAAAAACATGAGGGTGGTCTAAGATGTCTGTCTTCTTTATGTAACCTTTTGCATTTTGTGTTTAAGAACTGACATTCCAAATGATTTTCTTTGGCTCTGTGCCTGGACTGAATACTGAGGCAGCAAATTAGGAATGCTTAAGAAGTTCCACAAAGAAAGATGTTTGCTGTGAAAGTGCAGCTAATGTGACACTTGCACTGGAAGCTTCACTGCCTGCTCAAATGATAAAAGATGGCTTGGGTCTCGGTGGCGTGAGGGGAGTGAATGAAGGCGGAAAGTACCATGTGCTGAGCTATACAAGGTGTTTCTTGTGGCCAGTGATCTACCACTGTGACTATGTTGATATTACCTTTTATTTCTATTCCAGGGGCTAACTTTGTTACTCGAAAAATTAGCCGATCGGTAGCAAAGATTCACCTGGGGCAGCTGGATTGTTTCAGCCTGGGCAATCTGGATGCTAAGAGAGACTGGGGCCATGCCAGGGACTACGTTGAGGTAAGCTGTGGGCCACGTGCCTTTTCCTGAATCGTCTTCGTGGTGGGGATAATGCTTATTGCTGTAACTTCAGGTCATGGTCCAGGGAGGGCTGTCTCAAGATGTTTTTGCCTATTGAGGTCTGTTAACTTTGTCTTGCTCTTGATTTCAGAGCAGGGAGTTTAGTAACACAGCAGTCTACCCCAGGCATGACCTGAACAGAAAAACAAATCTTTGAGCTTACATTCCTTGACTGAATTCCTTGGGGTAGGGAGCTGACTATAAAGTGAATCTCTTTTAGAGTATTTCCCCTATTGTTTTAACAAATTTTATAACCAATATTAAGATTTCAGCAAGATGCAGTATGACATGGAGTCAAAGATCCTGCCGGAGGTTCGTGGCCTTTATTATAATGAGGCAAGAATGATGTGTATATTAATGATCAAAGGTCTAACTGGTTATACGTCAGAAAGAAGCATCACAACATAGTTGTGATGGCAGGTATTGCAACACATGTGCTTGCATCAAGTGTTTGAAAGGTTTTCATAGTCAGGATTTGTTTCTAATTTTATTCTATGCATCTACTTAAGCAGGCAAACTAACAATACCCCTGTATTGTATTACAAAGAGACATGAATGACCACGTAGGAAATATTGTCTTTTCCCCAGGAGACTTTTGTCCCCATTTTGGTGCTTAAAGATTTCCTGCGGTCGTTGGACTATTTCTGTCTTTTAATAATTCCTTGCTGGGAAACCGGATTTGGCTTCATCATTCATTGATGTAGTTTAAAAAGATTATGACTGTTTGTTTTGGTTTTCTATATTACAAAGTAAGAAGTATTTCAGTAGGAAAAAGTCTGATTTGGTATTTTTATCATAAATTGAGATTTAAAAGGTAAAATAAAGGCTGAGCTCTCAAATCTTGTTTACAGTCAAAAAGAAGCAGCAAGAAAACAATGTTGTAATACCACAATATAAACTTTTGTTCTAGATGAAATTTAAAAAAGTAAACAGCCATATTGCCTTACCATTGAAAGGGTTACATCAAATAAGCGAAGAAGGTGATTTTTGGCAGCTGGCTATAAATAAAGTGGGGTTTTGGTTCTGCGCTGCATTTGCACGTGAAGTGGTAAAGCACCATGGATGTCGTGACTGTCCCTCCATGACTATTGTGTTCTGTTTGTGGCTACAACATTACTTGAAGCAGTTAATGCAGCAAACCATCCCAATCATCTTTTTAATGGATAAAACTATAGTTAAGAGAGTTCATTCAGTTACCAAGTCTCAGATGAACGGAAGTAAAAGATTAAGCCAAATAAAATGATCAATTGCATCAAACATAATGAGCGTAATTTGCTAACAGGCATCGAATACTCCATGAATGCTTTGGCTATCTCATCACAAGACAAATTGCACCAGATCATAAATCGTGGGATAAATCCTAATGTCTTCTTCCATAAGGGAAATCCAGAATAACCCTCTTGTGCCTAGTGGGTCAGACCCTTGTCCTGTGTTCAAACATTTAAAAACAAAAAGGAAATGAGAACAAGTCTATCTAGAAGAATCACTCGCTTTCAAGGCCTTTGGCCTCCAGAAGGAATGTAGTTGTCCGAGGTCTACAGCACGAACACATGTTGGTTGTGTAAGTAGCATTCCAGACCTTTCAGCTACACATTTTGGGCCTGTCCCAAAATCTTCTGGAAAGAATTCCTCACTAAAATATAGTTCATCTTGAGTATTTCCCTTCCCAGAGAGGTACCTCTTTGGATAACGGGAGAGTTATTATCAATTCTCTAATTCCCTGAATATTGTGGAAATGTGGTTACAGGCAGCCTTCTAATGGCTAAAAAAGTGAGTAACTTTAAACTGGAAATAAACAATTATTTGAGGCTTTAATGGACTGGAAAGTGGGGCTTAGAGATTTAACGTTGTTCAAATAAATACATAGTATGTTAGAAAGCATGATCGTATTTACAAGCATTTGGGGAGCTTCCTTAAGCGTATGGCTGAACACATAGGGATATATCTTATCCCCTCCATATGTACTTTTAAATCCCATTGATATTAATACAAGTAACACATGTGCATATAGACTAGACCATGTACTGTGTTTTCTTTCTCCTTATTTCCTTATTAGGGATAATAATAAAACCATAAATACATTCCTTGTTGTTATTTTATAAAATATTATGGGTCAGTTCCTGATCTCATGAAAGTTGATGACCAAAATCCCATTGACTTCATGGAGAGATCGTATCCTGTATGTATTGGAGTGGAGAACGTCTGGCAGTTACAAAGCACAAGCAGAAGCCAGGACTCTCAAGCTCGGATCAGATGCGTTCCTCTGACTGCCACTGTGCTTTTGGGCTTGTCTGCAGCAGAGCATGGAAGTGCCTGCACCGAAGCGTGCTGGTGCCCACCAAGGGATGAGCTGCCAGCATGCTCGGGGCTAGCTGTGGGTTGAGGTCAGCTTTAGTAGCAGGTGATTCGGAAGCGTGATGCGTAAACAGAGGTTCATATCAGGGGAGAATAGTTGGAATATGTGGGTTTTTTAGGGTTTTGGGCTGGGGCTTGAAGTACCACCTGCAGGAACTGAAAATCAGGTACAGCAGCATTGTGCTGGTGGATGAAAACCGGGAAGTAGAACTCACTAGAAAGAAAGGTTTCCATTCAGCGTT
>JAVJGJ010000037.1:90051007-90068456 GCA_035590215.1 Microhierax caerulescens
CCCCCCCCCCCCCCCCCCCCCCCCCCCCCCCCCCCCCCCCCCCCCCCCCCCCCCCCCCCCCCCCCCCCCCGGGAGGAATACCCAGCTCATTTTTGACAAGCAATGTCAGAGCCCAGGTGTAAAGTTTTATACTGTATTTAGCCTGAGTTCATATTCTGTTTGCAATATGTAATGCAATTTTTCAGCATGTAAGTTGATATTATGAATAGTTAGTTTTCAATATACAGTCAGGATCCTTGGCTGTGCCCAGAATTTGCTCAGTTGTGTCACAAGGAGCGGGCAATGGCATCGCACCGCGCGGCTCCTGAGTTGCTTGGGGTCCTGGAGCTCATTCCAGTAGGCAGATGAGACGGGCTGTCAGGTATGGCCTCCTTCTCCCTCCTGCTCTTCCTCCACAAACCGTGCCTCTTCCAAAAGCCAAGGAGGATGGTGATGTTCCTCAGAGGTCTCTTTGATGTTCAGAGACTCCCCTTTCTCTATTTTCAGGTCCATTCAGCAGATCTTCTGTCTGGTCTACAGTGCTGTGGAAGTTGACCCCCTATATGCTTGTGGTGTAGTGATTTTCTCTCTCTTTTTTTTTTCTTTTTCTTTTTTTTTTTTTTTTTTAATAAACTGACAAAAAGTAGTTTGAGTTAAATACCAAATTACTGTTGGCACAGAAGGTCTGGCAGTCAGCTCCATCAGTGAGCCACCAGATAGGGGTTCCTTGCTAGATAAAATCTACTGGCTCAACTATTCTGTCTTGGAAAGTAGCGCAGCCCTTTCCGAAATCCAGAGAGGCAGGCCAGGCCGAACATCTCTGCCCTGTTCTTTGGGCCATGCCGTACGTGCTGGTGCACACATCGAGGGTCCCACGTATGGTGGTTCCAGTTTTGGAGAAATTTGCAGTTGGCTCAGCTTATTATGAATTCCATTTCTTTTAACTGGAACTTACTCAGGGGAAGGAAATTTGAAATTCACAACAGGAAAACTTTGAGAAACTTCAGCAGTGGTTATTGCAAGCTCCCAATGTGAATTTATACAGTCCTGCAATAGAGCTCAACCAACGTCAGTGCTGCAGCCCCCACAACACATGATCTACACTGAAAGCCTATTTGGAAGAAATGTGTAGTGACTCTGTTTGGGTTTTTTGCATTGTGGTGCATTTAGACTGACTAGGGGTTCACTTAGGATGCCAGCCACAAATGCTGGAGCATCCTAGAGCTGAGCTGGTGACAGGCTCTGTTCTCTGTCGCTTCCTTCTCTTCTGAGAATAGGGTTCTGTAGCCTTCAGGGCACGATGTGAATTGCCTGATATCTTAGCTTCTTCCTAGACATTCGGACTGAGTAGGAGACATAAAGGAGTTTAAATCAGGGGATCAACAAATACACCATAGCCTGCCTGGAATGCTCTCTTGTTCTAAGAAATTTGTATTAAATATTCAGAACTTAGTTTGCAGCATGGACAGGGTGAGGTTTAGAAGCATTTGTTGCCTGCTACAGCTGGGTGACAGTGACCATAGGAGCCAATCAATACATGTGGCTGTGTAGCCCCTTAGAAATTATTTTCTTTTTCCTTCCTCCCCACAGTTAAAACCCAAGCAATAACTTAATGCACAAAGGATATGTTTCCATTGAGAAACCAAATAAAATGAAGACATTTTAAGTTTTACCCATTCTTACTTACAATGTGTTTTGCATGTGCAGTAGGACCCAATTTATTTGATTAAGTTATGATTCCAGATTCCAGCCTGCAGGAATATCTATAGTGTATCCATTCCTCGGTTTAAGCATCTTAGGATCTGATGTGACCACAACGTGCAAGGAGGCTGTGGGGCTGTTGATATGGCTCATGATGCCTGCAACTCAGTCCCCGTGCCCCCAGCAAACCTTCAACTAGTATAGTAGGAAAGACATCACTACACAGACACATAAATTATATTTTTATTTCCAGATATACTGTAGGTACCTCCATTATGACTGACTTTGGAGGAACTGACTCTCCTGTGGCTAGAATTGGGGCTGGGATGATGATGAATAATACCAAGGTCAAGATTACAGTGAAGTGATGGAAAATCTGATTTCTCCCATCATCGAGTTCCTAATATTATGACTCATAGATGAAAGAAAGGGGGGTGGGGGGAAGGTGGCACCTCTTGGCAAGGAGAGAGGAGAAACAGGCAAACCATCACTCCACCCTAAAAAGCTCTCACACTTGGGGAAAAAATGGCACGAAATACCAGTGAGTCTGGAAGTTTGCCTCAACAAATGTGACTGAGAACATTTGAACTCTGAGCATATTTTTCAGGAGGGTTTTTTTCTGGTTTTAAGATGCCATGGTCACCAAAGGGAGTGCTGCAGGTAAGGTGTCAGAAACGTCCAAGCAAGATTTCTTTTAGTCTTCGTTCTCTGGTTTTACATCTGTGGAATGAACACAGTCTGGATGCCTCACGGAGGCAGTTACGAAGCCAAGCTCACTAAGAATGGCAGTTAAGCTGTAAATTGTCACCTCAGTAGGTATTATAGCGAATTACAAATATTGTTATTCTGGAGGTACATGGATGAATTTGTAGGATTTCAGGAAAAGTACTAGCCCTTCTACTAGATATAAAAGTTAGAGGTAATATGGGTTACAATTCAGAGGGAAACTTCATGACAGCCAAGTGGCCTTTATGGTGGATTTAACTATATCGGTGAAGTGGCTCCAGCTTTTCAGGAATATGCAGTTTGACTACTTCATTGCACATGAGGAAAAAAAAAACTAAAACCATCCCCAACCCCAAAAAAAACCAAAACAAATCCTCCCAAACAAATTTTGGCTTCTAGTTCCAAAATCAGCCACTTCATATAGTCATATAACATTTTTTTTCATTGCAGGAGGTTCTAGATTAGATTAGAGTGTGTGAGTAAAATATTATTCTAGTTAATTATGATATTAATATTTGTAAGGTTAATCGATAATCTTTCTGGAACAGAGCAGCCTGTGATTCCTTTCTATTTCAGTGAAGAGAATTTTGGCAAGAAGGATAAAAGGGCGTGTTTATTTTTTCTCTAGGTATCTGCTGATTAGTTAATTAAATATTTTCCTGAGCCACAATGACCTCTGTATTTGGGCTGCGTATTGGTTTACCCTGGATTTCCCATAGCAGTGACTTTGTGCTGGGTTGGCTGCGGGTTACAGAAATAAAGCCTGCCCCATCCATTGTACACCTGGTTTCTTACCAGGCTGGGTAGGAGCATCCATCCTCCGAAACCTGTACCATTGGCAGGGAAATGAAACTGAGCTGAGCTGGTCCTGCTAGCCCAAAGTTCCTGCTTTGTTAAAAGGTTCATAGCAGGTCAGGTATTTTTCAGTATATTTTTAAAAGCTTGGTAGAGCTAATTTAATTTCTGTTCATTAATTCCTCCCCCCACGCCCCCCTTTAGAATAAACGGCCCTTCACACGAATCCAATTTAGCTTCAATATACCTTATTCACACTGCCTTTTATTGCAAGCCACAGTTCAGCCAGCTGTAAGATTGCCCAGCTGCCTCAGGTTTCCCAATTTAGCCCTGGAAACGATTTCAGCATGGCTAAAACTTTTCACTGGGCAATTTGGAAACAGGATTCAACTTGTGAAAAATGTCCCAAAATGGCCACTGAAAGCAAAACAAAACCAAGAAACACACACACACACAAAGAAAGGTGGGGCGTGAGGAAATCTGGCTGGGGAATTTTTTTCCTAGGGGTGAAAGGATGTGTATGGGCTACGTCGCAGAACTTGAAAATCAATTCTTAGCCTTGCACTTCTGCTACCCTCTGAGGGACTTCTCTTCTTGGCCTGGGCTTAATTGCTGCACTGATATAAACAAGGGGCTTAGTGTGAAACTCTGTACAGGCAGCTGGAGGTGAACTGGCAGTGAAGACCAGGATTGAGTTTAGTATTGAGGCAAAATAGCTTGGTTTTATCTGGGAGCAATAGTAGGAAAGAAAAAAAAAAGAAAAAAAAAAAAAAAGGATTGCAGCTGTGTGGTGAGAATGCATGTCTAATCAAAGAAGTCCAAGGCATCAAATGCTCATATTTACATGGCTAAGGGTAAAAAATAGTAACACTTCCATGTCTTAAACACCATTGAACTTGAATCTATGAACAGAGGTCCTGCCATTAGATCTGAGTTGTATTTTACAGTGTCCATGTGTGTGCAGCTCAACAAAGGGTTGATTAAGCATGGATTTATTGTTGCAATTTTATAGAAAACCTTAGCATGTCTTGCAGTTTATAGAGACAGACATGTTAATGAAAGCCCTTTGGCAAACCTAGAATTCCAAAATAGGCAACACTCAGAAAGTCTGGTCTTGCAGCTAAGAAGAAAAGTATGCGTATACGCTGTGATTATGTAAATACTTTTTGATCCTTTATATAGATCACAATAATTAGGGAGCACAGTGAGAGACTTACTTGCCCACATAACACTTTGTCCAATAGACCATATCTGCATTTACGAAAAGGGGATTATTTCCTCTCATTTGTAGTAGAATCCTTTAAAAAAAAATCACAGTCATTTAAAATTTGTTACTAGTTGTAAATCTCTAATTTACAACTTAGTGAAGGTAAGGAGAGGCATGTATCTTTGGAGGCTGATGGAAGTTACAAAGATATCAACAGGAGAGAAAGGAAGAAAAGCTCAGGTTTTCATATGAGCATCCTTAGCTACATTCATATGTTTTGTCTGCATGGGTGGAACGTTTTTCCCCAGCACTTTGCAGATATTGGTAGGATTAGAATGTAGCTCTGAGAAGAAAATCTGGTCCATTGGGTGTTTTTAGTTAGTAAGTGTTATTTGACTTCCAAAGGAAGGAAAAGAGAATTCTTGATGCCTGCTACTGACAATTTAACTAATAGCTTCAAATGTATGCCTGTATGCATCATTACCTTCACCACATGCACATTTTTGTTCTTCTTTGCCTTCTAAAGCTTACATTCACTGTAAAATCTTTGTCACCATCATTTTGGAAGGTCTCAGCTGTGAAAACTGAGGTTCTGGGTCATAAGAATTACATGTAGTGTCTGTGTATGGGTAAAAAAAGAATGAAAAAAAGTATGACTGTCTGGTAGCGTTAAGTAGGTGAGCATTTCTAATGATGAGAGTTTATGCCTTTGCCTAATGGTAAGCACTCACATAAATTGGGGTTTTTTTTCTTTATCAAAGTAAAAAAAAGCCTTGTTTGTCATAAGTGAACAACTTCCTGGTAAAGGATGACAGTGATAACTTAAATCACTATATCTAAAATAAAGGACTACAAATAAAATTCCATGTCCTCTCTGTTTAGTTCTAAACAAATTAGCCTAGGAATGTATGATATGCTAAAGTAAGACTACCTTAAATATTTCCATAGCTTTATTTCTTTAGAATTTTGTATGGAACTGTTATGTAGGTAAACAATGTTTATTCTGATTATTGCACTTGGGGAGAAGAGACTGTGGTTATTGTGCTGTGCACATGCTTATTTTTGTTATAGTTCAAAGGATTTTGGTATCTTCCCCCATCAGTGGAGAAATGTGAATTTGCAAAAATGTCTAGCATGATGATCTCTGAGTTTTTTTCCATGTAATCTCAATTATATGCACATCTAGTACATCGCTGCAAAAGTGCTGGGGCAATTGACACTTCGGAGCAGCTGACTCATACTAGTTGCTAACTTCAGTGTCGTCTTTGAGAAGCTGACCCGTACAACTACACTGTGGGAATCAACGTCTTTAAAATTATTTGCAGATAGTCTGCACTTTTTCAGGGAGGGAAGAGCACTGAGGACAGGTTTTCAAAAGTGCTCATCATCCAATTATGTCCCCAGATGTTTTAAAGATCTCCTTGTCACTCAGCAAGCTCTCAGCGCAAGCTACCTACTACTGAGTTGTTTCTGAAGTATGACTGTGTGTGGGAAGCAATTACTGATTGTGCAAACATTTTAGATCATGAAATAGATTGTTTATTTTATGTGTTGCCCATTCTCTTGGGACCCAGACCAAGATCGGAGCCCCAGTTCTGCAGGAACTCCTCAAAGAGCTCACGGCAAGTCCTTTCTTGAAGGAGTTTACACTCTCATGCAGCTAGACTGAGCAGCACGAACATCATGAGACATTCAGAGAGACATGGGAAATGGGAGGGGGTGCAAAGAGAACAGGGTCAGAAAATACTACGAGTAGAATATGGCAGGTACATGGAATTGTATTGCTGTGTAGAGACTGAGGGAGGAGTGGGAGGGGACCTCTGCAAACAGCTATTCATCAAGGGAAAAAAATGTAAGAGCTGGTTTAAAAAAAAAAAAAGTTGGACACTGATGACGACATTGTTGTCCCAAGGTCCCTCTTTCAGCTGCTTGTCGTGGATCTTGCCAGCTCAGTTCTTGGCTTCTTTCTCTTAGCAGCTTTTCTTCCTCATGTTCACATGTCCAAAGGAAATGAGGAGGCTGCTTCACCTCTGCTGCTTCTGAAATGGGATCTCCAATGAATTTTTCTCAGTAGAAGATGTGTTGTGTAATGTTACAGGGAATACTAGTGATATTTCAATCCAGAAACAACAAAGCAGCAATAAAAAATATTTGGGTATTGTTTGCTTTTTAATTAAAGGTAGGTAGTTGCACACTGCAAAACTACTCTGAAACGGGCAGTGTGAGAATAGGATAAAATAATGTTAAATTGGACACTTACTTCATTTTAAAATCTAGGTGTAAAAAGAATATTCTTAACTTTTTCTGAGAACTTTGTTTAGAGCAAAGGTGTACCTGTGTATTTTATTTAAGAATTATGAGCTCATGGATTTATATATTTTGCCACAGCCTTGGTTACCTTTATGTGCTCTTTTAGTTCTGTTTAGTAAGTCATTTTTCATAATGGTTTTGCCATTTAATTCCTTGTAGTTTCTGTTACAGGTCTCTTAAATTGCCTGTGACAAAAGGTGCTGCCCACAAATGTATTTCAGAAATTCTGTATAGCTTATTGCTTAGATGGTGGAGGTTTTTTCTTCCCCTCCACCTCCTCTTTTTAAGATCTGCATCTTAAAACTGCATAAAACTCCAGACTTTGTTCCTATAAGCATACCAAAATGAAAGAATTTGGATTTCCTGTGGGGGTTTTGTCTGTTTTCCCATTTGTCTTCTTTCTTGGAAGTTAACATTTTGTTCTAGCTATGATATGTGACAGGAAAATAGGGGAAGTGGAAATGCAAGAATCGTCAAATTCTGTGGGTAAATACCCTTTCCTGTCTTCCTTAGAGTGTCAAAACATTGGCATTAAAACATTTTTTCTCTCTCTACTGAGGCGCACATACTGTTTTTTCTTATCTATGAAATATGGTCATGTTGTTCTAGAAATGTTTTGAATAGCGCCTTGGAGCCAAAAAGAAATGCGAAAAGCAATTTACAAATCTGTATACAAAATGAATATGAACATTTTATTTCATTTCATACACATTAAGCAAAGTTTCTTAAAAATAATTGCTAATGTACATTAGGAAGATAACTGTGACAAAGCCAAATGGCATATTTGATGGGAAACCAATTAATATACTTGGGTTTATGCCAAAGAGAAAAGGGCTTGTGCATATAATCATTTATTAAAGCCTGGTTTCCACTGTCACAACTAAGTTTACATGGACTATTGAGGCATTCAGTTCTAATCTCTCAGTTAAGATATCAGGCAGAGTTACCTTTTCCATGGGAATGTTATTTTCTGCTTTTCAGTGAGTGTGTTGATATATTAAAATATTTCTAGGAATTGGGGGGAAGGGGGAGGAAGAAGGGAAAAGCTGAGTTACTACTCAAGTAATAGCTCTGGAGTAAGTACTTCTTCAGTACATAAGCAAATATATAACAAAATGGAAGCATTTTTCTCCTATTAGATCAAATAAACTATTCACCTGATCTGAGGATACTTGGATATTTTTCTCTAAAATTCTAGTTTTAACAACCTATCCACCTAACATGAGGATACTTAGATTTTTCCTGAAATTCTAGTTTTACAGCAGTCTCTGGTTTTCTTTTTATTAAGACATTATTTATTAAGTGTGAATGTGCACCCAGCTAACTTTTTTAACAAATCTTTTTTAAAGCCTCTTGAAACAGCTAGACTTCATGTTGCAAAAATGTTTCTGTACCAGACATTACTGTTTCATCTGCATAGTGCCATCTGATGGAACTATCCGATATAGATGAATCTGGATTATTGCTGGCATTCCCAGCTTATTTGGAACCTCTGTTGAAATTACTTGAAATGTTGCTTGCAGGAAAGTGTGGTAGCAGTAATGTGAGGACACCTTTCACATTTGAGTTTAATCCACTGAGTATCTCATTCACTGAATATTTTTTTTTTTAGAAAGAGTCGCAAGTGTATGATATATTTGCAGAGAGAGCAGGAAAGTGCATCTCTTTGTGATTTATAAGAGCAAAATAGTTGAGCCACAAAGAGTTCTGTTGTCTTCACAGGCATCCAGACATAACTGCATTATTTATTTCTTTCTAAAGAAGTCATTGGATGTCCACAGAAGTTCTGAAAATAATTTTCCTGAGCTTGGAATGGAATGCATCTTGGAAGCGTGGACGCTGACGTTCAGCAGTCTTATGAAGGGGCAGGTGGAATATGCTTAGTTACCTTTATTCAGAACATAAATCTAACAATCTTCTATATTTTATTTTGATTCTCAGAAGAGATTAGTGCTGTAGATCCTGAATGTTTCCATTTTAGTGTGCAGACTCAGTCTGCCTGTTGAAAAGGCCATTCAGTTCAGGAATCAAGTCCCTTTTTGATATCTAGAGTTGAGCATGCAGGAGCTAAGGTGCCTGGAATAACAGGCTAATTTTGAAAATGCAAAGACACTTGAAAGATGCAGAAATGCTTTGTTTCTTTACCTTAATGCTTTTAAGTAAAATAAAAAAAAAAAAAAATCAGGCAGACACTGGGTTTCTAACATGCAGCGGAACATCTTTGAAGAGGCTGATGTGTCTGATGACTTACTTGTTGGCTTCAGAATTTTCAGTTTTCTTTGGTTCTGATGCTTTGGGGAATGTCATAGTAAATAATTGGGTCTAGCAGTATGGCACATAGCTGGAAAAAATGAGTTTTTCCTGTTTCTGAGGACATTTTGTGTTGGGCCCAGAAAATGTACACTTATACCTTTTCAGATATGGAGGTCTGTCCAACCCATGAGGTTCTGGAGGGATCAATGACTCAGGAAATATATCCATCTATGGAGGTATTTGTAACTTTGGGCTCTTCAAGCATAGTTCACCTAAGATGCTCTGCCATGGGCTGTCATGCCCTCCCTCTGGTTAATGTTCCACTTATCCAGATTATGGGAGGGAGAGCTTGGGCTGGTGTGGAGGTTTTTCCTTCAGGGTTCAGTGTCTTTCCTTTTACTTGCTTTTACCTTGCCTACATCACTGATCGGCCTTGATAAGGAAGGAACAAAGTCAGCTGCAAAGAGTATTAGGGGAATCATTTGATGGTCTCCGGGGCATAGCTTCAGGATCCAGTCCAGCAAAATGCTGGAGTCGTCCTGCAGCTGCTCACTCTCCGTAAAAACACGGTATTTAAGAAAGCACAACAGGTTTGATGTAAGGTCACTGTAATTTTTTACATTCTGCCGTAGTCTTTTTTTTCCTTTTTTCCTTTTTTTTTTTCAAAATAAAAAATAGCCTGATGACAGCTACAGAGTTTGTTGAAATCCAGGTTTTGGGTTTTGTTTATGGGGGGTTTTGCTGCTTATCTTCCTATTTCTTGTATCTGTTTGAATGCAAGTTTAAATTAAAAGTTGCAGTTCTTTGCTGGGATGTGTGGACACATTAAACTGATATATATGCTAGATAAAGGTGTAGTTAAAAGTGTGGGAGGACTTCATTTTTCCCAGGGTAACTTTCCTTATTTGTCTTTAAAATGAGAAGTAATTGCACTTATCTCTGTAGCATAAAGCTTATCTCCACCATAATTTAATTTTTGTCAAGTATATTCTAATAAATTATAGACCCGTATTATTTTTCCAACACAGATGCCCATTATGACATTTCTAGGTCAGATGACTTCAGATTGCAGACTGTTCCTTAAAAACTATTATGTCCTTCTATTTTACCCATGAAGTATTCTGAGCTTCCTTTTAACTTCTCAGAGGAGAGGTGCCAAATTATTTAAGTATTCGATGTTTTATCACGCACTTATGTTAATTTTTCATTGACTTTGGCAAAGCCTCCCCACACTTCGCAGTTAAACCAGTATTTTGAAAGTTAACATTTGGTGGGGAGTTTACGGACAAATGATAAAACCTCGTAGCCTGTAAAGATAAATCTTGAGTAGCTGCCAGTAGGTAAATGACTAACTTCAATTCAAGCAATTTAACAGCAATCGGTTTGAGGTCAAGTAACTCTGGACAGTGTCGTTCAATGTATCGTCTTTTTTTTCCTTTCTCTGCAAGTAAACCACTGCTGACTTCTGCTCTCATCATTTAACTTTTTTTAGTACATTTCCTGTAGATTGTTCCCCTCAGAAGTCAAGTAAGGTACTGCCAGGATTTGAAGGGGACTGGGAACATCAACATATGGAAATGACACTAATGTGAACCAATGGATTATTTGCATTCCAGTGCTTAAGTTATCACTTAATAGTTATAGGCTCTGGTGGCAAGACTGGACTGTGTTATGTTAGACTCAGGAACAAATGCTAATATCTTCAATGTTTTCAAATTCCCAACCATATTTGGTCAATTGTGCTAGTGTCGACCCTTGAAGGCTGCCAAGAGTCTCGTTGGCAAAAATGCCACTTTGGTGAAGAAATAACTTCTACCACAGCTTTCTTTGAAGGCCGTCCTCATTTAAAGGGGTATCATCTCACTGCTTCATGACTCAGGTTTTGTCTTGGTTTTTTTGTTGTTTAGTTTTTTTTTAATTAAATGTGTTCATCTTCTTAATAATGGGTTTAGCGTAAATTACCCTCATGTATTACATGCTTTTCTCTACTTTGAATGTTTTAATCTATATATAATCCTTTCAGCAGGGAAGAATCTAGTTAATCTGTTCTGCAAACTGTTGTAAATTGTTGTACAAATCCTTCTGACCTGCATGTGTGTGCTCACGTTCTTTAAAAACAGAACAAAATTAAAAGTTTCTTTGCATTGCTGAGTACAGCAGCTCTGACCCAGGCTGTTGAAGGGACAAATTCTTGTACGTTTAAATATAGGATTTGCTGTAGCAGCCCAGCCCAGCCATCATTCAGTGCAGTATCTCTGACAGCCACCAGCTTGCTGTGCCTGCTGAGAAAGGACAAGGAACTTGGAGAGGGCAATTGTGGAATAAATGTGTCATGGCAGAAATTTCTTCCTCTTTCCCTTTTCTAGAGTTTCACTTATGCTCTGAAGCACAAGGAGTCAAACCCAACTTTTTGTGGAAGGTTGTTTTTCTGTCAGTTGTGTGGTTTTTAAATACAGCTAATGCTGATCAGGCATTATAAGCGAAATGGGCTGTGTGCACCCATTTACGGTACTTACAAATTTCAATGTAGAAAGTCTAGGTTTGAGTAGTGATGATCTGATAGAGCTAAATAACCTATCTCTAAATAATATCTGTCTTTAGAAAGTATAAGGAATTGGGGTTTATATGTCAAGCAGAACTGGAAATCCAATATTTAAGAAGATTTGAGAATGTCGTCCCTCATCACTGCCCCTCAGGTGGAATTGAATCCCCACGCAAATGGTGTCCCAGGCTCCTTGCTGCCGCTGCAGAGATCTTGCATGAATTTCACAGCTCTCATCACCTGGGATGTAACATGTGCCCTTCCTTGTTGGAGCCATTTGTGGATCACTGTGCAGGGAGTACCATAATATTCATAATGAGACCAAAAAAGCTACCATGAACTTTCAAAGGGCCAATACAATATGAGCATAAATGTGTTAAAACAGAAAAGGGATGTTGTCTTATAGCAAATTTAATTTCTGGCAAGTAGTACAAGTCAGTGTCTGGAATTGTTTTCTCCTGGGTTTTTTCAAGGGCTACGTGTTTGCTATGTTGATATTTTCCACCTATCAATGGACTTCCTTACTTTAAAAAATAAGTGTGACAATCTCTTTGAAAGAAAACTGATTAACTCTGAGATTGGCCCGGTAGTTGTGTAGTTGAGAGAGTAGCTGTGTCTGTACACAATGTGCCCCCAAACCATACAGTCCCTTCCTAAGTGATTTTTTGTAAAGCAGTTCTTCCATATAACTAAGGTTGCAAAGAATCCTGCAGTGCCTGAGGACTTACATTTTCTGTGACATGAGCTTTTTACAGTTACTATAAGTTGACACTGATTTGACTTTTTTATTCTCTTACACTTTCTTCCATGTTACGAGCTGGAATATGCTCTGCACAATTTTATGTGCACACACACATGCACACGTACACGTGCAACAGTGCAGATTATTTTATGAAAAAAAGCAAGCAGGAAAGCAAACAAGCAAAACAAAATTTGCTGATTCTGTCTCCGTTCCCACTAGAGTGCTCGCTGCGCCACACTTGCTGCTGATTCATTTTTCAGATCTTGAATGGTGACTCTTGCCTCGTCCCTGCTGTGCCTGAGATGAAAGCAGATGCTCTTGATCATCTGGTGTAATTTGAATCCTCAGATTTCAGTTTGACCTGGCAGGATTTCTTATGAAGATAATCTCTTTTCTACCCAGAGCTGCTGAAGAAGAAGTAGGGAAAAAACCTAACACCACAGAAGCATTGCTTGTAAGGTTCTGTTGGGGTTTTAAGTTTGTCAGTCATTTCTGTCTGGTTTAACTTCAGACAGTCGTTGTTCTACCTAGGATGCTTCACCTCAGCAATACCCTAAACCCTGGCTGAGCGCTGAGCCGTGCTGAAAACCCGTGACAGTTTCTTCAGCAACTTTTTGCAATGTTCTCTGCAAGCATGCCTGCAACACCCATTTGAACACCAGATTACCGTGGGCAGCACTTCATTTCAGCAATGACTTCTTGTAAGCAGGGTGTCCTTTTGACACTGGCAGCTGCCTTCAGCAAGACTTCTCCTCACAAACAAGTTGCAGACTCTACCCTATCTGGGCCGGTAAAAGTGGGAAATAAACACCTGTGCAGCCACACCACATTTTACTGCTGTAGTTTAGTGGCCTGACTGGTTTCTTCACAGCATAAAGGCAGCAAAGCTAATGCTCTTGGTGGCTGACTGAAGAAGGTAGTAGAGCAGCCATATCCGATGGGAAGGAGAAGGGAGTATGGCTCTATGAAGCATCTAGCTAGAAGCTAGCCAGCCTGTTCAAACGTGGGCCAGCTGGCTAACCAGAGACCTTGTTTGGTCTAAATGCTGTCTGCGTTGAGCAGTGACTAATATTTTTCCCTTTCGCTTTGCTGAATTGTCTGTCACAGCAGTGCCGGACAGTCACTTCGCACGCAGCGCTAAGGATCTTCAGGGTCTTGGGATTCATTCACAGTGGTATGAATTTGCCCGGACACTGTCCCTCACGCCATTTAACAATGCCTTCCACATACCTTTTTGTGTCTTCTTACCCTGCTCTTCAAGCTATGCGTGTTCTATATGTAGGTAAAATCTTGCTGTGACAGATACCCAGTGAACATACTGGTCCAGGAACCTGAGACAGGCAGGCTGGGAAACACAGCGGTGTGGAAGGGAGATCAGTAGGCATTAGATAAAGACATTGCACTTCAGGAACATGTGGAGTGAAAAATATCCAGTTATTGAAAGATGAAGGCTAAATTTCATCAGAATAATGGAGCTGGGAAGGAACAAACAGATAGGGGTGTCTGTGATGCTGTTAACAGTCAGGACTGGCCATTTTTAAAATCATGCGTGAGGGGAAATGGGATAGAGGGGATGGTGGCATGGGGGAAGAAATTTACTTTTAAAAAAAATCCTAGTCAGAGGGAAAGAAATAGCATAAGTAATGAAAATCTAACTGCATTCAAACAAGGATGACTAGTTTTGGTATGATGGAGAAAGGCTATAGATGTGTCTGACTTTTGAAGAGCTTGTCCTTTGCTCCACTCCCACTTGCAAATGTAGGTGCTTGTGCCACGAGGAATAGCTCACAGACTGTGGCAAGTGATTCTCCTTAGAGGGCTACTGGCAAGATGGGACACCTTAATCACAGGGAGGAGACCATAATCTGCTCTTGTTCATGTATTATTAATTAGGACATGTGACCTTATGATGTCCTAACCAAAGCTGACTTCAGAAGATTAAGACTCCACCAAACTTAAGGCACAATTTTGTATATTTCCAATTATTTTCTGTTGCCAGCTGTAAATCCCACAGCCAGGGCTATCATTACTGAAAACCTGCCCCCTGCACCTGGCTAAAAGGCTTCAGCCACAGTCTTATTTTGTGACAGGTTTTAATCCATGCCCTAAATCTTAGTTCAGAGGATAAGCCTGTGTTACTGACACCTACAGTTGCTAATAAATTGCCATGGACACAATCACGTACCTGCAAATTAAAAGTGGCAAAATATAAAGCACAAATGAAGAATGGAGTGATTATCTATGTAAAATATCATCCCTTCCACCTGGGCATGGCTTTCTACCATTCCCCTCAAATCCTGGGGTTTTTAGCTCACGTTTCTAAAGGTCAGAGGTTAGTTTTGCTCACCTCAGAAATGCACTTTACATACATTTGCCAGAGTTGTGGCTCTTTGTCAGAAAACAGGAGAGCCTGAAGGATTTCTGCCCTAATGCTTAGTGTTTGAATGATATTTTGACTCTTTCTGAATAGGCACCATTGTACCATTAGTTCTTTTCTCCACAGATTAGAAAAGGATTGCAAAAGAAGGTTGTTTGTTTTCCTTGATTACTAGGAGATCAGATGTTGGGAAAAAGAAGTCATGATGATTCAAGGGAAGGTATTTTAGAATATGACTAAATTTTGTGAGTCTCACTGGAAATTGTTATCCTGATGAAAAGTACCTGTGAGGAATATAAGGTTACCCACGATATTATGATTTGTTACACTCACCATGGATTCTTCCCCTATGTTTAGACAAACGGAAAGTGAAGTTGGGTCTTCAAAATGAGGAGATTAAAAAAAAAAAAATCTCACGATTTATTTAACCTAAAAAGAGTAAGTGTTGATTTATTTGCCTTTTTGGTTTTCTGAGCTTTCAGGGAATACTCAAGTTTTGCTTTTAAACTTTCCCTTGGAACTAGAGAGGCTTTAATATTTTTTTGTTTTATTTCTTTTAAAAAGAAAGCTGAGAGACCTCTGCAATCTCATGGCTCTGGGAGGAAGAGCTCTAAGGAAAGCACCATAGATCCTGAGACCAGCAACAAAAATCACAACTCTGTTCATGTGCTGCATGTGAAATCTGTACTTCTGCTACTTGCGGCTTTTGGTCAAGCAGTTGAACTGATCACCCATCAGTTTTAAGGTGCCACTTCAAGAAACATTCTCTTACCTCTTCTCTTCTCTACTTAGCCACTTTCTGCCTAATGCAAGCTGAAGCCTTCCTCCTCTACCCAAACCTGGCTTGTCTAGAAATACTTTTCCCTCAGAGTGTAACAGGTTTTGTAAGTTAGAACAGCAGAATAAGTAATACCTAGATATCCAACGTTTGATTGATGAGTTATTACATTAATGTAAAATGATCTTCAGCACAGTGTTCAGATAGTTCTACTTTGTAACTTCTGAAAAGCTCAGCAGCATGGCATAAATGCATGGGAAGAAAAGCAAACCTTGACAAAGATGAAGTGGTACCAGAAGGAAAAAAAAAAAAAAAAAAAGGCAGACAAGTTGCCAGAAGATCGATGAAATCTCAGGTAGTTAAAGACTGCAGAGAACATTGGCCAAAAAAAAAAAAAAGCCCACCCATATTACTTGAAGATTGTTATATTATTATATGAAGATTTGAATGTGTTGCTTTTTCTTTCCCAAGTCACTGGGAAGTCCTTATAAAGTACCTTTGGAAAATGCACTCTTGTGCTACAGCTATTCATAAAAGTATTCCTGTCATTCCAACTCCACACCTTAAAATAATTTGTAGCTTTTCCTTTGCACATTTTAAAGCAATCTCAATATGCAAATTCAGGCTTGGAAATAGAAACAGTTTCTGACAGATGAAACATTTTGTTAACATTTTAGACTTGCATTGTCCCCAGTAAAAATGACATTGATTTCTATACTGAAGAGGATTTCAACACTTTCACATGATGTACTAAATTAAGCTTTTGCATTGGAAATCTGATGTTGTGTCAAAAGCACAAGTTAAATCTCGTGGATGATGTAACTTTGCAATTAAAGGCAGAGGTTAACACTCCTCTGTGCAGGTACTTTCCCCTCGAGCTATCTGGAATAACAGAGTTGCTATAATACAGCTGTGGCTGCTGAGGAATGCTAAAGCACAGTCAGTGACTCGTTGCATTTTGTAAAGGAATGTGTGTGGCAGAGAGAGGTTTAATTGCTCCTGCTACATGTCTTATAGTGCGGGGGAGCCTCTGCTTGGAGTGGCTGCTTTTGAATGCTGGTCTGACATCTGCTTTTTTTAGCCTCTCCTCCCCTCCTGAAATAGTGCAGTCACATCCAACTGTGGCAGCATGTTGTGTTTTCTCAGTGTCACCCATTCATTTCCATTGATTAATTTTTGTCCTTCACCAGCCATAGCTATGTCACGCTCACAGAGCTGCAGGTACAGCCTTTAAGGTAACAGCGACTTCAAGCTGTTTATTTCTCCTCTCCTCTTCTACCTTTGTTTTATCGCCTCAAGTTTCTGCAAAGTAATCGTTTAATTGTCCCCTCCCCAAGTTCCTTCCTTCACCTCTCCTTACCTCCCCACTCTCCAACACAGAGTATCTACTAATCATCACCAGGTTTTTTAACCTGCTGCTGCCAGATTATTTTTAATTCTTACACTCGTCATACATTGTCACTGCATTCATATGGATGGGAACACCCAGACTACATCTATCCCACAACAACAAAAATCGATCACCATGAGAATGTAAACATTAAATGAGCAATTAGTATTTAAAATAATGTAAACTTACTGGCAAGGCTTGAATGGATTTTGTTTGGAATATGCATTGCTAGAACTATGGAGTTTTTCCTCTGTATTTTCACTAATTCTAAACACTCTAATGATGGGAATGCTATTTTTAAACATCATGAAAGTGAGTAGCAAGGATAATTATATCTCACTTTACAAGAGTTACTATGAAATTGATACATAGTTGAATTAACATTCCAGTTTAATATTATGGGAAAAAAATATTCTGTTTCTCTATTAATTTACTCATGATGCATATTACAATAACTTCCTTTTTCAATGCAGTTTTGGGAATAAGGTTTGCCTGTAGCTACTAGGATATACCAACCACATTAAAATGCACTGCAAAATTTGTAAGGGAGGGACAAAAAGCATGCTGGAACTACCTTGTAAAAAAGAGGAGACAAAGACTTGACTCCTGATCCCCAGGGGGAGGGGGTGGGGGAGGCGGGGTGGTGGTG
>JAVJGJ010000037.1:90068556-90084371 GCA_035590215.1 Microhierax caerulescens
CAGTGTAATTTATTACAGAAAGCCAGGGACTAAGCCTTAGAAACCAGTCTGAGCTCTAAAGCTTGGATCTTTCCCAGGTCCTGACTGAACTCAAAGTGATAATCTTTGGGTTCACAGAACAGTTCAGGTTGGAAGGTCTGGAGGCCGTCTTGTCCAAATGTCCAAAACATGTCCTCAGTTGGCTTACTGTAAAGAATAACGATTACAAAGCACAACCCCAGCTAACTGGAAAAGGACTCCAGCTTCCATGAGGTTCACTCCATTCCAACTGAGAGCTGGAAATAGCAGTTGTTTGTGCAACCAGCAGATTTTACCTGCAGCACCTCTGCTAGTTAATAGTCATACAGCTCTCTGAGTTTCTTGTAGCCCTGAGGACTTGCCCATAGAGCAGCCTTGAACAGAACTTGCTCTGTCGCAGAACACAGCGCTTCCCTCTCCGTGTTTCCACCAGTGAGCAAGCTGTAAGAGAGAAATGCAAACTGCAAACATGTAAACAGCTGCTGGGGAAAGGGGAGGAAGCTTCAAGTAACAGAATCGGCTGCCAAATTCATCGCTGCCATGTGTGCTGTGTAATGCTTGTCATCTCAAGTGAGTCATTAAGAGGTTCCCCCCCTAATGGTACTTTGAAGTGCTATGACAGCTTGAGAGCATCTATAAATTGCCACAAACAGCCCTCATACAGCGTTAGCTAATTGCTTGCTCTTTGACTTATTAGGAGTCACTGAGTTAAATAATTTGTCACGTGTGGCTCATAATAAATAATGTGACCAGCCAGTTTGTGAGCTGTTTTGGTGATATATAGTGCCCCTTTTGAATGTTGTCACAAGCAGCTAACAAATATGACCCTGTGATTGTCAGATCTTTGTGAAAATAATAAGGTCTGACAAGGCAGCAGGTTTAAAAAAAAAAGCAAAAGCCAACAAGCTCCCTTCTAAGGTATAATGAAAATTGCATTAATTTCTTCCTCAGGTTTTTAATAAGACATAATTGTAATCCTATTTGGAGTAGTTAATTAAAAGTGAGTACAATTTTGTAGTAGAATATCTGGTTTTCATTTTAGAAATAGTTGTGAAAGGGAGAAAAAAAAGATAACTTTCCTAGTTACTGGAAATCTTACATCTTCTGATGAAGTCTGAAGTGAGTATCCTCTTGGCAAACTATGAGTAGCTTCTGAAACATGGTTGTGGGGATTTTTAATAAATCTGATTGCTTTCTCTACACCTTATACAGATAAGTAGGGCATATTTTTTCTGGTTATGCATGTGAGGTGGCACATTTCCATACACATGCCTGTTGGGAGCTGGCTACTTAATTAATAAGCACAAATATGGTACTGTTGTAAGTGGTTGTGCACATGTAATGTTAGAGATGCCTTTAGAAAAAATGTGGTAGAATGGTGATGTGTCTGTATACATCTATTAATATGTTCTTGGCATCTTCAGTTAAATTGGAGTCTTGTCTGATTTCTGTGTGGGAGAAGAGTCCCCAGCATTTTGCCAAAGAAGCAAATGTGGTTTCTCTCACAGCTAAAGGGTGATTTCTTCCCAAGAGACAGGACTTGTCTTGCACATTTGACTCCTGTTGTAGACTAGATCACTGGGCTATAAAATCTTCTTTTCCCACAGTTGTGCTAAACGAAGAGTGATGAGCGGTGTTTAATAAACCTTACCAGTCCCTTACAAGCCTGTTCCTGCAGTGACCCTTGCTATTGCATTCCTCTTATTTGAACTTCGAGGTGTTCATGCTGTTAAACTGGTTCCCAGCTTGGCAATCACTTTGTTTTCAGTCACGTTAATTCAGCAGAGCCCACTGCAGTTGCCTCACATGAGAGGAACTCCCCTTTGGCTGTCTCTGCTGAACATCCCAGTGGTCCCCATGGCTCTTTCTAAATGTGGTGTGCTTTTCCCCAGGGACAACCAGCAAATAACTTCCCAGCTAGGGGCTTGCTTACAGTTCTTTATCCCCTTGCATTTCCCACCACATAGGTGTGTTCGAGGAGGTTGGGTGAGGGGAGCTAACTCGGATGTGTTTGTCAAAAGGGGAAGCTGTGGATGGATTGTGCGTATCAGTTTTGATAAGGATGGTCGATACTCAAAAGAAGCCAATGCTCACCAGCCTCGGGATTAATTAGCGAGCTGTTGTTTGTGCTACTCACTGCAGATCATAGAGAGAGAGGTTCAAGCCTCTAGTCCCAACCAAATGCCACAGGGACTTGTGCCTCTGTCTTTGGCATTCCTGGGGAGGCTGCTGAGCTCATTGAGCTGCTGGCTATTTCACTGTGCCTTTTATCTATTTCCCATGGAAAATTGGGAAAGGTGTTTTGTTTGTTTTGATGCATACAGGCTCGAAGAATTAATCTGAAAATCTTTTGTGGGATCCTTTCCGCTAGCTCAGGATTTTATCTAATTTTCAAGGGCTTTGGGGGCTTAGTCTTATTTTGAGATAAGGCTCCAGGCAGCCCTGATGACAACTAATGGGTGCTTACTTTCCCGTGACTGCCTTACTTGTGTTTTTACCTTAGGTATACAGTGTTTGAGAGAGAGATATGTGACTTCTTCTCATTCCATCAACAGAGAAACTGAGGCTGCATTTCTGATTTTCAACTGAGGAGAATAATGAAAATACCTTTCTCCTCATTGTTACTGGACTTATATAGGAGTGAAATGCTGGGACCTGTGAAGTGAGTGAGATCAACACTTGTTCCCATGTGGCGTGGGTTTATTTCGGGCTTTGCTTTAATTTTATCTTCGTTTTAGTTTGGCAAAAAGCCCACTTTCAGGCATTCCAAACTTGCTTATGTTTATGAAAGAATTTTCCATAATTTCATTCGCTGAGCAAGTAAACAAATATAACCATGCTGAATATTCTGGCTGGTTCACCTTTGCAAAGCAGTTAAGTCCAAATCCTGTAATTTTGACTGGTCTGGTCCATCCTTCTTTCATAGACCTTTGAGAGATCTATGGTAACATCTGATTCTAAATGAGAGACATTTAAAACCAAACTCCAGCATTTCTAGCTTTTTTCATTTTTCTCATTAGTTAGGAGAGAGTATGCTTTTGTTGTTTTTCTTAAAACCTCAACACTGGAGTCGAATGATTTCATGAAAATCCCAGTTGCCATTTGGAATTAAAAAAAAAAAGAGGGAAGGATTATGGCACTCAGAGTTATAGAGTGAAACCTGAAAACACAAAAACAAGAAGAAAAGCAAAAAAACCTCAAAATGTATATCCATTTTTTCAATGAGTAGGGTGGGGTAGGGAAGCTTAAAGCGGTGAGTTTTTGAATGCTTGCTCTTACAAATATTAAACTTCCCTTTAGGCTTTCCAACAAAATATTATCTTAACAGTTTATTTGCAAACTTCTAAATTTCTAAAGTTTTAGGTTATTAGAAAATGACTGATGTTTATCAGTTACTGCAAGTCTGATGCTTTCTATGTGGCCCCTATTTTTCCCCCTTCTCAGTTTAATGTATCTGCATGCTTACATAATTATCACTGGGATAACAGGCAATAAAAATGCCAGAAAGTCTAAAGGAGTGAAAGAGAGAAGTCACAAACAGCTCCCAGCTGCTATAGGCTTGACTTATTCGTGTGTTTGGAGTTTTTGGTTTGATTGGGTTTTTTCCCCCGTTAAGACTGCACTTTTGCCTCACTACAGTTTGGATGGCTGCAGTAATTAAATGCCTGTTCAAATTACCTCTCTTGCATGAAGGGTGGTTACTCTGTTTAAACATCAGGATTCTGCTTAATCCAGTGTAGCTGACTGCAGATGAGGCAAGATAGGAGGCATTTGTCCAGAGTGGAGAAGGGGGCTATACCTATTAATCCAGGGATCTCTATTTGCTTTAATATCTTCTGTCATATTTGTTAGCTTAACAAGACTAGGTTAGTCCCTTCATGCCCTCTCTGACCTGGAAAACAATACCAATTGTATTCGTGAGCAATTTAGCATGGGGCTGATTTCACTGTCCTTCTGTGCTGTGCCACATCGTGTTCCTTTTATAATTAAATCTCAGTAGTTTGATAGGTAGAGACATTTTAATAGTATTTAATTAATTATTAATAAAAACTATGTTCCAGATCTGAACTACATATTCTACAACTGATTTTTTTGTATTTACACAAGGCTTATAAATGTGGCAGTGACTGGTTGCCAGTCATATCTTACCTTATATATGCATAGATTTCTTCTGAATGCCTTTAACAAGGAGGAATACTTAAAAATTTATCTGGTTATTATTTAGTGCTGATAAAAATAAAATTCCAATAGAGATACTCTTCAATAAGAAAGCTCAGATTTGTCCTCCAAATATATCCAAAAGTCAAGACCTTTGGACACCTTCTCATGTGCTGTTCCTACTTACATATGCCTCTAATGTACACACCTAATGCTACAATGTGCTCTAGTCACAAGCTCAGTAGAACTCATTCTTCATTTAGGCTTTATATTTGCACAGCCCTATTACTACAACAGGGGAAAAAAAAGGAAAAAAAAAAAAGAAAGAAAGAAACCCAGAGAAAACAGATCCTCCCACTAATTCTATGCAAATTAATTGTATTAAACAAAATTTCTGTTACAGCGATAATACAGGCTAATGGTATACATCATTGAAGGATGACAATAATACTTCAGCTTTTCCTTCTATTTAAAAAATGATACAAGAGAAAGCTAATAAGTTTCATTTTTGCTAAAATAAGCTAAACATCTTTGTTACTGTTTTGAAGTGGAATCATATCACACTATTTTTCTACAGTTGTGTTTTCTGCAAGGAAACACATTGATGCTTAACCAGAATGATATTTGAATAGCTGGATTATTCTAGATGGCATTCTTTAACCAAGACATTGGATTAACTTTGAAGTCATCCTGCTTTGATCATGGCGCTGGAGCAGATGACCTCAAGAAGTCTTTTCCAACCCAGCCTGTGAATCTGTTCACTAAAACCTTGATTTGAAACTTGGGTCTGCAGCACCTTTTCTTTGTGCCTGGTTACCGATGTTCTGTGCAGTTCTAGGGGCATTGTGAAAGCCAAGAATGGGTCAAGACTTTTGTGATACACAATTCCTTTCTCTTTGCCTCCCTTTCTGTCCACTGCATTGTGGAAGTGATGGAAGGAAGCCTGTCACTTCAAAACTGGGGAATATGAAGTAATTCTGCTGTTTGGATTTTAATTTGCAATGTTGTGGCTTTGATTTAAGGATTTTTACACTTACATTTATTTTTATGGCCCTGAGAACGACCACTATACTTAGTTGTGCACACACTACTACAAATGTATATCTATTTCACATGCATGCAAAGCATAAACCGCTGCAATTTGGGGTGCATTGTCTTAAAACTAAGAACAGTTCTTCTGTTTCTCTAAAAGGGGGGCAGGATGACCGGTCAGAAATCTGTGCCATTGCACACAGGAGTCCGTTTGGGAATTTACCGTAATGCTGTAGCAAACTCATCCTTATTTGAACATGTGCGTTCATACATGCTGTCTTCTCACCGAGTTGTTTAACCTGCCATCTGGAAAAAGCTAGACAAAGCAAGAGGTATACTGCTTCTGTGAGGGGCACTGCGGTGTGTTCAGCATCAGTGTGTAGATCCAAAAATAATTAAAAAGCAAACGTGGAAGACCTCTGCTACACGTGCATTGCCCTGCCCCTTTCCTGTCCTGCTTGCTGGTGCGTGGGCTTAGGGCACTTCAGTAAAGTCTGCGCTTCATCCCCTGTGGGGCTCGCCCTGCTCCACATCCAGGTGTGTGGAGCTTTCTGCCCTTACGGAATGGGAGAAAGGTCAAGTTGTGCCATGGGTGGGGGCTTCCAAAAAATCAGTACTGGCTGAACCTTCCTCCTTAAAAGAGAGTGGCAGTGTTACCGATGCAAAATAGCCCAGCACAGAGCGTGGGTCAAACAGACTGATAATTAAGTCCACTGAAGTATATTCTTTCATGATTTAACCTTAAGAACATCATTAACTGCTGTTCTGATTCGGAGCTACAAATAAGAAAACCACCTAAAATATATTTCAAGGATGTGTTCTTCAGCAGCACTTTAGTTCCAGCATGGCAAGCGTACTCGTTTACCAGCTTCGTAGACTTAATTGAGCACAATAACATCTCAAATGATACAATTAAGAAAACCTTTTACTATTCAGATGCTTCTGATTATAAAATTATGAACTTTATAAGAAGCAGAGTGAATTGAATTGTACTTGATTACTTCAAATAATTGAAATTATTGAATTACCATAATTGGTGTGAGTTCAGCAGACAACCATGAGTCAGCTATTCCCGTGGCCCTTTATGACTAAAAACGTTGCTTCCAGCCTCCACAGTACACTGCACAGTGATTTTGTAGACAGGAAGGCCTTTTTCAGAAGAGCGTTATGAGAGATGTCAGCTTCCTTTAAAATGTAACAGGATATATCTCCATTCCCTTATGCTTTAAGAAAAAAAAAAAAAAAGAAGAAGAAGAAATTAGGTGAGATTCCTTGTTACGTCTGTTTATTAAACTGATCAAACATGACATTTTTAAACTGAACATTTGTTGAGGAAAAGACAGTCTGTCTCAATCATTGTGAAAATACTCCTTTGACAACACATCCTACTAATTCTCTTGTTACTCCAATGGACCTGGCATTTTTATTTTGTGTATATTTTTGTATATGGAAAACTTAGGGAAGAGCTCTTCATTTATTTCTGTGCATATCTGTGTACATATATATAATTTCTGTGTGTGTATATGTGCATATGAAGAATATTTTTGTCTGAGGCTATGTATATAAAAATATGTATATATATATAAATAAAACATTTTGGAGCACTTCAGCCTAATACATTTTATTACAGGTTCACCAAGTGTAAATCATGCAAACATCATCACATATGCCTTCTATTGAGCTTGCTGCAGAATAGCAATGAACCATACCAGTCTCTGCAAACAGCTGTAATTATGAGCCATACAAATAAATAGTGACCTGTCTCTAAACTGTCTTCAGTAATTCTTCCAACTAACCTACTGTTAACATCTTTTACCAATGTATGTAATGTAATTTATAGCACAGCCTGAATGTGACACGGCTTATGCTTTTTAAAATTGTACATTTCAGTACCCTTAAGTAGCCCAGTACAGTGCAACCTTTGTTCCGTACAGAATGCATGCGTGTGTACAGTATGTATTTATCTGGTCTGGAATAAGCATTAATCTTTAATTATTGGATAAACATATTAAACAGGTGTGGAATAACTGAACTTTCAACTGTGCACTGTTTACCTACTAGCACGGTGGATACCTTGGCTCTGCAGTTTGAAAGGTTTCACCTTGCTGTGCCCAGGGTTGAGTGAAGGAGGAAAGGCTGGGAGGGAGGGTGGGCACACAAATGCCCCAAAACCCACATAAATCAGAAATTTCCAGTTATACATTATGCACCATCATAACATCCCGTTAGCACGGTTGGCGAGCCAGGGCTGGAGCTTGGGGTAGTTTATAGCGGAAAAATGGCTTTTCAATGGATAGCACACCCTCGGACTCCTTCTCCTCCTAGGCTGTGTGTGCTGGGCTTGTGGTGTGAGGAGATATAAAGCAGCATTTTTCTAGCTGCCTGCTGGAACAATGAGGGCTCTGTTAGCAGACGCCCAAACTTCTGTAGCCCCTGCCTCACAAGGTTGGAATAACTGCTTAAACCCAGGTTCAAAGCCCTTGGCCTCCAAGTGCTTTAATTTAGCACTATTTTTGCTGCACTAGCCTCTGTTTTTTCTGCTTAAACCATCTAAGGTCTCGTTGTTTTGCAGTGAACTAAGCAGCTCCTTTTTATAATTAGATTAAAGATAATCAAATGAAGACTTGGGTATTTTTTAATGTCATTTAATCTTTTTTTTCTTTTTTTAAAAAACTTTTGCAAAATTCCTTTTTATCACCATTGCCTAGTTTCTTGTAAATTTACACCTCTTTTTTTGCCCCACTGTATTTCAAGCTTCTGGTTTTCTGGTTTAAAAAAATATATCGTTTGACAGGTATTTTTCAGCATTTTTATTTGATGTCATAAAATAAACCTTTACCAGGTGTTTTTAGGTATGATTCACAGCACTTTCATTCTTTTGCTGTCCGTTTTCGCAAAGCTGACTGGGGTGAAAATAACAGGCAATGCAAAAAGAAGCACAAGAAAAGGATACAAATGAAGTGGAAAAGAACACAGATATGAGGTAAATGTAAGGGGTTGCACAGAACTGCAACTGAATGAGGACTGCGCATTAATAAAAGTAAAAAGTCAGTGCTGGCACAATTTGCTTCTAGTTTTAAAACATAAAACCATGATTCCAAATGTAGGCATTATTCAAATAATCACTCAAAAGTTTGTTAAAACCACTGCTTAGTATTAAAGCTGTAAAAAACCATGTACTAGCCGATCTCAAGTTTCTAAAAGAAAAATTGTTTCAAACTTAACTTTCCCATTCCTCTAAAATGTACAGTTAATACAAACATATTTGAAATAGGAAAAAAAATATCTTATGTGGTACCGAAGACTCAAATCACTTTATGATGTTAGAAACCAAAGAAATTGTACATGAACAACCATATTTTAAAAAAAAAAAAAAAAAAAAAAAAGGAGGAAGGAGGGTGAAAGAAAGAACACGTGAATTTACAGTGTGTAGAATATAACTGTGCTCTTTGTCAAATCAAAAAAGCATCACGCTGGAAGAGACAACAGGAGATTCATTACCTGGGTCTTGAGAGCGGAGGACAAGGTGGAGATCAAATTTCCATTTGTTAGATCAGTGGGTCTCTGGGGGGTACCAACTGATAAGTCTTTTTCACATTTTAAAGGTGGTGCTAAAAGTCCTAAGGTTTGCCCTTCTCCTTTTTTCATAATAAGATCATCACCATTGCTTTTGCTCTGCTTCTTGACTTTTACTTGTCTGAGTAAATTTTGTGTGATTATGATGTTTAGTTGGGTTAGGTTGGTTGGTTTTTTCTTCTCTTTACACTGGTCTTGTGTGTGGTAAAAAGGTCTTGTGCGTTGAAATAAATTGTAGAATATCACAAGTTGGAAGAGATCCATAAGGATCAATGAGTCCAACTCCCATGATTTTAAAAGGCAACAGCTTCAGGCCTGGGATGTACTAGATGATGTAAAAATAGGATACTGAAGGGTTTCAGTATCTGTAATTCCGTGCTCAAGAACAGGCGCTATAACTTCAGTGGGACTATGGATGAAGATGCCTGATGGAGATTTGCAGGGCCACATCCTGCAAGTCTGTATAATTTATTCTGAGTGCATCAGAGAATACTGAATTTATTGTTTGTAATACAACACTGGATGTATTTTCCTTTCTTGTGCTGAAGTCGTGCTAATTTTTTTTCATACAAGGGACCTAGTACCAAGTTTCATCTCATATGAATGCATGTGTCTCTTGACCATGGTCATGATTTCATGAGGATCTCTATGGTGCAGAATATAGGTGTTAAAAAAGAAATCTATATGATTTCCACCACAAATTTGTATGATTTCCACCACAACTAAGTATACTACAGTCCATCTTTAATTTTTTTGTAACTATGAAAAAATATTCTGAATATGGGTTATAAACATCCATACTTACTCATTCCTAAATTATTTTCAAATAGTAATTTGGGATAAACATACCTTTAAAAGCACAAGTAAGGACAAAGCTCGTGTGGTGTGGTGATATTGTTTCATTTTACTTTTTGAGTTCCAAGTGGAGCACATTTTCCTTAACAAGATCTATTTCAAATGGAGTTTTGTAATTGTCATTTTCAAAGCTCTGAAAGGGTTGGTTTTTTTTCCTTTTGAAGACTCATCAAAATGTTGGACTATCCCAAATATGACTTAATTCAGAATGTTTCATTATTGACTAGCATATCCTTGTAACCAAAAAAACGAAAGAGACATGGTAATATTTGATCTGTGTTTTCAGATCTAAACGTATCTCCTTAAACACAAAAAGCTTGCAATGATCATTTGAAATACCTGATTGCAAAACCAGTTATCACAGTCTACTTCTTTGAGATTTAGAAAAGGTGAACTGTATTTTGACCAGCAATTTCAGAAAGAAAGCGTCAAGTTAAAGACGTGAACAGATGTTGAAGGTGTCTGCCCATCACAGTAGTCATCTGTGTGACTGGAGGCTGCAGTCACAGTCCTTACTGCAAAGGAGCCCATCAGATTTCAATAGTGGATGCAGGCACTTAAGATACTGTGGTTTATACTGATAAATATACCAAAAAATAGGAGTGGGAAAAGAGCAATTATTAGAATTGGGGGGTGGGTGGGGTGGAGAGATGGAGAGAGATTATGTTCCTGAATTACTTTTGGAGACACACAGCAGACGTGGCTGGATGCTGTAATAGGGAATGCACTTTTCTAGGCTGTAAAGCTCCTATGCATTTTTGCAAGTCAAAATAATGGCAATCCAGATGTATCTTAACATATTCTAAAATTCCAGAAAAATTATACAACTGTGACTTGAGGGAAAAATAAAGTGAATGTTATCTTAAAAGATGGGTTAAGTATTCGTGATTTCTGAGATCACAAGGAATCTTTAGCCAGCTGGAGCCTTCAGGTTATTCAACGATTCTAGGTAGAAATATAGATGACTAATGAAATAAATAGTTGTCTTCCTCTTAATTTTTCATTTATAGGGCCAACAGTTCTTACATTTCCTGAGGCACCCTGCATATATTATTGAGGTAGTATGTTAAAATGCTCTCGCCTCATTTATCCTCCCCCACAAAATAGTTGAGATGTAACTTTCCAAAAAAAACATCTGAAACATTTAATTTTACCTGTCACTTTTTTTCATTTTCCTTGTTAAGAGTAAAACATTGGGCTGTACATTTCTAACGGAGGGTTTTCATGTGAAGGTTAGAATAAACAAAAGCATGATTTAACATTCAGAGACCAGAAAATGACTAATGGGCAACTCTAATTCATTTTCCAGGTCCTAGGTACACATAGTTGAAAGCTATAAAGGTAACAAAGGTTATCAAGACCTAGAGATAAGAATTAGAAGTTGTTAAGTTTAGTGTCTAAAAATCAGAGTTTCCTCATTTTTCTTTCTACTATGTGAAGTAGTAATTCCTTGGATTTAGACTATTCACACTGTCAAGTTAATACTGTATTGTGATTTATCTTATTCAAGGAATAGATATTTATTTTATTTAACTTGGTTCATTTCGGTTATTATTTCGGGTTATTATCTAGCTAGATACTGTGTATACATACTTGCATTATTTTGCAGAACTGTGTTTGAGTATCTTTTCTATCTTGATGAATTTTAAAATTTGGGATAGGCCTTTTTTTTTTTTTTGTGGATGGTATTGATTTAAATGTTTTGTTCTAGTCTCTCTAGCAAAGTCTTTTCTGCTTAGAAGTATTTGGATTGTAGGTAATGGTCTATCAGCTAACATTATTGTCTATACAGCCACTGTGTTTCTGCTATAGGTTCTGCTATAGGCAAACGCCACTCTATCAGAACCTGGCTGACTCGACCTTTTCTGTTTGAAACACTCACATTAGACATGAACCCTCATCAGTTTAATTTTTCTAATGTTGTGCAAGCAAAAGTAGTGATAGACCTCTGCTAATCATACAGTAAGTTGCCTTTAATGAGTCCCAGGAGAAACTGGAACAAGTATTTTAAAATAAAAGCTTTTATAGCTAACTAGCTGTAGAAAAAAGCTTTCATCAAGTTTTTGGAACAGATAATTCCTAAATATATGCAACTCCACAGATGATACTTCTGTAGATATATTAAAAATAATTATGCTAGGATATTTTCATCGTTATTCCTATTGTAACTATGAATGAATTAGATTCAGAGTTTGTCAAACTGATTGCACCAGTAACATGGACTAAGCTTTAAAAAGTAGTATGCAGGTCTAAAGTCTATACTGAAGTTGTTTGGCATCTCTCTTCCCATTACCTTTTGCTTATGGCTATTGTATACAGTGAAGGAACCACTGAACTAAGATTTTCTTTTTTCTCTCTCTAACACATTATAGCCATAACAATATTGTTGCATAAGCTGGAGCTTGTTTAATGAATGGACGTACTTTCAACCATAAGTTGGAACACTGTTCTCACTGCTTTGACTTACAGAGAATTTAGTATTCTGAAGGACTGTCACTATCATCTTGTCATCGCTGTCTTCCTCCTCATCAGTTATTTTGTGAAGTGCTGATCCAGCTCCTACTGAAATCAGTTGGAAACTGTCTGCTGTATATGGAAAATTTTCTGCTGCGTCTTGTCTAAAGTCAAATTCCATTAATGTTTCCAAATGTAACTACATTTTTATTCTCTGTAGAGAAATTCTGTCTCTAGGAACAGGTAGGCAGAGAAAGATAATTTGGAAAAATACCTTCTGCTGCACTGTGCTCGTGCACAAATGGCAAAAGGAGCCTGCCCCATGCCTGCCTGAGCATAGGGAACATCTTCAGCAAAACAGGCTCTTGCACTAGAGACTTAGTGGATACATTCCTGTCCTATGTCCACATTTGTCTGTCTTGTTTAGGTTGGATTCGGGGCTTACTTTTATTGCGGAGATGGTGGGATCCATCCCCACCAGAACTGAACAGTCCTTGCTAAGATTTTTCCTTTGTCCCTTCTGCCTTAGCAGTGACACACGGGGGTGGCCTGACACCAGGGAGACAGGCGAGAGCAATAGCAGTCAAACCAAAACCAGCCTGGGCTATTCCTTACTGCTTATTACATTCAGTACTAATAAAGTGGAGACTATTTCCTTCTTGTGCATTGGAAAATGGAAAAAAAAAGCCCATTACTTTCTACAGGACCTTGTAACTTTCTCCTGCACACTGCTTTTCACACTCTGCCTGAATAAGTTGGGGGATAGCTGGTGAGATCCCCAAATTATAACAATTTACAACATGTAAGAAATTTCCATAAATTTTCTTTTTTTATTTATTAGCTACTGCTTGAGCACATTACAGAGCTCTGACGTGTTTGTGTGCCTGTACGGTAGCCCTCAGCAGAGATTTCGCTGGCTAGGGAGTATTGCCTTTCATGCTTAAATTTTTTCCAGTATCTTCTAATCCCAATTTTATTTCTAATCGTTGTAAAGTTCCAACAGGTGCAGAAGACATGATGTTTTTTTTTATTTCAGGAAGAATTTGCATCATAAAACTAAACAGATTTTTTTTGGCTTCACGAACTTTATAGACTAGTTCAGCCTTTTTACATAGCTGTTTACGCTCCAGATTGATCTCCTTCCTCCACACATCGTACGGGTACTTTCACATCTATGTATAATACAGGAATGGTATAAAGTTAGAAGCAGTGCCTGTAATATTCTCCTTAGAGGGAACTGTGAGTCCTCAGCTTTGTCTTTGCCTGAACCAGGGCTCCGTAAGCTCCCACTCCACTGACCTGAGTGCCTCCTTGTGCATTCGGATTTTCTGTGATAGACATAGTTCACTTGTAAGTAGGACATGGCTGAGTATGAGCCTGCTGTCACCTTTTTATGATAGGTTTCTAGTTCGAGATAGTGAGAATTTACATTATTTTTGTGTGTTGTATGGGAGTTTTGTTTTTAGTTAATGGAAGTGGTGACTAGAGTCTGGGATAGCCATATCTTTTCTTCTGAGAGGTGCTTTAAATCTAATTTAATGGACTGGTTTCTGTGGGTTTAGCTTTCCAAATGTGCAGTTATCCCATTAGAACTCCACCAGAGTCAAAGCTAGTCAAGAGAGCAACAATTTCATTTTAAGGGAGGGAGGAGAGGAGCTTTGGGACTTGCGTTCAATTTGATGCTGAACTCTTTCTCACACCCACTAGAAATTCCATCCTGAATATTTGCACTGAAACAGATACATTTCCATGAAATATTGCTCTTTAAAAGAAAAGGTATTCTAAAGCAAATAAGTTTCCTCTATCTGTAGACTTCTATTAAGCAAAGACTCTAGGCTGAAAATGGTTTCTGGACCATAGGAATACATTTTTGTATGACTACAGTGCTGAACAGTGTGAGTGGGAGCAAGGCAGTCCATTTGCAGTGATGCTGATTCAGTTGAAACCCAGAACAAGGGCAGATAATCAGTATTCCTGAAAGCCATTCGCAGTAATTCCCGGGCTTTGTGTACGTTTGTTGCTATGTAAGCTTTTCTAACCTTAGAAATAAATAAATACTAAAGATTTCACAGAACCTGTCATGGAATACTTACATTGTAAAGAATCAACATACTGAACTTTGCGGTTTGTGTTACTAGTAGCCCTGAGCTAAACTATTTATTCACTGTTGATGCTAATGCAAATGTTGCCCTCCTTATTTACCTGTAAACTGCTAATGAAGTCAGTGTGGATCTGAAGAGTATCCCCTTTGCACTAGTGCCCCTTGGCTAATTTGATTGAAAGTCTGATCCTGCCTCAGCCCCAGGCACTGATCATTACAGTAGCTGTTCCTACTGCTTGATTTTGCAGACTTGGAGTCGTTGCACTTTTTTGCCACTTTTTATTTTATCATCCCTTCATTTCCTCTGATGTCATCGTGCAACACTGTTTACTTAGTGACAGGATGCCATGTTGTGCCATAATGTTGCCCAGCTCCTTCACATCTGTGCCAAGAGTGTGCTGTGGAGCTGATTTGGTCACCAACAGGACAGGGCAGCCAATTGACCTTGTACATGAAATCCAAGGAATTACTTTTTAAACAATTATGTACGTATTATGGAATGATCTTTGCAGGCTTCTAATCCAATCAAGTTAAAGCACTAATAGTATATTTAAAGTTGTTGACTTTTCTTAAAAAAAAAAACATCTGGTTTTAATCGGGGTTCTTCTTGAATAAGACAGCTGTCTCTTTGTAATGAAACATGGCTATACTGTAATGTAACAAAATACATTGTTTCTTCTGTGTTTTAACTGAAGTGCAGCAGTTGACCAGTGATCTAAAAAGCATCTCTTGTGAACCCAGCTAGAAGCTGGCTGGCTATATTTATCTCTGTGCTTTAGATGTGTCTTGGAAGCTTTCAAATTGTATTGTATGAATTTAGTGCAAAAAGTAAATAGCAAAAATAATTATATTTTGTTAGTGGACAAAAACCATACTGGGGAGAGCATTTTCTCTTTGCTGTGCTGTTGATAGCAGTTATCTTGCTAATTGTATTTAGTCTGCCCTTTTACTGAAGAGCCTCATTTTCTTAAAGACATTTCAGCCTGACACAGTTTTTCCTTATTACTCTGGCTCCATGGATTTATTATTTATTAACCAGCTTGAAATCCATTTTTAAGTAATTATTTCATTAATGGCTTTTTATCCTAGGTGAGGCTTCAGGAGAAGCAGCTTCTGCCAACAGAGCCTGAAATAGCCTTAAGGAGTCTGTGATGCTGTTTGGTGATGCAGTGTCAATACTCACTTGCAATTTCCTAGGTGAGGTCTGTGTCTAAATGTCAGAATGGATCATGTGAAACTATGTCGGCCAATTAATCACTGCCAATGAGCCATGGCGTGCCAAAGCTCCTTTTCATAACAGCCTCCTTGTTAAGTTCACAAAATCCAAATTCGCAAGCCAGACCTCCTCCTTTAAGACCTCCAATGCAGGCTACAGAATCATTTGCAGGAAAATACATTTACTGCAAGAAATAAATGTTGCAGGCTTATAGGGTTGATCAGGGGGAGCAGGGGGGAGAAAAAAGGAAAAATGTGGGATTTAGCTTGATACCTAGTTCAGTGGAATTGATTATGCTGGATAGTTCTAGAGAAAGGCTTCTGATGTGAGTATAAAATAAATCCGTATTAAGAGATACATATAGCATAATTCAAAATTAGTTGGAATCAGACCTATATGTTCCAT
>JAVJGJ010000037.1:90088667-90114238 GCA_035590215.1 Microhierax caerulescens
AGGGTGGCTCTGCCTTCCAAAGCGTCCACTCCCCCACTCAGTTTGGTATCACCAGCAGACTGCATCAGGGTACACTTCATCCCATCATCCGGATCACTTCTGAAGACACTAAGCAGCGCTGGGTCCAGTACCCATCCCTGTGGGACCCCACTGGTGACAGGGTGCCAGTCTGAGCTATTTACCACCAGCCCCTGGGTGTGGGCAGCCAGCCAGTTCCCCCCCACCACACCGATCACTTGTCTAGACCCTGACACATCGGTGTCTCTAGGAGGAGGCTGTGGGAAACCATATCAAAACCCTTGGAGAAACCCAGGTAGACACAGTCCACTGCTCACGCCCCATCATCAGCCGAGCAGGTTACTTCGTTGTAGAAGGTGATCAGGTTTGTCAAGCACCATTTGCCCTTGGTGAATCCATGCTGCTATTCCCAATCACGTGCTTCATCTGACTTGTGACAGCCCCCAGGAGGATTCGCTCCATAACGTTCCCAAGGACAGAAGTAAGGCTGAGGGGCCTACAACTTCCTGGATCCCCCTTTAAGCCCTCCTTGTAGATGGGGGTGACATTAGCTTTCTTCCAGTCTTCTGGGAAGCCCCACGATCTCCACGAGTTCTCAGACACCATGCAGAGTGGCCTCGCAAGGATGTCAGCCAGCTCTCTGAACACCCTGGGTGGACAGTGTCAGGGTTGGGCTCCTGCAGCAGGTCCCACACCAGCTCTCCCTTCGCTGATGGTGGGTCTGTGTTTGCATCCACCTGGACGTTTGTTCCCAGGGCCTGGGGCCCAGCAGTGCCGGGGAAGACAGAGGGGAAGAAAGCACTGAGAACCTCTGCCTTTTCAGCGTTGCTGCTGACTAGTTCACCTCTCCTGTTTAACAGTGGACCGCTATTTTCCTTCTCTTTCTGCTTGTTGTTTACCTACCTGAAGAACCCTGTCTTGTAGCTTTTGACATCTCTGGCCAAGTTCACTTTGAGCTGAGCTTTGCTTGTCTCTTAACATATTTGGCCTAAACTCTACATAAGTTTAGATGCACGATGGTCTTACCTCTTGTGAATAGTTCTGTTAAAATAACTGTGACCATCTTTCTCTTTTTCTTTTGAAATCTCAAAATGCAACAGAATCCTGTTTGGTCAATAAAAATTTAACCAGTGAATCTGAGGGAAACTTCTGGCCCAGGCCAAAAAAGAATGGGAATGCACTGAGCATTCGGATCAGCAACAGCCAGAGCAGTTTGTCCAACTGCACCCTCTGGCATATGTCCCACATTTTTAGTGTATGACTGTATCTCAGCAGATCTAATATTATTTATTCTTATGTACAGGCAGTGAGATGGATACAGACTAAATGCATATGATGCTTTTCAGTGGTCAGATTAAAGAAAAATATGCACATGCACACAAGCAGAAATGGAGTGAACAGAATGGACTGACAACTAAATAGTAATAAATCAGTGTCCACACATGAAGGAGGAAACTGTGAATCTGCCAAGAAAATAAATGTGAATTTCAAGCATTTGTCATACCTAACTGCTTGGAGCTGTCACACGGATTTTTGAAGCAATGATGTTGTGAAGGTTTCTATGAAAAAGACAGGCCAGGCTACAATCCTCTCCCTGGCAGTAGGGGAAAAGAAATCCAGTCTTTGAATAAGCACATAAGAAGCTTTCCAGCCAAAGAGGTGGACAAAGTGAGATGCACCAGGTTAAGTCTACTTTTTGTTGAGTCTCTGCGCATCTTGTCTTTAAGAGATCCTCATTTCTCCATCTGCTTAACACATTCAGGCTCTCATCGTTTTGTGTCTTTGGTGGGGCAGCATCCTCTTCTGTGGGCTTGGTGAACATGATATGCAAAATTGTGTACATCCACTCAGAACATTGCTGGGAAGATCATTTCCCTCAGTTGCTGCTTCCAGCATGTCACACATGTCTTTGCTGGCTCCTTTTCCTCTATCACATCAAACCAGTGTTACTTGTCTTCACTTCACAGGCCTTTCATGTCTTGTAGTCACTCTATCTGTCATCTCTCCTTCATTATCAACTGGCTGACTCCTGCCTGCAGCCAGCTTCCAACACCCACATTCAGCACCCACTTCTTAAATTTTCAGACAAGCACCTCTCTCTTTCTCCCATGCCACTGGTCAAACTTGGGAGGAGCCCGCTGTAAACACTCGCAAAGCTATTTCATCACTGCTGTGCTTCAAATCGCAGCCTGTGATGCCAGCAGGAATCTTCACAATGGTTAGACAGCTGATGTACTGCAACCACTGCCTGTTATGACAGTCCAGCTTGTTTTCCAACATCCTTCTTCCAGCGCTGCCACTTGAAGAAAACTCTTGTCGGTTTCATCTCTCTGTTACCTTTTGTTTCAGGAGCGTACTACTACTATGTGAACTACTATGGTAAGGGTTGTAGCCTCCCTAGGCCAGGTCACGCCACAGTAATACAAATAAGTAATTCTGTGGTTGTGTCAGGAGGTTCAGTCTCAATCTCAAGAAGTGCTACACCAAATATTCCTACCAGACAGGTGCTCTGTTGCCAAATGTACCTGTTGCCTCATTGTCCATTGCCTCATGCCAGCTCAGAGGTTCCTTGTGAAACCGTCTGCATGTCAACGCTGCCTGCAGGACTCTCACACTTAAAGAGCCTCATGTATTTTTCCCTAGTTAGGTAGAGCAGATTGGAGGAGAGACACATACTCAAGTGTGAAACTACTACCAGTGTAAGCACTGATTCATGGGACAGTGAGGATAAAGACCTGCACATTATTCACAACACCGAACCTAACTGGCAAGGTGCATCAGTTGATCTCCCTGTTTTCCCTCCCTAGTTGATGGAAAGACAGAGGTCATCAGCCACAAAGTTATTTAAAAATACTATATCGAGCATCTGATGTGATTCACCCACTTGAGTGTAGAGGATACTAGGAGAGAGGAAAATGAGGTGTTTAAAGTTAGGAGGTGTGAATAACCTTTCTTCCTCATTACTGAGTGTGTTATTTCCCTGTCAAGAGCATGTATTAATAAAGAAATGCACATGCCATGATGGCTGTAGCGCTTGTGCACTACTTGTTCATCCGCCACCTTGCAGCACATTAGAGAGCATGATTGGAAAGCCTACAGACAAGGGTAAAAGGAGAATGAGAAAGATGTTTTCATGAACCAAAGATCCTCAACTTGGATTTGGCATGAATGTCCATTATCTGGATCAGGATGGTGAAGTCCCAGTCTCACCAGTGTATTTCAGAGTGGAGTCAGAGGTTCCTTCAGGTTTAAAGGGACCTCAGGAGGTCTTAATCCAACCTCCATCTTAGGGAAGGATCAACGCTGACTTCAGTTCCAATTGCTCAGGGCTTTGTCCAGTTGGGTCTTGGAGCGACCAAGAAAATGTGAACCTTTTCAACCTCCAAGGATGAAGATTGTGAAATCTCCCTGCGTAACCTGTTCTATTGCTTGTCTTGCCTCATCACAAAAGTCTCCCAGCTCCAGCTGACCATCTTGGCAGCACTCCATTGGACTCACTTCGGTTTTTCAACATCTTTCTATTGGACCCAAAACTGGACATACCATTCCAGATGCAGTATAACAAGTGCTGAGTAAAGGGGAATTATCTCTTCCTTTGATCTACTGGCTGTAGGAGTTCTAAAATTGCCCTGGCAATGTTGAAGGCTAACAACATCCAGGGCTCAGCACTGGCTTATGTTCAGCTTACTGGCCACCAGGACCTGGGGTCTGTTTCAGCAGAACTGCCAGCTAGCCATGCAGTACTTCAACAGTTGATTAATCTGTACCATCTGCATCTAAACCTTGTTGAATTTTACAAGTTTCCTGTTGGCCTATTCCTCCCACTTGTCATGATACCTCGGAATGGCAAAAAACATCAAATGTTTCCCCCAGGTTGATGTCATCTGTGAATTTGGTGAGGGAATACCCCATTTCCTCTTCCAGGCCACTCATAAAGATCCTAGCCCAGGATTTCAGTGTCAAGAGTTTCATGCAGTGTTGGCTCATTTCTGTAGCCCTGTTTGTACATTTTTAAAAGTTCTGTAAATGTTCCATTTTAAAAAGCCAGATCATGGGAGGCAAAAAGCAAAGGTGCTTAGTAGGAACCCTTTGGTCAAGGTCACATTGCCATGAACTGTCCCAGTCCTGGACCTGACCTAGCAATTTTTAAATCACACTGTGTGCTTGAATGTTAGAGGAGAAGCAGAATTCCACTTCAAGCTGAGACCATCCTGCACCCTTAATTATGGTCTCATTGTAGCTACACATAATACATATATATATATATATATATATATATTTATATATTTATTTATATATATATTTATATATATACATATATGCTCATAGTTAAGTTTTCCTGAAAGAATGTGTCTTATGGTGGGAACCCTCTGTGCCAAGTTTCTAAACAGAGTGAGCTTTTCCAGAAGAGTTACTGACCTCTGAAACAGGGTTTCTATCATGAAAATGCTGACATAACCTTTAACTGTAGAGCCACGAACAGCTTTGTTATATTACTTGTTCCTAGCTTATGTCCTTGCTCTGGAAACAGTGGTGGCATTGTCTGCTGCTAATCGTGTTACGGAGTCAGGGAGAGTTGGCACTGATATCAGAAGGGAAAAATAATTTCAAATTAAAAATTCTCCTTACGTGAGTCATACAAACTCAGGGGATCTTTAAATGAATGGCTTTAGTTTGGGTCTATGTATATGATACTCTGGGTTTTTTTTTACATTACAGATATATCAGATGTAGTAAATATTCTTTATCAATCTAATATATTTGGAGCATTTTAAGCCCCCTTACATTTATAAATCTGACTGGTGGATCTAATCACCTTTTTTACGTGCTGTTTTTCCTCAGTACTTTATGTAAAGGGAAACCAAAGCCTCACACAGCGTTTCCAGCTCTCATGATTTTAGTGTGGGTCTTGCAATATCTAATGTTTTCTTAAAGCTCTGGCTCCTGGAGCTAGATGATTACCTCAAGATCTCAGCTTTTTCGCTTTGCAGCCCTTGAGATTTCCAAGAAAAGACTGAAAATCTGTATGCTAAAAGATCAAAACTAACAATCAAACAACAAAAATTTTAGAAACTGCAATTCTGATTTTTTTATGGCTCTTGCAGAGGCCTTTTAAAGGCTTGTAGTGACAATATTTTGAATATAATAAATTTGGATAGTACTGCTTGGAATGCAAATTGACACCAGCACTCCAATTACTAATGCTGTCACCTAGAGGTGTGCAAATCAAAGTCCAAAGGCTGTTTTTTTCTGATTTTTACATTCAGAGACAGATATGAATCCTGCTTTGAGAATTATCTTTTAGAGTGTCCCAACCTAAAACCCCAGAGCTGGACTATCTTGAAAGTTCACACTGTGAGCCAAACTTTATTTTGTGTTTGCTTGTTGCAAAAGCATTTCAGAGTAATTTATAGCATTGCATAGTAGAGAAAATTGACCTAAAAGTTGAGGGGTTTTACTATGGTCTTTCGAGCATTATGAAGAGCCCTGGGTCTTCTGCTATAGATAAATTAGGATAGTGGCTGACACCATCATCAGCCTTGCAATCAGTTCTGCAAATAGTCACTGAATCTGAAAGATACATAACACACTCACACTAAAGGCTTCTGTTGAGCAGCCTGTTACTATTGTTTTCTTTCCAAAGGTGCTAATTTCCAGAGATAAAGAACTGATTGCCCCCAGTGAGAAATGCAAAGGGCCCTGCAAAAGCTATTAAGCGTGGGAAATTAACAAACATGGGAAGCAAATGGCTGAATATATGAGTTTCAGTCAATTAACTTTTTAACAAACAAAACTTTCAGTAGTTCCCGCTATTCCAGCTGTTCTGTGTTTGGTGTCGAGCTAAGTGTTACTTAATTTTGGCCTAGGGAGGACAGAAGGAACTTCCTGAGTTTTGCAGCAGTTATCTTTTTTGTGTCTGATTAGACTATTTTGAACGTTATTGCCCCAGCAGTATGGAAAGAAAGAGTTAAACCAGAGGGACTTCACCGTGCTGTGGAATCTCATCTGGGGTGCCATCTAAGCAGACAGGCAGAAGCAAGCACAGGAAAACATGGTGTAATGTGTAAGCACAGCCCAATATGCACTATAGCCCCCCTCCGTGATGCAGTGGTGGGTTATGATCTTCTCTCTGTTGAGTGCCGTCCATCTGAGAGGCTGCCCAAGCACAGAGCAAGAGCTTGCAGGGGCACGGAGGTCATCTCCTCTCAGAGCCCCTCCCAGGATAACCAGAAGGGCCAGTTTTCTCTCAGGGATAGGAAGACAGCTCGTTAGAAGTAATCTTTAATGTGTGACCTTAGCAGGTTTCCAAGGACAGAAGAAAGTCCCACCAAGCCAAGATTTATGCCTTTCATGCACGTCATAGTCCCTATACTTTCTGTCTGTTCTGAACTTTTCTAATGTATTCTGAATTCTGGTGTAACCTAACCTCTGGGCGACATGATATTCTTAAGGCTATCAACAGCCAGCTACTGAAAAGGTTGGCTATCATAAAATTGCTCCATTTTGTTCTTGATTAAAAAATGCATTAATCATAATCCAACAACAAAAAAAAAAAAAAAAAAAAGCAATCTATTACAGTAAAACCATCTGCCCTTTCTTTTGTTCAAAGAAAAAGACATAAAATTGAAGTTCCTTAAAAATTTTCCATGACAAGTGTTTCTCTGCTTTCTTTTTCACGTTTCTCTAATTTGTACGAAGGAGACTTTGATTGATTGAAACCCCCTAGTAAATCTCTAAGTCTTTAACCACTTACTGCTTGCTTGATACAGCATTTGCTGTTGTTTATAGTCTGCTATCCATGGGATTGGTTTTCGGTGTAATAAAGTACTAAAATTCTCATAGAGTTGGATCAACTTGGGTGTTCTGCGGTTAGCATGGTGGTTGTTATGCCTAATTCCCATAGCAGAGAGGGGGAATTAGGGGGAGCATCATAAAGAACAAAAGTTAGTGGATTGCCAGCTGAGTAAAGCCCTCACTGTGAACAGGTTTGGGTAATAGCAATATTTCTAAAGGGGAGGGTAATGACACTTAAGTGAGGTTGGTCTTAGTAAGCAGTTGCAGGTCTGGATCCAATAATGTATCATTTACTGCGTCTGGAATAGATCGCTTGAATAAATTAAGTGAACTCTTACCCTGCTGTGAGCTTTCTTGCTGCGTGCTCTGTGCTTATTAGCCTCCTAGCCCCTAGTTTGACCCTGTTCCTTTCTTAAATTAATGCATCTCCAATTCCCTAATCTAGCCCCCCCCCCCCTTTTTTTTTTTAATCTCATGTTTCTTTGTTTCCACCCAATTTGAGGAAATAGCTGAGGAGTTTTCAACTGTTTACCCAGAGGCAAAATTAACAGGTGCATTTGGGGTTATTGTGAGGCTCATCAGATGCACTGAGGGCTTGGCTCAGCGCCCACTCCGATAAACAAAACAGTATTGTAAATTAATTGAAAACTGACCAAGATGAAAGTATCACTTAACACATAGGTATAGGTTTGAAATTTTTTTTTTTTTTTATTTTCATAGTGACAGAGGGGCATTTTAAAAAGGACGTTTCACCATGTCAGGATCCTATTATCTATGGTGAAGACAGAAAACATGGACAGATCCGAATTTGGTGAGGAGGTAGTACTAAAAAAAAAAAAAAAAGTATAACTTTTTAGTGAGTCATCATTTTTTGAGCCATTATCAGCCTAGGTGATGGTATGACACTCAGAGACATTTCAGCTTTACAGTGTTTCCTCCTTTATTTAACATGGAGAACACTTTTAACATATAAATATCCTTACCACTGTACATATTGAATTTTGACAGGCGTTCTTCATTTATGATACAGTTGGAAGTGCATGAAAGTGCATTTGCTGTCATTTGTCTGACTTGATTCAGAAGAATTTAGTAAGCACAGAGCAGAGGGTGGAAAGGTTAAGAAGAAATGCATTATGTGTTATGTCTTCATCCAGGGATCGCTTACAGGGGATTCTAGCCAGTTCCACTTTATAGTCAAAGGCTTTTCAGTAGGGACAAAAACTCTTTAAGATTCAGCTTCCTCATTGTGAAAAACTAAACCTTGTATTTTTCAGGGAACACTGACACCCTGCAAGCTCTTCTAATACCAAAGACAAAAGGCCTTGAAAAGTTCTTTGTTGAAAGGAGTTTTGCAATCACTCATGTGTCACAATATGTGAAGGCAGTCTAGTTTATAAAATGTCAGGAAGTTCACGACGAGCTGTTTAGTGACCTTGTAATAATCTGTCATTTCAGTCAGATTCTGTGGCATCAGAGCCTTTTAATGGTCATTTAGAAAACTGAATTCAATACGACCGGAAAATAATTACTGCTCTGTTTGGCAGATAAGGATATGCTGGAAGATGCGAGAATTCTTTGGGTATTTCCTTATGATGTCTTGGAGACAACAGATTTTGCAATGGATTATAAAACAGTCTGTACCAGCAGCATCAATTCCAAAAACTATTTCTCGGTGCTCTACTTGTGTTCATTGACTGGGTTATTGTTTTGGGGCGTGGGGGGGTGGGGAAGCACAGGATGGGTAGGGCTGCCCTCTGGTATCCGAAACCGCTGGAGTCATTTGCAGTGTGGAGAATGGAATAGGACTGAAACATCAAGATGGCAGTAATACCTTTGTGGTGAAAAGCTGAGTGGTGGTGTAATGCGTTACATTTAGTATGCAGCTTTGATCTCCACACCTGTATCCTGCCTGATAACCTCTTCCAAAATGTGGTTAGGTGTTCCAGATGCCTGTGCAGGTTTGTAAAACTGATCATTAGAAGATGTGGTTGTAAGATGGTGTCCTCTGGCCTTTTTTAGTTTCAATACATCAAGTGACTTTGGAGGCTAAACAGGGAGAACTCACATTTCAGTTTTGCTGAAAATTTTGCTGTAAATTTGATTATATTAGCCTAATATACAGTATCAGTAGTAGTGATGACCGTAAGTTGAACTGCACTGTGGAGCAGCTGAGATCACTCTCTCCTTTCTCATTTCTCTGTCAGTGCAGGTCTGAAATGATTTTTTTGTCTGTGCTTCCCTACAGGACCCTGCGGCATCATAAGTTGCACTGAAAGTATTGGGAGAACAAACTGGTTTAAATTGGTTTACAATTTAACAGAACATTTCCTCACTCAAGATTTCTCTACTCCTTGTAACTACATTGACAGGTTTCTCACATGCTATCTTTTCTGTTGCTTCATTTCTTGTAAGCTTTTTTTAAGTTTAACTCCTGTTTAGACCATTCTAGAGATTATCTGAGCATCCTACAGTATTCTTACTAAAAGAAGAAGGAAAGAGGAATGACATGTGAAGGAGAGCTGCCTCTGTTCTGATTTTGTAGCTCAGTGATCAGGGTAGAACAGATGGTTGGCAGAACTTGATGAGCTGGTTAAGATATGCAAGCAACAGGTGAGGGATTCAGGTGTACCTATGAAAGCCAGGACAGTGGTTTCCTTTTGGATCAGGTTAGACTGGAGGTGGGGAAAGATCAGGTGTGCTTCTAACTGTACTGGGGTTTGTAATGCTGGAATGAGAGGCTGCTTCTGTCTCTAATCAATTCTGTAGTTTTTGCAGCACAGCTGTGTCTTTCTACCAGGTTTGCAGATCTTGGTTTGCCTTTAATACGCTTACTCTTAATGAAGTTTGAGTAGATTTGTGTGTTTTTCTTGGCATCTCTGTGTCATTCAAGATACTGTGTAGGACTGTGATTGCTTCAGAGTTGGCTTCATCTCTGAGATAAATAAAAAGAGGTAAGAGCCCCTCAGTTGTCAATCTCCATAATGTTAGAATGAAGTGCTATTCACAGTGTATCTCTGTTGGAGACTCCATGCTTTCTTTCATGCTTTTGATCACCATGAAATAATTCATTTAGATGTCAGAAGGGTTAATTAATATATCACTGAAATTAACGTGGCCACTGTTCAGTTGCAGAGCTATTGCTCTGTGTACTATCCAGAGTGAAGCCTTGCTATAATGTTTACTTTTTGCTTTTAGTCAAGAATTTCTTCCAGCTGTAAAGAACAAACCATAGTATCGTTTACATTTTTATCATTGAAGTTTGAACACACAGCTATAGATATGGGGATTTAGGAGCATCATTTACAGGAATTTATGGACAAACTGATATGCATTTGAGAGATTTTTTTATTATTTAACTCATCAAAACATTTCTTGTATCCTGGAGAATTGCTTATATTATACCTATTCATGCACTCTCTTACTGTAGAAATGCAAAATGATTTGCAGAACTGGTTAATTTTACCTGTGTCTTAAGCAAGGATAAAGTGAACCAAAAGCAGATCAGCTGACAGCAGTTTCTGCTGCCTTTGATAAGGGACCTGATTTTTGTGTGCTTTCAGCAGTGGGTCGCTTAGGCATCGCAAATGCTCTGCAGCTCATCAGGGTTTCTCCTCATATTGATGCTTAAGTCTCATGCAGAACTGTGATGGAGGCTATTGCCTGATCAGCTAAGTTATCTCAGAAACGTCTGTGTCGTAGTGTGTTGAGTGCCACTATAACCTTGGCAAATAGAAGTCATGTCTTCTGGGAGCTACCCTTGTGCAAGATGGTTGCTAATAATTCATTCTTCTACAGTGATAAATTAGATTGCACCCACATTGGGCAGGGAGGTGGGGAGAAACATTGGAACGTGGTTTTGAATGAGTAGTTCCATAAAGAAACATACATAGCATTCATAAATTGCAGGAAAAACAGAGCATACATGGTCAGAAACTGTGTTCCTGTGTCTGAAGCATCTCTTAGACTTCCAGAAAGACTTCGTCACATTGTAAATTATCCTGCTAAGTGTGAAATGCAAGCCAGAAAATTCATGTAGCATAGATGGTTTCAAAAGGGCCAACAGAAACCAGAAGCAAGGAGGATATTGGGATTAAATGAGCTCCAGAGGTCCATTACAATCTGGATTATCCTATATTCTGTGATCATTGTGTCAGTTGGATACTACTGATTTCTTAAAATCAGATATGTCACATTGATCAGATACTATAAGGTTCAGCTTCTCATAGTGCTGTATCTCTTAAAAGATAATTCTATACCAGTAGAAAAAGAGTATTTTAGTTAGTTTTCTTCTTTGTTTTTAATTTGCTCAAGTTACGTATAACAGCATGTTATGTGTGCCCTTTGGGTATGCTTCTTACTTTTCCCTTCCCCCACAGGTAATAATGTCACAGGTGTCATTGCCCCCTAACAGCTTTAGAAGCTGATGATGAAGGATTAAATTCCTTTTGTCTTTATTTTAATGCTTTATAACTCATGCTCATAAATGTGTATTTGATTGACATACGCTGTATGAATTGAGGTTGTTTTTTTATCTCAAGAGAAGCCTGTATTTCTAGTTAAAGTCAGAGAAGTCTAAAAGAAGCAAGTTAATTCTTTTTATTCTTACTTCAGGTTTTCCCAGAGATATGAAGTGTCATTTAAATGATGGAGCTTGTGTAATGATAATAGTGTGAAATTCAACCAGATTAATATTATTTTTTAAGTTCTGAAGTGCATAGTGCAATTGTAGTTATCATGAACCTTGTCTTACACTGAAGTTACTCTGTAGATAGCAGGAAGAGTGGACAGATTCACATGAGCCGTGCTGCGCTACTCCAGGAGGGTGCTATATTTGCTGTGGGGTTTTGTCTGCTGATCTTGTTGCCTGACTACCATTGAGATGAGTGAAAGGAATTGCTTGGGGAAATAAAATACAGTATTATTTTTTTTCTAGCATTTTCATGGGCTTGTCTAGGTCTCCATCCTATGCTTTCAGTGTGAGGCTTATGGTAGCATTTGCAGGAGGTTTGATTCAGCTGAAGGACTTGACCCTGTAAATACTTACAGTTTCCTAACTATATACGTGAAACCAGTATGTCCTTGAAGGATCAAATCCCAGAATAATACCTTAAAATACCTCTGAAAAGGTACACACAGCACGTATATTTTATCAGAGTCCTAGTATTTCTGTTCTTCACGCTATCAAATACAGTGGAGCTCCTTGAAGCCATATATAAAGAAGGGAAATTATATTAATTGAGTAGGGTAAGAGTCATCTTGTTCTACGGTTTTTTAAACTTTACTGTGGGTTTTAGGAATAGCTGAAGGGAGAAATGAATAGTCACTCTCAACAGAGAATATCCAAGTCTGAATTCTCTGGAATGTTCCAGTGATGATGAATAATCATTTTTGTCTTCCTTTGTGTGGGGGGTATATGCCTGTGTTTGAGGGCCATGAGGCATTTAATGTGCCTATTAGAAGTGAGCTTTATATATTTATTTATCTATGAGATAAAAAAAAAAAATAAATGTATTAAAATGCTTTTGATTTTGAGGTAATGTGTACAGGTAATACGCAATTTTAAAGGCAGTATCTAGACTACCATGCTTTTTAAAAATATATTGTGTAGAGTGCAAATTACCTGCAAATTAAACACTTTTGGAAGTAAGGTAACTACATGCAAATAAATATTTAACTTGCAAACTTTTTAATCCATGTTTTGTGCAATGTCTTGGATTTTGGAGGGGAAGGAATGAGGTTAGGTCTCACAGACTTGAGCCAGGTTGCTGATTAACTGTGTTAAGGAACATTCTGGAGCTAATACGTCTGCTGAACACTATTTACTAATCACCCTATGTCTGTCAGTGGCTCTGCTCCTACAAAGGCTTGCATATATGCTTAATGCTGCACCATGTGAGCATTCCCCTCGAGGTGACAACTCATGCTGAGTAAAATGAAGGGTAATTGTAAATCTTTTCAGGCTCAGATCCTGTTTGCAGAGCTAGGTATGTGCACATACATATGCAAACACTGTAAACTACTGTGTGTTACATTTTAAAAATGCCCATTGACAGCTGAGCAGTATTTTCCTGTGCTGTTCACCAGGTTCTTTACATTTAGATTGGGCTGTAGCAGCACTGGCAGCAGAGAGGGAAGTTTTAGATTATCTAGTGACCTGCTATCCCTATCAGCTAAAGTAAAGATCATGTTGTACTAACTCTCAAAAACCTTTTGGGGGAAGCACAGCATACCCGGCACATTGCACAAGATTTTACTCCTCTGATTTCTCTCTCCAGCTTTGCACAGAATGGGGAAGCTTTGGTAGCCGTAGGTATCAGCTTCCAACCCTGGAGTCCTTGCAGGTGGACTTTGCCTCTGGGAGAATGCATGTTACCCTTTCCCCCTGCATGGGTGGCTTTTCTAGGGCCTTCAGCTGCCTCTTCCCTATCTGCTACAGAGAAGCATCTGGAGGAGTTTTTGCAACTTGAAGAAGCATTAAATCTGAGAAGTTATTTGTGCTGTTTGAAGTATGGCTACTCCCTGGTACTGTCATCTTCTCACCCATGGGAACTTGACCTCATGGAAAAACTTGTGTGGGCTCAGTGTCATCATTTAAGCATGTCAGAGGATTGTTGTTCTTCACCCTGCACTCCACTCTTGTTACCGGAGAGGAACACTGAGCCCATAATCTGCAACAGAAATGTTGTTTGATGCTCCTGTTAATAAACATTGCACACAACTGAGTTTATTGTCCCGATGATGCAAGTCATCCTTTAACACAGTAAAAGTGCTGTTAGCAAATGCTGACCGCACAGCACAATTAAGTACAACAGTATTTTATTTTATTTTTTTAATGTTTTAGAGTGGAAATTAAACATTCCCATTTCATTAGGAGGGAGAAGATGTATCTGATTTAGAATGACTGGACTAGTAAGTCATGGGCAGAATGATGGATCTGAGATATACTTGAAGGGATAATTGTACACAACCAGTAAAGCTGGTAAATATTTAAGGGTCATGGGTTAAATGTCAGAGCCACAGTACTTGAGCTCAACTCCATAAAGTATCAAGAATGACTGGTAATTAAATCCAGGGTATATTTCACCAAAGGGAAATAAATTTGACAGCTAACAACCAATACTGGATTACCACCTCTCAGAGGTTAGGGATCATGCTAGTAATTGTAGGTGGTTTACAGTTGTTAACATAATAGTAATAGGTAGAATGATTGCTTACTCATAGACATCAGAATACCAAGCAAAACTAAATCTTCTGTATGTTAAAGAGAAAAAGAAGCCCGCTAATCATTACAGTGACTTCATTTTACTTTACTCAGCATTTTACTGTTTATAATAAACATCCTTAGGCTGTTCCTGCTTGAATCTCGAAAGTGAATGTAATCATGATTCAATGTCCTCAACTCTTCCTTGAAGTGGAATGTAAGGAAAATCTGAAGTTGTAATAGAAAAGTAGCTTTGTAATATTTTTTGTGTTGTGTTACATTTAAAAGCAACATGGATAGATATGTCTGCATTTAATGATTGTGACAAAATCCTTTCTTTCCCTGCCCCCATGCCAATCAGATTTTTGTGACTGGATAGTCCTCTCTTGAATAAGCTCTCCTTGGTAATCTGTAAAGACCTTGCTCTTATGGAAAGTTTTAGCCAAAATTTTGAAGATACACTTAAAACCATGGTTGATGATTAATGTGTTTTCGTACACTGGAAACTGATGCACAGCACATCTGATGCAGGTTTTATTAATTGTGTAGTCTCCTTTGATGTGTTTTAGGTGATCGCCTAAACTAGACACCAGGGGGGTTTTCTCAGCAGGACTCACTACACAATAGTTTTTGCGTTTGCAGTAGGAGGTGCTTAGCACAAAATCTGGCTGGAGAAAAGTCATTTGCAAGGTTTGAAGGCAGAGGTGGGAACATTATTTAATACTGGGACACAGCAAAGAGCTTTCAAAATGTTTAGTCAAGTAGTGTGGTAGTCCCCCAAACTGTCTCACATCCAGTCTTTAAGCAAGTAATTTCTGTAGCTAAGTTCCCATTATTTGAGAAGTTTGAAAAAGAAACTTCTCTGCTCTGTCCTGTTGACTCCAGTCCATCTGGCGTTTTGCATCACCAAAGGTTTGTTGTTCAATTTACAGAGTTTGATCTATTTGGGTGGAAAAGCAAATGCCTTTTCATATGTATGAGAAGTGTAATTTTTCACATGTAGGCCAGACAGGATTTAATAATCCTTGAGTTGAAGAGGAAGAATGCAGGCTAAGCCAAATTTATGTAATCATGAGAAATTGTTATGAATCAAAAGCTAACTGAAGTTTTATATGTCTAGTACTGAAAAAAATCCTGGCCCTTTTAAAAAAGTCTTAAGTATAGTTCTTTATACCCAGGTTGATCAGCAATGGCAGAGATCAGGGAGTGACTCAAAAGCTTGACTGCTGCTTGTAGCAGAGCAGGATGCATTGGTCTTTGATAATTCAGTCGCTTCTGGCAGCTTGTGCTGCATTGCAGGTCAGCAGCGCTCACTCGGACTAAGTTAACTGGAGGGCTGGTCACGTAAGCAGCAATGACGGCAAAGCAACTCTGCTGTCAGCATCAATGAAGTAAATCCCTCTATACTTATACCCGTATAGACATATAGGTGTCTACAGTTTCTAGCAGTATCCTCCTACCTGGTAATAGAGAAGACACAGTTTGTCTTGTCTTGCCTCGCAGCGGTAAAACTCTTTGAGGACAACAGTCGTGACTCAAGTGTGCAAAATGAGGTGATTCACAACAAACTTGAGCAATTTTACTTATTTGTTTAGAGGGGTTTTGTTTGTTTTGTGTGTTCTTGGGGTTTTTTAATCCTTTCCTATACCAGCAAGCTTCCTGCTGGGACAGAAAGTTTCTCCAGGTTCCTCAGGGGACAAGTGGGTTTGTGTGAGTGGCCTCCGAGTGACAGCAACCTGTTGTTGACATCAGTGCTGCTGTTTCTTGCTTGCTGCCTTCTTCTCTTCCTTGCTGTTCCTCTCTCTTCCCCCTGCCCCCTCCTTTTTCTCCTCTGTGGCCATTCAGCCGTGGGCAGTCATAATGTGTGGCACAGCCCTTGGTTTGTCTTTCAGGTCCTCCTGTTTCCTCCTTGTGAGGCCCAGAGGTTTCCAACGTCTGCAGTCGTTTCAGGTCTTCCTTTCAGAAAGGCAAAAGCTGATGTGGAGATCCTGTCCAGACCTGTGGGAAAGTGCAGCCCAGCAATAGCTATTAATACTGTTCCTTTCCCACTCCTTCTGAAAGGAACTCCCAACAGGAAGGTTTCAGCAGTCTGCACAACTTCGCAGCTTCGCTTTAACTCTTTGGCTCCTATACCATTAAGCTGCCTCAACAAAGCCGCCTCGGCTTTTTTTTGCTGAATGTTCATTGTCTCGTGAAATAATTGCTAGCAGAGATTTACCATTAGGAGTCTTTACAACAGCACTTTTCCCACTCCTCCCCAGGGAGATGTTAGTAGTGCTTGATTCAGAGATTATTGATGTCAACTTCAGTATTTGGAAATACGTCTTGACTGTCATCAAGGTTAATAAAAAAGCTTGAAAGGATAGTACCAACAGGTTAGTTTGGCTTACCAGTAAATGGTCGCAGTGTGTGAAGGGGTTTGCATGCTAACTTTTTTTGAGTGTAGTTTGCTCTGTTCCTTGGGGGTCTGCTCTCCTGCAGCATACGTAGTTAACTCTAATGAGATACCGCACATGTGCTGCAAGGGAAGAATGAAGCTTCTCATTGCTCTATGGTAATTGCCATCAGCCTGCGTTGTTTTTGACACATAGGGTAGATATCTGCCTCCTCTGGCCTCTCTTATTGGAGTTCTAAATAAATAAAACAAAAACAGGGGGGAAGGGATATCTATTACTGCAACATAGGTTAAGCCACTTGAAGAGACGGTTAATTTTAGACATATTTCAAAGTGTCAACTATTCATAATTTGGTCACTGAAATACTAACACTACAAGTTGTCTCTAGGGGCTTTTTTTACAGTTTTTGCTGGTTTTCCCCTCTTGGAAAGAAAAATAATTTAGTCAGTTTCACTTTTGTTTCCAGCCCCGTTCTAATCGAGGTCATCCTAGTTTTTGTGGCTGGGCACTATATTACCACATTTGCACCTTAACATGAAAAGGAAGTGTTTCATTTGTAAAACTGGAAGTCCAGGTTTATCCTTATTATCACCTTTTAATATCTGTGCTTATCTTTCAGACATATTTTTCAAATTTATTTTTATAGCTCTGTGGCAAAATTGGTTCGTGAATGTAATTGTCAGCAGTTACTGGTAAAACGCCTTTCAACAACAAGTTTCCAGTGATTATTGCCTAAACAATGAAAAGTAATAAGCATTATAATAGCACTTTACTTGTACATTCCTAGCACTTTTTAATTTGGAATGAACTAGACCCTTTTCTAAATGAAATGGAAGATATAGGATGGTAGCAATGTCACAGTGATTGTGATTAGAGTATCTCAAAAATAAAACTGAATCGCACTACACTGTTTGTAACTCTGGAGTTTTTGTGACACTCCGTTTTTCCACAATCCTTTCCTTTATAACCTCCCAAGAAAAATAGGAATGCTGCCTAAAAACACGTACCTAAAAAGCACAACTTAAAATGCTGCTTCTCTTTATATTAAACGAGAGCAAAATGCACACATACATGTTCTTTGTGGAAAACTAAATTATGTAAGAAAATAAATGCTACTTAAGAGGAAATGTAACAGATGAAGTATAAAGAGTTTTACTTCCTGTATTTTGATTTTTAACCTTTCCCAAACTTTCTCTATTGTAAAGTTAAAACAAAGTCTTATCAGTGAGTGCCATATAGCAGCAGCTGGATAGCATTAGAGCCCTCTGTACAAGCTATTCTTCTTCATTACCTTTTTCATGACAGCTCTTACTTTGCACATAAAATGTTACTTTATATTGGAGATTTATGTAATTCAGGTGTCTTCCATTCTAAATTAAAGCATGGCTGCAGTGGAAATGAGGGGTTTACAAGTAGAGTCAATAGAAATTTATGGGAGAAAGAAGATGAAATTTACAAAGTTCAGTGAAAAAACATGAGTTTATACAAGGACTTTAATGACTCCCCTTTCCCTGGCCCCACTTCAAATCATCCCTCCTCCCATCATTTCATGTCAGTGAAAGAAGAGTATTATTTTGGTTGGTTCAGAAAGGGCATTTGATGGCAAATCTGTTTCTGGTTTCTGTGTGCGTTAAAACTGAATAATGTGACGGGTGCATTCCTGTTAGGGCCAAAATGGCACATGCTTTTTCTCATTACCTGATAAGATGATGTTAATCTCTAACTTCTAAGGTTTATTTTCAATTTCTGTAATTTATTTAAATAGTAATTTAAATTTGGAGCCAGCAGAGTGGTCTGCTACTGGTACAGCACTCAGCCCCGGCAGAATCAAATTGCATCTTGGACTTTTTCCTCTAACGCTGCCCTGGGGAGCACGGGAGTGCTGAAGAAGTGTTACCCTTACCTCTAGAGTGAGAAGGCATTGGCTTGTGTTACAATTTCCAGTTACTAGATTGGTTTGGGATTTTTCTAATGAAATATTTTATCACAGAAAAAAAAAATGTTTTGTTTAAATCAAATGTTTGCAGGAGCATACTAATTTCAATGGCAGTCAAAAAAACGGGTTCAAGGCATCGTTATCTCTACCAGCACTGCCAATCTTAGACCAGTGACCTACCCATTCAATCCCACGTTACAGCAGTCTATTTTACAATATTGCTGGATATTCTAAACTGGAGCTTTGCATATCTATTCCATAGGAATCATTTTGCAAGCAATGACTTCACCCCAGTCTCCCACATACCAGCTGAAACTTCTGCGCTGCGGTCTGTGCTGCTGTAAGCTCTTTGGTCCAAACATATGAAAATATTTATACAAAGGTATCACAACTCCAACAAAAAAGATGCATGGGAACAACCTGGAAATAACCACTAAGATGTTTAAAGAACACTTCTGAAGGACTAAGTTTCAAGCTCCTGATGTGTTTTCAGTGGACTAGGGATTTAAAAGATGGGTAAGGGCTTTCTACACATTGAGCAACAAGTGGTTCTGGGATAGGTGTCTCCTGGGGCTACTGTTACATTTTGGCTTCCCTCTCTCAATTTCAAAAGGCTTGGGTTCATACTGGTGTAAAGTGGAAAAGTGTTAACATTGCAGAAAGATTATTAGGAACAAGATAGTGATTTCTCACCCAGATCTGCCAGTTACCCTTCCAGCCGTTTTGAGAGTGTGTTGTCTTGTTTTAAGTGTGCTGTAAGCGAGACCTTTTTTCAGCGTGTAGCAATGTTGATGTTAGTCAAAGAGGCCAAGAACAGTAGTGATACCTTAAGGGGAAAACCTTCCCTGGAAATTAACTTCTTTATACTCCCCTCTGTTTCCATGTAAGTATTAATGTTTGCTGATTAAGGGACCAGAGCAGAGGAAGCCTACAGTTGGTATTTCTCATTTGAATGTGTGTTTAGGCTGGTTTCCTAAGGAAACAAGGCTTAGGCAATCACACTGTTTTTCTGTGCCTTCCTCTTCCCTGGGGGCTTTTGAACCTGCTAGACAATTTCAAATGAGAGTCTCGCAGGTAATTAATTTTCTTTAAGTCTGAAAATCAGTGGCTGGGGAAGGGAGAACTGAAATGAATGCCTCACTGAGGGATTGGCAAGTACAATTTTGCTGTTGTCCATTCTGTTTAACAGGAGTTGCCTGGTCAGACAGGCACACGTATGCTCTCGCCTGGCTCTGGCAGATGCTGTCTCTTGACTGGGAAGGGGCTCTAGGGGACATAAGAAGAGCAGGAGCTGTTGGAGAAGTGAGGAAGCCACTGAGATGGGGAAGGACCTTAAAAATATATAAACCTGTGAGGAGACAGACATCTTATTTCTGTTGCTCACAGGACAAATTGTTGCAAGAGTGGACTTCACAGGGAGAATTGCTGGTCTTCATGCTTCATGGAAATTCTGTGAGCTGTGGGACAGTGACACCTTTCTGGGCTGTGACAGCGCAGCCTTTACATGCCACTTGCCTAGTAATTTCTGACTGTAACCTGATAGCTTACATAGGAATCCAGACAATACCAGGCAGAGCAATTGTGTTTCCTGTGGCTAAATCCTTTCAAGAGTGGCCAAAAAAAATAATTTTTTTTAAGACATTTCCTAGAGCTTTGGATTCTTGCGCATCTACTCTCCAGTCTACACCTGTGCATTTCAGTTCTGGTTGTTGCATCATCTTCATGGCATCACCTCTGGGTTGCTTCTCCGGTTTAGCAAGATGACTGACAGCTGTCTGTATCTGCCAGTGCTGTCACTTGTTAATCCAGAGAGCCAGACCCTCCGGTGCTGTACACCTGCAAACAATAAACTGTCACCATCATAGAGTAATTACTTTCATTTTTTAGCATGTTTTAAAATATGTAATAGTATTTGTATGGCTCGTAAACTTAAAATACATAATACTGTCATCATGTAGGGGCCAGATGATCAGTATTGCATTAGCTTTGCTTTTTTTCCACAGTACCATTTTTACATCTATTCATCTGAAAACTTCCCTCAACAGATGTAGCGTATGTTATGCTCTGATAGCTGCCAAATTCCAGCTGAAAACTTCTTGAGGCCAAGAACCTCTTCTGAAACTCTTTGTCACTTAAAGCTCAGACATATATTTGAGGACAGTTCTCCAACTTTTAAAGGTCTTCAGGGATAAAGCGCAGAAAGTTAAGGAAGAGCAATCACACCCAAAGACAGACTCTGAAGTCTGAAAATGTGTCAGTGTGTCTCTGTCTTGGTCCTATTTTTAAAATAATTAAATAATTTTAGAATTGTTTGTTCCCTTCTGTCAGGATGTCCGTCCTGCAATCCATAGCACTTCAATCTCTCTGTCTGAATTTTCTCCATTTTGTTAAAAGTCCTATTTATCTCAGGCTTTCGTTGCACTTCATTCTTTTTTGTTGTTGCAGGGTGCTTAATTCCTGTTTAGAAGTGGGATAAAGATTCTGTCATTAGATGAGCCTGGGTCCTTACAGTCCCCGGGAACAGGTTTTGAGCTTTAGGACAGTAGGTGTCCTAAATCACCCAAAGTAGTGTTTTCTTTCTAGGGGAGTTCATCTGGGACCCATATCTTTACTCATCAACCCGGTTTTCAGTGCTTTGTCCCTCTACTTCTTCTTGGTCCTGGCACCACAGCAAGTAACCGCTTGAAAAGGTTGGAATGTTCTTACTTCAAACATTAAGTGGAAACAGGAAGGAAACACAAAGAGTCAGAGAGAGAGAGTTTGCTTTCTGTTGGGAGGTAGGAGCAAGACTCACCGCAAAGTCAGTCATTTAGCTTCCAGAGCATTCTTCTGGCAACCTGTTTGAACGAAGACCAGCAAAGTGACAGACGTGAAGTGCCAATGCTTTCCTCTCCAGATGGAAAATACAGAGAGGTGAACTAAAATAGTCAGCAAAAGTTTTGTGTGCAAGTCAGTTTATATATATGCTAAAGAAACATCAGACCAGGGATGTATCAGGTTAAGACTCCAGCTGGTCTACAGATGGAGTGAGAAGGATTAGAGAAATGTGCCATCACAGAGGATTACAGGGAAATCTTGAGAGTAACTAGTATGAAAATACTGAACTTTCAACAGTGTATTAACTATTCACAGGAACTGCCATGCTAGCTCAAACCAGAATTTCATCTTGCTAAACACCCTGTCACTGCCAGTTGCCAATAATGACAGCTTGGGAAAAGAGCGTAGGAACAAGGCAACCTTGTAAGTGATCCTTCCCAGCTTCCACAATGGGTAAGGTGCTCAACACCTGTGAATTTTTCAGGGCCTGACTTTGTTTCAGCACTGTCAGATTACCTGAAAAAGATTAATATAATTGTTTGTAGCCAAGATTTTGGAAAATTAAGCAGGGAAAACAGACATAGGAACATCTTGCATAAAAGAAGATATTCCATTCAGGTGACATGGCTGTAAAGCCAAAAGTAGATACGGTACATATCTTGGAGAACATGGCATGCATTCAACACGTGCTGAATATGAGCTTTTTCTCTCTCTCTCTTTTTATTTTGATTTTTTTAATTGTAATGAACACTGTAGAGCACCCTAAGCTATTCTACACCTCAGTGAAGTACAGAATGGTATGATGCAGTCCTAAAGGCAGTATGCTCTTGTCAATTTAACGCTCCTGCTTGTAATAGTGTTCAAAGTGGAATCTCGGCACATTTTAGCTTTGAGATTTAAAGTGGGTGTCAGGGAGTTAGGTCTGGCTTCATGGTAGATTTCTATTAGATTTGGGCAAGACAGAATTGGTTGAAACTTGGAATTGCTTGGACAGCAGAAATAAGAAATAATCCTGAATTTGTTGCGAGACGAGCAAGCATGTTTGGGTCACAGGAAAAGTTTTTTTACTTCTCTGGTTCTTCTGTTTTTCTGTGAAAATTTAGTGCTTTAATTGTGTAATTTGTCATTTTGTGATGATTTCCTCTGATTTTTAGCTGTCATTAAATTACTTAATTTGTGAATGAATAGAATGTGTATGTGAAACATTAATGTGTTATTTTTGGCTCATCAGGTCTTGTCAGGCAGATATATTTCTGCCTTGACCCATTAAATTTTGAGTAATCCTTTTGGAGGTCTTACCATTATGAATACCTTCCAAAAAATTAAGCAGACAAAAAGTGCTAATTAACATATATTTATAAAGAGTTAATATATCAGCACAGTTATACTTTAATATTTATAAAATCTGAATAATTTCTTTTTCTCAGAAGTGCATCTTTACCAAGGGTTTAGTTGTTGTCTTTTTTTCCCCAGGAGACATGAAGGAGGTGCTTCTACATTCACTTCATTGCATCTTTTTTGTTATCTTCCTTAATAATTAAAAGGTGGCCATTTACAGGTAGCAGTTTGCAGCATATTTTTCCTGCTTAAGTCTTTTGGATTCCTTCTTAAAAGAGTACAGGTCAACAAAAATGCATGTGAGTGTGTGGGTAACATTCATAAAGCAGGTGTGTCAGGAACATAATAGCTTGTGCTCTAGTTTCAAGAAATTTACAGTTTAATTACAACACAGTCAGCTCTCTCAGGAAAAAAAAAAAAAAAAGAAAGAAACTGAGAAAAGACAAAAAAGGCTTTGTAATCCTGCACTGCGTTCAGGGTTTAGATCTCACCTTGTAAAAGTTTTTATTGCAGCCTCCTCCTCCACTTGTGCCATGAAACAGTGAATCACTCCTTCATGTCTCTAAGTACAACTGCAGCTCTCATGTTTTATCCTGACACCTCCTAGATGAGCTTTCCATACCAGGGTAAGGGAGGACATTTGATGCTTCTAATGTTATTCTGACGCCTCCCCTTCTCAGAGGAGTCAACCTTGCTGGCTGCCTTGGCTGTGAATCCCAGCATGAGACCACATTCAGGGTGATTAATGGAGGCAGGGGCTCAAACCACCCCTCGGCTTCTTCCAGGGCTTTCATTCTCATGGCATAACGTTTCATGTGTTCAGCTGTAGGATGGCCTGGGCAGAGGCCCGGTGGCGCCGATAATTTTCCGTCCTTTGTACGAGGATCCAGAGAAACGAGTCCAAAGCGACTGACAGCGGCCTCCCTCGCTGCTGCTAATGCTCTTCAGTAGCTGAAGACTTCCTTCCTTGTGTGGCCCTTGCGCTTCGCTGCGTGGATGGGCGATCTGTGCTGTGGCTGTGGAGACAGCAAATGTGAACTCTTCTTCCGTAGAAAATGATAACTTCTCTTCTGGCTTTTTTGTTTGTTTTTTTTGTTGTTGTTGTTGGTTGGTTGGTTTGGTTTGTGTTTGGTTTTTGGGTTTTGGTTGGGTTTTGTGGTTGTTTGGTTTGTTGTTTTGGTTTTGGGTTTTTTTTTGGGGGGGGGGTGTTGCAGGCACACGTAATGTTTTCCCAGAAGGTTTTTTCTCAAGCTCTCATCAAATAGTGTTATTACAGAAGCTGTTCGGCAGGTTTTACATTAGCTTTCCCTTTGGTGCTCTACTGTGTTTTAGTTTGGCTAAATACAAAAAATCTAATTTAGCAAACTTTATTTGTTTCCTCTCCTTCCTTTTAGTGTTTATATATGAGAGCCAATCCTGCAGTTAAGATGCTGTCTTTTAATAACCTGCCTGTTTTAAGAAAAAATACTGAATTTCACTTGAACAAGAACATTTCTGTAGTAACATAATAGTCAGCTTTGAATAATGTGAATGCAATTGTGCCCATAGGATGAGGCGTATGACTGGGAGAGATTTCCCCTGTTACTCTGCACGTGGCTGCTTCAAATTACCTTAATAACAGGGCATTGCACACAATGAGAAATGCACAATAATAAGGTATCTTATCCAAAGCAAACAATGGCTGCATCCTCCCCAGTAGCTGAAAAAGAGGCACATGTATAATGAAATGCAGGGCAAAGCATGAGGGAACGTCTAACCTAAAACACTAACTTAAGCTTAGACAAGGTCTTGATGTATCAATAAGCTTTTCTGAGGCAACCTAGTATACTGGAAGAAGTAGCAAAGGTTTTGGTCTTGTTTCAAGGTTTCTTCTTACTTCCCTGTTCTGTAGATACAAAAAAAAAATGGTAGTCGCAAATGGTAATTAAGCCTTTAATCTCCAATTACCTGATCTGTTGCATCTAGAGGAAAAGCTGGTCCTGAAAAATCTGCATAAAGATCATGGTTAACCTTGGAAACTCGGTGTGGCATACTTCTTAGGGCAGATGAACCGCAGGGTCTACAGCCAGAAGGCACCTGAGCGCCAGCTGCAGGAATTTAAGCCAACGAAGCCCATGACTTTGTTTTTGCTGTGCAGCTGCAGCACTTGGGTTGTGCTGTGGGATGTAGTGCCCTCTCCAAGCAACCAGGGAACGCTCTGGGTGCCTGCAGCTGACTCTTGTCCCTTTCCTAGAATGCAATTTCAGTCCCTGGAGGGAAGTAGTAAAGGTCTTGAGATGACCTGAAGCAATGAGATCTATGGAAGAAACAGGTGAGTCCCTCGATTTCCTTACTCCAGCTGGAGGTAGATAGATAAACTGAGACTGTGTTGGAAAATGGGATGTATGTCACTTATGTGCACAAACTCATTCCCAAATGTGGAAGAGTGCATCTGGTTTCCAGTTTTCCATCAGTGCTATACCCTGTTTTCATCTCAATAAAGATGGACTCTTCTTTTCCTAAAAGTAGTTCTAAAGGTCACTGATGTTACGCATAATATATTTTTCAGGATTTTTTTTCCTGGGCCAGGCCAAGGCATAGAAAGGACAAATAAAGTTCAATCTCTTGCTTGAAGTGTATCTTCAATTGAAGATTGGGAAATTGAAAGATGTTGCTATGTTTACAGATAGACATTTGCATGTAGTTGAACTCGCTGTAGTGCAGAATTCCTCAGTCTCTCTTAACTTTCATAGGCTTATCTCCAATAAAACCAGGGACATGGTGAACGTTCCCAGGAAAGCAAAAAAGCTGCCTGTATTTCTGTTTCCCAAGATGTTCCCCTCAGCTACAGTCTGTGGCCCAAAGACCCCATGGGAAAACTGCATGAAAGCGTTTCATGTAGAGCCAGATGCTTCAAGCTCTTAAGCGAGCGTGGCCTTTGATTTTACTAGGAATATTGTGACTTTACATGACTGCCCCCAGAGAGTGTAACTCCTATCTAAGAAATAGAGGGAGATACACTATAAAATACCCACCACAAAGACTTGCACAGAAAAGTAAACTTTTTTTTTTTTTTTTTTTTTGGGGGGGG
>JAVJGJ010000037.1:90114338-90140040 GCA_035590215.1 Microhierax caerulescens
CAGGATTTTGAACTTTTAAAAATAGTCAAAAATCAGTAGGCTCTTTTCTGTCAAGGGTAAGGCATGTTTGTGCCTCACAGGTTTACGTCACTTTAAATAATTTATTTCTGCCACAGTCAGCATAAAAGGATTCTGCCAGATTAACAGAAACCAGAATTTGGGCCCACAGCTTGCACAGACATTTGTGCAATTCCCTAATAGTTTCTTATTTGCCTACAGCGGAAGAATGAATCAAGAATTAATTAGCACATCAGGAGATTCTCACCCCAGCTTCCTGTCTTTCTTTTGTATTTCGTTATTATCCCCACCTTCCAAATTGGTATTCCTATGCATGTAGCAATCTGCAGCTCTGGCCTGCAGAGACTGATAGGAAATATCCCTTCATTTACTGTTTCTGTCTCGCATTTTGTGTTCAGCTTGTGGGTTTGGTGTCAAACTGCCAGCAGTTGCCTGGCTTCAGGAAGAAACAACAACCACAAGGTTTTTCTCATGGCTTTTACCTCAAGTCATAATTTGGGCTATGTCTGCAGAAAGATACGTAGATCTTGACGAACCTTTTGGCAAACTTGGCTTGAAATTAGTATTTGTAATGAAGCCTAAGTGCAGAGGATATTTAGGAGTTCACTGCATAAGTTTCTCACGTCTCTGTGGGCATATTGGCTGCAGCAGGTGCCAGCTGGATTGCCTGTCTTCATCCTCCTCTTCACAGGCACTTACAGAGCCAGTTTGGGGAGATGTGCAACAGCACATGTAGGAGCAAGGTGCTGGTAGTCAGTGGAAACCAGGCACCTGCTTGCCCTTTTACCTTAGCAAACTTCCCTCATAAATTTTGAGTCACAGTGAAGTCTTATAAGGGAGAGCTATTAAGTCGAGTGAGCTTGGGTGGAAAAAAGTCAAGAAGCACCCCTGACTGGTTAGAGCAAAAGCGTGTTCTCCTGCCTGAGCTTGCTGACACAAGGAAAAACTGTTTGGGGAAAGCACCAGTCTTGGATGTATAATGCATTACCAGAAGATACCCATGGCGTTGCAGCTGCTCTGTAGTAAATGTCTCCATGTAGGGTTTTGGGGGTTTTTTTGCTGTGATAAATACAACATAGCATTTTCTGGGCAGTTTTGCATGTGTGTGCTCTTGCCAGGGTACAACTGGCATGCCATGGAGCCATGCCTTTGTTCATGCTGGCATAATTTGCTCCAGCGTCAATCTCCCTATATGCTATTAAGGATTTTGCCAATCTGAGCTTCTCTCCTCGCATGTCTCTCATGCTCAGCTGTGGTCAGTTGTGTTCCTCAAGAAGCGTGTACTGCAGTAGTTAAGTCATGCTTTTGGTTAGGTGACATCTTCTGCAGATTTTCTGGTCTTTTGATCTTCTGGTACTGAGTTCTTCTTGATCAGCACACCAGTTCTGGCTCAGAGCAATGGTGTTCCTCAAATTGCCTTTTTTTTTTCCCCCTGTGATATGTAAGTAGCTTTTCTTTTTGAGTGCTCACAGTCTGATGACCTTTTGTGAAATGTCAGGCCAGTTTTATTTCTGCAGCTGCAGCTGTAGGTGTGTAGGATCTCCCATGCTTTACATTCTTCTGCTGGTCTTCCCCATGCCTCTGAGAGGTTCCCTCTTTGGGCCATAACATGCTCTCTGACATTCCTTTGCCCTCCTAAACGTGGCTGTGCTCACTTAAGGTGCCATTGCATTTGAGCAGTGCTTTGTGTGGTCCCTGCTTCCTTCATTATGTATTCTCATGTACAAACCCTTCCTGGGATGAAAATTCTCAGTGTTTCAGTGTGTTGGACTATTAATGACATTGACAGCCAATCTGGAAAATGAGGAGGAGAAAAGGGACTGTGACAGACCGTGCTTTCTCAAGGGTAAAGTAAAAGGCACTGGGCAGCTGCAAGCTGATGCCAAATGGTTTGATAACCTTCTGAAAGTTAATTTTCTTTCATTGCTATTTCATAGGGAAAGCAAGAGATCTTACTTAAAAGTATTTTTTTAAAAAAAGCTATATAAAGGAATAGAGTTCTCCCCTACTTAAAATCATTACTCCTCTCCTCCTGAGCTAGAGTGATTCTTCAGGATCTGGTTACAGTCTGCTTAAACTCAGCAGCACTTAAATCAAAGTGATATTTAGATTCTGCAAGCCAGAGTCTCCTTTCAGGCTGATAAATGTCTAAAGTAACCACAGATTTACACCTAGGTAAACCTGTGACTTCTAGGGGGCTATTTTGGACTTACACCACTCTAAGTGCGAAAAGAATGTGGCAATAAATTATGACAATAAAAATGCTTTATTAAGCTGTTGTGAGTGCACTAAAGTCATAATAAGCACATCTATTTACATTAGCATCCATTAAAATGTAACACACACATTAGCTAATAAAAAATAAGGTTTAATGCGGATGCCAGGCTGTGACACAGTTGAACTCTTGAATTTTATCGGCTCTGTGAAATAGGTCCCATTTAACAGAGCTCTGCCTCTCATGTTTTGGGTGGTAAGCAGGAACTAACAAGTTATCTCTTCTTATTTTCCTGTTATAAGCTGAGAAATGTTCACTACATGCAAAGGTCGCAATAGCAAGCAAGACCTGCAGTCTCACTATTATGTGCTGGGAAGCCAAATGGCACCTGTTATATTCACACGTCAGCCTTGTAATTTCTCATCTTTATTTATTATGGCATGAACACACTGTCAGTGCTTGAATAATCATGATGAAACTACATGAATGAGTAAGGTGATTGGGATTTGGAATTTATATGTTGCCCCAGATGGTTTGACTTCAGAAACGCAGTACCAAACCTGAATTTACTCTTCCATTTCCAGTATATGAATTGTACCAAAATTCTCACTTAGTATAATCACCATTTTATATCATTGTGCAGTAATAACTGTCTAATATACTGTAAATTATTGTAGATCTCTTCCTCTGTGCACCGAGAGGAAACAGGCCAATTTTATGGGAGAGAAATGAAGCAGCATTTCTCAGAAAGCAAAGCATGCTGATGACCATCTTATTATTAGAAAAGAGGAAACATCAAAAGATGCAGAGCCGTTTGTATAATCATCCGAAGCTACTGCGGTCACCCTTTCAGTAAGCCTCCTTCAGTTTTCCCACCCCTTCCCTGCACGTCTCCGCACCAGGCCACGGTACGGTCTGCAGTTGCTCACTGTGCACACCCTGGAAAAAATGCAGAAGGAGCATCATGCCTGACAAAAGTGTCCGTGCTGGTGCTCGGAGGCGCCGAGAGCATCGAGTTGAGGCTGCAGCTGGGTCAGCGCTGGGCTGCCCGGGTGCTAACTTCACAGTGCAGCTGTAGCTGAACTCAGCTTGCAGCAGAGAAATACGAGGTTGGAACAGCACCTGGAACTTTTTATTATTATTTATTTATTTCTATGAATAGCTGGGACTAGCATTTTTGCCAGTTCAGTTCACGCCTGCATGTTTGGTGTGCTTCATCTAGCTGGCTCCCGACGAGTTTCCAGGTCTGGATTTCTTTGTGACCTTATGGTCACTGGTCAGGGGTGTCCTCAGCACCCTCCCAGCTGTCACACTCTTTCTGGACAAGTCACACATGCAGCACCTGACATTCTACAAAGTCTGCCATTTGTACACATGTTTTTTTTAAACACTTACGCTATAATGATTTGAAAGTTTTTGCTTTTTAAAGAGTTAATTTGGCACAGTAGACGTTATTAAATGTAGTTTCAGCTTGTGTTACAGATACTTGATGTAGGTCTCCAGAGAAAGGCTTATAGACTGCATGAGAAATAAAGTTTTCCTTTAAGAAGAACATTGAGAAGAGATTAAAAATGTTGAAGTGAAAAACCAGTACATACTGCTTTAATATACAGCGCTGTCTGTATAATTAAGAGAAAAATGAAACGTCTTTATTTTATACCTTTACTTTGTTCTGAAATAAGCATCCACTAATAGTAAATACTTTGTTTCAAAAATGTTTTTTTTTACAACTAAGTATTTTAGAAAACAGTTTTCTTGGCATGAGGATTTTCATTTTTTTTCAACAAGATTTTTTTTTGGGGGGGCGGGAGGGAATCACCAAAATTATGTTATTACTTTTATTTTCAAAAACCTCCATTACAAACTAGGGATAAAGTATCTCCTTATTTCCCCAGATGTATATACTTTATTTCAACTATCCAAGAGTACAAAAACTACACATGGACAAGGGGAAGCAGCCTGCTGAAGAGACAACAAAGGTCCTTTTTTTTTTTTTTTAAGGGAAAAAAGTAGCAATGTTTTGCTAATCAACCAGCATCTGCATTGTTTATTTTCCCCCGTTGCTGTTCAGCTGCTGTACCTTTCAGTCACATAGTGCCAGGGCTGGACAGCAATTTGCCATGTGGATCTTCCAGTCCACCTTTCCCTCCTCCTCATATGGGGAAATACTTGTTTGTATGGCAGAACCTACCACCACCTGAGGCTGCAGCAGGAGTTACGGACCAGCTGCACACACTACCCAGAAAAAAAAAGTATTTTCCCTGTGTAAAATTGCTGGAAAAAGATGAAAGTTCAGGGCCCTCAGCATTTTATGAAGGATTGGACCCTTAATAGAAATGCAAGAGTGTAATAAAAAGCAGAATAACTGGAATATAGAGGAAAAAAGAGAGTGGGGGAAGGAGCAAAAGGAGGAAAAGTCAGAGATGCTAATCTTTTAATCTCATTCTTCTTCCTGTGTGCATTTTCTTTTTCTTTTTTTTGTCCCCCTTCCTCTTTCGTGTTTTAAAAAGGTGCCATCACTGCATTAAAGTACTGAGAAAATAGCTGTGCAGTCAGGCCCCAGGATTATTACTGTGCCACATATAGGGTTACGTAAAATGAGGTGGTTTTTTCCTTAAATCTGAAGATTGTTCATTCACACAACTCACACATTATAATCAAATGTGAACGCAGGAAAATGGTCCGTGGGATCTATTCAGCCCTCAGTGCGGCTGTAACTCCCAGTGAGGTGGGTCGAAGTCTGGATCATAGCGTGGCAGGAGAATAGAAACCCTTCTGTTCTGAGATGGACTTATCACATGGTTAGCAGCTGGAATTTATGTGAAGTCTTATTAAATAAAACAGCAGTAACCAGTCACCTACGGCTGCAATATACTTGAAGGTACAGTACCTGAATTTTTTCAGAAGCACTTGACCTCTCTGCTTCTTCTGCATAGCTGTATTTTCTCTTGCTTGTACTTGACAGTTTTTGACCTTCCAGTAAACTTTTATTCTTGTTTTTATTACAACTTAGGATCATGATAATTTGAGTGTTTGAGCCATACGATTGCAGGTTCATTAAAAAAAGATTAACATATACCCAGAGAACTTCTTTTAAATGTAAAAACATCTAAGTCTTATTTTATGAAGTTGGTCTTTATGCACATATATATTTGTTTATACCCATACGTATTTGAATGTGTATGTGTGTGTATATACCTTTTTTTGCCTACAGAACGTCTCGAGATGGTGGGTAGAACATCTGGAATAGTTGTGTAGAACAGAAGTGTGAATGGAAACAATACTATACTTACATAATAGCACAGGATATTTCATTAAAACAATTCCAGCATATTTATAGTTGGCAAATTACAACACTTAAAGAACTGATCTCCATATGGGAGTACTTAGCCCTTTGAAATATTATATTATTTTAATTGTGTCTCATTCAGTGAAGGGATTATAAGTTTGAAGGTGGTGGGTCACAGCACACCAAGCCACTACACAGCCAACAGAGAAATCCCTGAATTATTGATGTATCCCCTGCTAATGGTAATTTTGATATTTTATAGAGTTTATTAGTCTTGTACAGGAGGTGCAAAGACTGGACTGTTTGTCAAAGCAGAGAGGAGAACTGTGCAGAGTGGTTATCCTCGCTTGCTGCACCTTGTCTTGAAATAGAGCCTCTTGCTGCAGGACCTCCAGGGGCTTTAGGGCTGGACTTCTCTGACAGAAAATGTGATGTGGTTTTGGTTTAGTGCTGGTGGAGCTGGAAGCCTCCTGGCCAACCACTCCTCCATTGCCCTGCCAGAATTTCAACCCAGGGTGGTTTTTTTTCTGAGGTGTCAGCCGTGAAGAGAAGAGGACTCCTCAAAACCTGGAGATTGCTCCAGAACGATGCCTCACACCTGAGCGTATATAGGCCAGCCGGAAGGGAAAACGATAATTAAAGCTGCCAGCGTGGCTTGGATCGTGGTGTGAAAAAAAGAGAGGTGCATCAGTCAGTTCACATGGTGTCATTTGCTTGCATGGAGCTTGCCCGTGAGATGTTCCCAGTGGCCTGTGGCAGACGGAGGCACTGGTGGCAGGACAGCCTGCTGCTGCCTGCCTCTCCTGCCGGGCACGGGCAGCTGGGGAGGCAGGCAAGTGACCACATCGGCATTTTTTTGTGTGCATACAAATACAGAGCAACTGAGAAAAGCTGTTTCGCCTGCCTTCAGCGTGCATTCAACTTCTCAGCGATTGTTAAGTCTGTGGGAGAGGATAAGTTACGGGTCAGTGAATGGAAAGCAACGAGAGAGCGGAGTGTCACAAAATATTAGTTTCTTGCTTCTGGCTTCTGCTGGTTTTATCTCTGTGTGTGCTATTGAGTGAACGGATTAAAAGTCCATTGGAAGAGTATGTCACACCACGGTATGAGGCTGGTTAAATTTCTAAACAGGATGCCCAGCCTGTGGCCAGGATTTTCCCTGGAGGAGCCAGGTGACGCTCTCATTCTCTCTCACTCTTAGTATAAATGAATGGGCCAAGTCTCTCCCAGCTATGCTGAGGAAAGCCGAAGAAAGGCTCAGAAAGCCGTTTCTGCTTTGCTTTATGCTTCAAGGCAGTAGAGTTGGTAAAAGCGTATTGTTTGCACCCTGGACCTGGCTCACAGCAGGCAGCTCCGATAAGCTACGCCAGCCCTGAAGAGAATGTTATCTAAACAGCAAGCAGTTTATTTCTCTGTAAATAAGGAAAGGGATTGATACAGACCTGTTGAAGTAAATGACTATTGTTAAAATAAATGGTTTTCCCCTTAGGGGAGCACTAGACATCCATTTTCTGGTATGGTAGATTAAACTCCATGTGAAGTATAAGTTAGTACGTTGCTGCCTCTGTCGCTCCCCCTTGGCATGCCTGGGTCATTAAAATGGTATGTGGCACAGCTGGGGAACCCGTGCCTTCCGTTTTCAAGTTTCCTGTCCATTTCAGTTTTTCAATAGGGACCATGTACTATCCACATCTCATATATTACAATCTCCTACTTATTTCAGAAACCCTTTAAAAATACTGCTTTGAAAAAGAAAGAAGCAGGCAAGCCTAAACTTTGCTCAGTGAAAACTTAAGGCTTTGCTTCAGAAGATCTTTCTATTACTGTCACTGTCTCCTTCGTTGCTAATTAATTTTTTTTCCCCCTCCTACATGTTCTCAGCATTTGTGTGGCACATCCAAGCAGGAGTAAGTCACCATTTTTTTAAGCCCTGTGAATATTAACGTCATGGAGAAGAGCAGGAAAGATGACTTCATTGTAATCTGTATATTAAAAACTTGAAAGTCTCAAGTGCTCACTTAAACCGCTAATTAATGTTTCTCCTTGCAAGCTTCCCTTTAATCAGAGAGTTTAGCTATTGATGTTAATTTTAGTTCTTCCTCTGAAATGTGATGTTTCATCCTCTTCCTTCTTCCTTTCCTAGTTGCCTTATCCCCAAACCCATAGGGTGCCACACGATAATTTCACAGAAACCTTGGTTTCAGGTATTCCCTTCTGCAGCTTGTTGCATTCAGGTTTATTCTCCTGAATTCTCCAAACCATGGCAGGGCAAACTCTCCTTTCTCAGTCACACTTGTCCATCCTGGCCTCTGGGTTCACCATCTGTGCAAGGATCCCAGGAGGCAGGCTGGGAAGAAGCTGGTGAGGTACGTGGGTGTGGGTATATGGTTTTAAGGATCAGAATGAGAAGGGAAACCTATTGTGTCACATGAGCCTGGGGCCAGCAGTGATGCCAAACATTAAGCTGCAGTGCCAGAGCTAAACTGGGATGCTCTTCGGGATGTCTCTCTTTATTCATCTATCTGGCTTTCGTATGATGAATCTTCAGAGAGCTGTCGGGGTGCATGTGCTGTTTACAGTAGTGTTGGTGTTGACTGATGATTCTCACGGTTGACTGCAGCCTGCGGTTGACATTTTGGTTTCATGCAAGCGGTGTGAGAGTACCTTTAAGAATCATTTGAGTCTGGTGTGCATCTTTTGTCTGTCATTGTATCATGGTTATGCTAGTAGTTGAGCATAGAAACAGCATATGAACTTTCCACAGAGAAAAGGGGGAATAGTGCAGCGTATTGGTAGCCTGTCTAAAAGCAATCTGAACTTTGCTTTGACTTAAGTCCTTTTTAATTTGTAATAAATACAACGTGGGTTTTGTTTAGAAATCTGCTTTTAAGTTTGCTTTTATCACATAGACTGTGAAGCTTCAGTTATGTTTACAGTAACATTGCTGCTGCTTACAAATTTATTCTTTCCAGGAGAAAACATCAATGACAAAAGCTACAGGAAAAAACCATGTTTTTCAAAGGTGATTTCTCATTTTCTTGTGCGTACAACTGATCAGCTCTTAGCATCTTGTTCCTTCCAGTAATTTACTTTTGAATTCAGGTACTTACCATCTCAATTACTGTAATGTCCTTTTTGACATCTCCGCTTTAACATCTCAGATGTTTGTCTGTACTGAAATGTAAATGAGAAGATGCAATTAAATTTAAAAAAAAAAAACAAACAAAAACAAAAAAAACAAGCTCCTGACACCATGACAATTAGTATTACAATGAAGCCCAACAGCATTAAAATAATTGTTGGGAAGGAATTTTCCCAGCCTCCTACCTAAGGAAAAAGCCCCTTTTACTTTTCCATCATTCTGCGAAGTCTCCTCCAAAACTACACTAAGCAATTATCTTTTGCAGCATACTCAGCAAACCCTCAAATATGAGGCTATTTTAAGTTGATGTCTAGTGAGTTAAGTCGTCATGAGTGATCTTCAGAACTGTGCCAGTTTAGAGTAGACTGATCAAGTTTTTCACTGATAAAGATCTGTTTGATTTTGATTTATTCCCATCTTTCAAGCTATGTAAGTTAGCTGAAGATGGGATAGCATTAGGAATTTATTTCTATTATGCAGAAAGTCTCTTTCTTCCTGCTGGCTCTTCAGCACTTGGTCTGCCTTACTTATATTGGCTGTTACTACAGATGTGTTTGTTATCAGCTTCTTCCAAAGTTACTCATTTGACTTGGATTTTGTATACAACAGATCATGTTTCTCTTTCGTTCTTAATTAAATGGTAGATATTCATCCCGTTTAAAACAGTCGAGAATTCATTTGCTTCCTTACCTATCCATACACTACGTTTCTAGTTCGCTGTTGGTGCACATTTTCCTTCCCTTACTCTGCAGGGCTTTTTTCCATGCAATCTCTATTTAATCTCTTTAAAGACACCTTCGAGGTTTTGGGGTTTTTTTTCTCATAGAACGATAGAAGTTGTAGTCATTTAGACTTCATGAGATTTCCTCCTGTGGGAGGGATCTTGTGGCCACCTGCTGAGAAGCAACGAAAGAGCCCAGAGGTCAGAGCTTGGTCGGATTGATGAGGCTTGTGCTGCACAAGCAAGCTGACATTAGCTAGTGGCCCCTTTGCAACATCTGCACCAAGGAATGAACACCAGCCAAAATGTCAAAGCTTGGAGGCAGCTCCCGGCACGAGGTTCCTGTTGCAAAGGTCCTCAGCATAAGGGGCATCCCTCTTAAGTTGCACAAATAGTAAGTAAGGTGTTAAGGAGGCAGAATCTAACATTCCCAAAAAACAAAGAGTGCAACCAGATGTTAAGTTTGTCCCTGAGAAAACCAGCCAAGTCTATGGTTTTACAAGCTTCCTGCACATCCCGCTTCTCCAGGACAGTGGCCTTTTTAGAACAGGCTGGGAGGTAGGATGGCTGTTTTAAAGGGAGCTGCAGCAAATCAGAGCTCTGCCAACTCTCTCATCCTTTGCAAAATCACTGCTGGCCCTTTTGGGGCTAAGGTATTTGTTTTACTGTTGCAGGAAAGTTTGGTTGGCAATTTTTGGAGGTATGCTAATGAATCGGTTGCGCTCACACCTAGTTCTCTACTCATTCAGCAGCAGCATTTCTTTGAAGAGATATACGTAATCATAACTGTCACTTTCCATATCTTACCTGGTGGATGTTATGCAGTAGTCATGCACAGAGCCGCTCTTGAAGGCTTGATTATGTTGTACAAGCCGCCTCAGAACAAGAAGCCCCATGAGACTTTTATAGAATGAAACTGCATGGTGCTTTCCGGAGGGCTCTGTGCTGTTTTACAATAGTAATCAGTTCCTGTAATTTATGAGAATTCAGGCCCATGTTTAACAGCGCAGCTTATGCAGATTTGACATATTCCACGTGGCTCATCACAGCTGGGTTTAGGTACAAGGTTTGCTTGGGGATGCTTTGTTAGAACAGCCCAAGTAGCAACACGGGTCCCTCATACATAGGTGGGAGGGAGGAGGGGGCCCTGCCTTGAACTTTTGGGTCTCCATGAAACTTGCACTGGATCTCAGTGCTAGAAACCTTTGTGTATGCCTTTTGCAGTGCCAGCACCCAAATGTGGGACAAAGAGACAGCAAACACAGGTTTGCATGGGAACTGAAAATGTCATGGCATTTATTCCTTTGTGTGTCTCTCTTTCTGTAAGCTGAGCTTGTAGAAGTTTTTTTGTTTTGGTTTTATTTTACTGCTACAAAGAGTTTTAAAGAACAAAAGCACAGAGGTAGCAAATTTGCAAGGAAGATAAATAGCTTTGAGACTAAAATGAGAACCATTCCTGAAATGTGGAACATTTGAGAGGTATGCTCCCTACAGAAGCTAAATGCAGTGGAAAAAAAAAAAAACCATCATATTTTAAATAAGATCTAACTTATCCCCATGCTGGAAGAAATCTCAATACTCTTCTAAGCCTTGAAAACTTCAGTTAGTTTCAGAGATCTCTCATCACTGCTGGACGGACTTTTGTCATACAGGAAAATCATGAGGGGTTTGGCAGCTAAAGGAAAAGGATGCCTTCTCTTTCTGTCAGCCTGCACACAGTGATTCATCTTGTCTGAGGGAAAAGAAAACCAAAGCAGTAGGGTTCTAGTCAGAAATTAGTCACTGTGAGACAGTGTTTGATCGGTGGCCCCGGGTTGGGATTTTTTTTTTGTTTTGTTTTCTTACCCAAAGTCATGTGACTTACTCTCCATCCTTGTTCCTACCAGGGGTGTTTCCAGCAGGATACTTGGGCTTTTATTAAGTTGATTACTTTTAATCCTTTACCTTTGCAGATAAGGGGGTTTCATTGTGGACTTGAAACTCCTGGTTGGCATCAAAGCTGCTCTGCCTGTAGCTGGTGGTATTGCAGAAGAGGTAGCTATGTTCCCATCTAATAAGTCAGAGATGAGAACCAACTGCAAGGTCCTCTCATGGTCTGGTCATTCACCTTTTCCTAGCTTACATGATGAGTACAAATGAACATGTGGACATGCCAGTTGGAGGGGGCAGAAGAAATTAGTTTACTATTGCATTTATAGTCATTACAGCTGGAATTTTTGACAGCAGTGGATCGGTGCTAAAATACAAGATTATGTGTTTGCGAGATTAACATTCATGTACCTACTAAGGGAGAAGTCATATCTGGCAGAGAGGCACAGGGCAGTAATGGTCTACACTGTTGCAGCCAAACTGGGCAATAGCCCCTAGCAGTATACTCATGCAGTCATCAAGTCCCCTTGAAGGTGGTGTAGTTTCATATTTGCATTTCCTTGGCAGCTTCTTGTATTCTAACATATTCTGTTGAGAGTGTCATATTGGTCCAGACATGCCTTATTCCTGCCTTTTCTAAAATCCCTGTTCACGCAGAGGCTGCGGAGAAAGAACAGGCAAGGTGCTCCCATGCCACCATGAAAGAGCGCTGGGAGAGGCTGATATTGAGTTGTGAGTTTATTGCAGAAGATTCCCCAAGTCTTTTTCATGTCAGTTGAGTGGAATATCTTCTACATACTGTGTCACACTTTTGAGCCATGAATATTCATGTTGAGAACAGTTTATCAGAGTTCTGCTGTTCATGACAATGTGTTTCTTGTTGCTCATTCATCTCATGCTACAAGAAGAAGGACTTTTCAAATGATCTGGAAATATCATTTGCACACCATAGGTGGGCTTTCTAGGTGTCTGGACACTGGCCATCTGCTCACTCCGGCACACTTCTGAGGAAGACAGTTTCTAAGCGTATTGTTCCCTCAACCTCCACAAGTGGAGGGAACAGTGACTGACCTCTTGTTGGACTGTAAACCTAAAGAGGAGTCGCTTGTGCTTTCCCCTTGAGAATGCCTTTTCCCCAACCCAAACCATATGCTGTGTAGAGGAGGAAAGAAGGATCTTCTTTTGTGGGGCACAAGAAATAGGAAGAAAACCAAGGTGAGGAATGAGCATTTCAAGACTCACACCACCCAAAAGTGATGCAGAGCAAGGTAACCAGGCTAGCCACATGTACAGAGGTTTCAAAAGATTTTATGGGCAAAATTCGGTTCTTTAAAAATCCTATGAATCACAGTGCCCCTCTGCAGTAGCAGCCTGAATGGTGCTTGAATTTAGAAACAGAAATGTCAAAGCTGTTTTTCTTTATTTGTGTAGCAATGGAAGAAAGTTCACTCAGGAGACAGAAGAAAGAATGAGTCTGGGACATGAGGCACAGACAAGGGCTATAATGGAAATTAATTGGGTAGCATGTTAAATAATATTACTTTAATCCTGCAGCTTTGGGCAGTTGAGCTGAATTTCTGTTTTATGGCATGTTTTACAAACTAAAATATTTTAGGGCTTGGAAACTGCTTGGCTTTGGTAGCTCAGCTCAGGAAATATGCTTCCCTGCTATCAAACGCAGCAGCCTGTACTCTGCATTATTAGCCATGGCATGGTGCATGCAGACAATTCTCCTTGTTTGCTATCTCTGCTGAACCTTTCACATCAGCTCATTTATCTTTCAGGTGTTATAATAATTGACCCACAATCAGTATTCCATTATCCTAAACAGGCAATTATCCACATTGTCACTTTTGCGTTTGCTCTTTTGACCCAGAGGTCATGGAGGCCTGGTGTAACTGAATCCAACAAAATTATTCCCTTACCTGTCATATAAATAGTCATCCTAGCAAAATGAGGCCCATGGGGGCTTTTGCTGAGGTGTTGAGAAGGCCAGTCTAACTCAATCCTTTATTCTGCTCTTTAAGGAATGCAGTACTGTTTTGGCACTCTATCAAAATAAAACAAAGTTCCATTTTTTAGCCTTCTTTTTTCCTCCCCCCCTTTTTTTTAAGTGAGCACCCCTGCACTTACAAATGCTTCTTTGTGGCCTACTTTATTGAAATTTCCATTCAGCTCTTCCATCTGTTAGCTGTGTTTACCACTATTCCTGGGGAAATAATTCTGCATTTCACCTTCATTTGGGGGTGTAAGGTCATAAAACTGTCTGGATTATTTCAGCTATATTTATACCTAAGTTAATATTACTTCTTTAACAGGTTTAAAGCTTTTAATTCCCCAGTTCATTATTCATGGTGAGTGAACTGAAGTGAACGAAGGTTTTGTTTTATAAAGGGGAAAGCTTTTGGTATTCAAAAAGTGTTCTGCAAATGTGAATTGTAACCCTCTTCAACCAGCTCCCCAATTCCGATTAGGCTCATGTTTCATGCCCTCCCACCCTCCACTGCTTACAGCCACCAAATGCCATGTTTTATTTAACTGGCTTCTGTGAATAGTTTGCATGGATACACACTGGAGTTATTTTTACGTTGTACCTGTCTTGTGAAAGCTGGCGGAGTGGCAGGGTCCGCTAACATGGAGTGCACGCACACAGGCACAAATTGTAGAGCCCAGCTCCTTTACATGGCCTTGAAGTATTAGCATCAGGCCATCACGGAGCCTTTGGTATGAAACTGTATCCCAGGAAGAGGGGATTATTCCTGTTGCATTGGCAGGAAACCACATCTGAGAGCAGTGGAGGGATTTTCCTGAGGTTGCAGGAGGCAAAGGAGGGAAGCAAACCTTGTTTTTCCTGGCTGTGTCCAACCTGCAGCAGGACATGGTACAATGCATGAACCAAATGTGTCATGGCTCCCTCCTAGCTGCTGTGTTTAGTTGTGCGTGTTCTGAAATCCGAGGTACTTGAAGTGGGGAGGGTAAGGGGAGAAAAGAGCTCTGCTCTGATGTAGGGCTTAAATGTGTTTGCATCTAGCTGCCGAGTCCCAGCCCAGCTCCCTGTCCCATCTGTTCTGTTTAGCTAAGAGATAGTCAGCACCTTAAAACACTGGTCTGGCACCACTCCAGTGAGAAACTGGGAGTTGAAGTGAGAACACAAATGCAATTTATTTTTCTTTGTTGAAATGCTCGTATTTTCCCAGTGGCAACACGACTCAATAGTTGAAATAATGTTATTGAGAGAAGAGAGCGGAGTCCCAGTGTGAATACTCTGCATACAGGCCCTTAAGCTTAAGCCAGCAAATGTCTGCACAATATTTAACTTGCTATTTCTCCTCTTTTTTTTTAAAAAAAAAAGAAACAACAAAAACCCACTAGTTAGGATACTTTGGGCCTTTCTCTGCCTACATTTTTATGAAAACCATTGATCTTGTATCTATTATTGTACTGCTTTCTCAAAATATGCATTTTCCACTCAACATTTGCTTTGTACTTTCTTTGTTATCTTTGTAACATCCTTTCCTGGTACCTTTGGTGGAGGCAGTACTTTATTTTCCATGGGTGCAAAAATCTGATCCATTAATAAGAGGATAGTATTTGCCTACTCTCTACAGTGAGTAGACAACAAAAAGAAGGTGTAAGTGACAGAGATAAGTACTGTAGGAAAAATAATAATGCCTCTATTGTTATCAAAAAAGGAGAAGGAAAAAAAGAAAACAGAAAAACAGAGAATATTTCTCAGGACCTGAAACAACTGAGGAAGTCTGCATCATAACTGCTGCATGTCAAACTCCGTACTTGTCCTACAAAGCAGCTGTCTTAAATTTTACCCACACTTAGGTTCTCAGGTAACTGGCAGCAACTTAAAACCATAAAAAAAGATTTTGGCCAAGAAAACTTGTTTAATAAAAAAAAAAAAAATAAAAAAAATTGACAAAACAAATTATGGCCAGGAGAGTATCTCAGAGGCAAAACTGGTTCAAGGTGAAAAGCAAGCCAAATTATCAGAAGGCTTAGCCAAAAATCCCTAGGCAATTAAGAAACATGTCTAGAGATATGCCGTTTCTGCATGTTCTAATGAAGTAGGCGACATCAGAATGATAATATTTCAGCCTGAGTTTATTGTAACACTTGTTGACATCTGTACTGCAGTTTGCTGAGTCCCAAGCAAGAAAGCCACCATGAGGGGGAAAATTGGCCCCTACTTCTCCTCCCCATCTGCTCTCACTGGCAGTGGTAAGCTGAGGGGGAATTGAGCTGGCCCTTGAGTGGCTGGTATTACGTCAGAAATCACATTTACTTGATGCAGGGAGGATTTTAACATTCAGTGAGACCCCTGCAATGACGGCTGACGCCCAGCTCTCTGTGTCGTTTCTGGACGCGCTGCTGTCTGAAGGCAGCAGGCAAACCCTGAAGATTCCGTTCAGAGTCTCGCGGGACATAAGGCTCATGCTCATCAGCCAGACAGCCTAGCCCTGTTCCAAGTCTTTTTTGTATTAAGGCATATTGGCCTTTACCCTGGCTTTACTGTTTTTGAAGTGTTGGGATAGTAAAGCCTTCCAGAAGTGTCCAAGTGTCCTCAGCACACAGTTAAAGATTCAGTCATTTGTTAGCTGTCTCCTATCTGAGAGGACAGGGTCTCGACTCACCTGCAACTATTCCGAATGACAGCAGTCAAATAGCAGATAATGCTGGGCTAGATCTCTGATAACTGACACACAAGTTTGTATTTAGAAAAAAAGATTAAGCTAATTTTCTATATACACCAGCAAACATTAGTGCAATTTTTCCTTTCATTGTGGAGCAGATTCTGTAGGTTTAGTACAGACTTTTGTGTGACTGGTATATTGGGGTGTACAAGCCCTGAAGTTTCACTCTGGCCTCAGCCCTAATCTGTTGACTGACTTGGAATGAGCCCTCTTATTTTTCTTACTCTCATTTTCCCCATCAATCAAATAATATCAGATATTGCTGTTTCTTGAACCATTTCAAGATGTACTGGAGAAAAGCAGAAACAGAGGGCATTTTTGTAGTGCTTATTACAGCTAGACTCGCACATGAACCTGAATTGAGGGAGGTGATGATACCAAAAGTGCTGGCGTAGGGGAACTGAGACTGCCCCTAGTGTTTTGATACCAAATTGGTGAATGCATAAAAATTAAAATAGCTTTCCACAACTTATGGCAGTCTATCTCTAACTTAAATACTTTACCTATCATAATGTCTTTCAGTCCGGGCTTTAAAAAATATTACATATATGCTACCAAGGTGTAGTCTCTTTTTGCACAGGGAAATGCTGAGCTAGTGAAGTTACGCTGCGCATATGCTAGCGTAATGGAGGGGAAGAGGCAGGCCTAGGGTTTTGAATATTTTCTTGTCTGCATTTTATATGTGAAAAGCTGTCTCCATTCACGCAGCTGTACAATGGCAGCAAAAAACCTATATACACACCTCATGCATGGTGAACATATTTTGTAACTCCATATGCACCCTTACAGGAGACTCCCATGTGCTCACTATCTGCTTTAATAGTACAGAAAGCAATTTTTGTAGTAGTTTATCTCACAAAATGCAAGATCGTTCAGCAGCCAGGAAGTCATGGCCTGCATAATTTATGAGACCTTTCTCCCACCTTTCCACTCTCTTTCTCTGAATTAGTTGATCTTTTTTGTACTTTGCATCAACTTGCTGTGTGTCCTTTAGGCGTGTGGAAGAGTAGCAGGGTAGCATGGGCTGAAACAGAGGTTGGACAAGGAATGCAAGTTACACTCAGTAATACGTAAGTAGCAGAGCCAGAAATTAAGTGAGATAAAACCATGTATCTCTTTGTTACAAATGCCAAGTAGCATGCACATAATAAAAGGTTTTTTTAAAAAATAACAAAAACACACCAAGAAAACAAAGCAACACAATAAACCAAAACACTGCATGCACACGCACACACGCACATAGAGCTCATCCCTTGGGGAGAGGATGAGAGAGAGAATGGAGAAACCACAAATGAGGGAGGTTAGTCATGTTGCTTAATGAACTACTGGAAGCTTTTCAGATACTATGGTGATGAGGGAAATGTACATAGAACAGTATAATGTTCCTCAGCTGATATTATCTAGAAGTTCAAAAGAAGCAGCAGCACAGTAAAGCAGCTCTCTGGTATGTTATTAAAAGGTATCTTGAGCTTTCCTGCTTGACAGATATTTCTTGTTTTAAGTTACACTTCTACTTCCATTATTTAGATCCAAGACAACAAAGCAATAATTGAGCTACTGACTAGTTAACAAAATGCATTTATGCAAACCAATTATTTTACAGTAGAGACAGCTTGTTAATGGTATTCCCCTGGCAATTAAAGTCCTCAAAAATGACAGCATTCTGTATTTACTTGATCTCTATTTTTTTATTATTATTTTTGGTAATTTCCCCTGGTTTGTACAATAAACAATGTCACCTCAGTTTGCAAGTGCACTACTGCAATGAAAATCTGCATTGTTACTTTTAGATGCTAAGAAAGAAAATGATAATATTTACTCTTTTTCCTCTCACTGTAACATAATTTTTTGTGTTTTGCATCATGCTGACTAAACTAATGGGAATAATCTGTGTCATCTCAGAACTAGTGGTTCTGATTTGCTATTTTGTACAGCCTTTTGCTGGTTAGATTGCCCGTAAAGGTGCTTCAGCAACATCAGCCCTCTAAACCTAGATGAAGCCTCATTTGTATCTAAATTCAGTGTCCTTCTGCAGGGTGCCTTGTTTTGTAAGGAGAAGTATGAAATTCTGATCAAAGATCTCCTTGCAGAGGACAGAAGTTCACAATTGCTGGTAGCTGGATGTCAATATTGGAAACGTGGTCTTCTTGAGGAGCCCATGGAGGATCACTGGAAGATCACAGCATGAAATCCTTTCTTCTATAAAACTACCCTGAATTTTTGGAAAAGTTTTGCTGTTGCAACAGCTTAGTGTTTTACATTGATACATGTAATTAAAGATATGTATGAATCACATTTCCTGTTATGAAAAAATGTGGAAACTAGATGAGGTGTGAGCTGAATTTTAAGGCATGACAGTAGTATTACACAAGGCTATCAATAGAGAGTGAAATATAGGCAATGCAGTCAGAACTGCGAGGAGGATGGGGATAAGTGGGGGTGCAGGAGTGGATGGCACAGTAGGGAACCACACACAATGGATCCTGTGTACTCTGATGCCTGAGGTATCCAACTCAGAGTCAGCTCAGAAATTTCAGAGTCCCTTGACGCCTTGTTGGCACAAAAATCAGTACATGTTCTTTAAAAATTTAGTCTCTTGTTCTGTGCATTAGTGAACTTACACGAGCTCATCAGCTGTTTTACGGAGCTTAAGTTTGAGGGTAACCCGTAGGAACTGCCTTTATTTGTGACTCATCTTTCTCTCTGCACGCCCACACTCCCTACACCAGCTTGCCAGTTACTTAGCCCAGGTACTACATGTCCAGGAGCTGATACCTCTTGTTTCATGAGAAGTATAGTGGGATCTCTGTGATGACTTCCCACAGGCAGGGGCTGAGATTTAGGTCCGTTCCAGAGCACCGCATCTCTGATGACACACAGCTTCAAGGCTGATGCTCTGCAGGAGCCCTCACTCAAGTAGTGGGTTAGCAGAAATTTGGGAAAGGCTGCTACGCCCAGTAAATTACTTCTGATATCACTTTTTCATTGTATTTTCCTGTCTTTCCTGCACCTTGGATTTAGCAGTTACTTGTGTGAATTTTGTTATGTCTGTTACATTATGTTAACTTAAGTAGGTGTGTTTTAAGTGTGTTTTAAAAGTGGGGTTGAGTGCAATATCAGCAATTAATTTTAAGCAGGCAATGACTCTTAAAAGGAAGGAAGAAATCAGGTTTAGCTGATTTTTTATTTTTTTTTTTCCAGTTCCTGCCTCGTAACCCACCTCTGGCTACTCTTACCAGACAAAAAGCATTGTGTGTGATCCTTTTCCCCCTCCATTCTCCTACTCAGAAATATATTTGAATTTAAACATTAGCAAAATCAAACATTAACATGGGAGTTAATGTTTTAAAATAATGATCTCCTGCCGGAAGCCTGTTGGTCCTGACATGCTGCCAACTACAAAATCTAAATGAAGTTAGAAGCCAGAAGAAAATAAACTTACTCTATTTTCATTCTCCACTAACATCTTTTGCACTATCTGAAAACTTGATCACTGTATTTTATGGTACTGAGTTCTTCTTTCAGTAATGGATTGCAGGTGCCGCATTTCTTCTAAACAATATTTAGGCTACTTAGTTTTATTGTTTGGTTTGATTTCTTGAGTGAGTGATTTCACCAAGTCATCAAAGTTTCTAATTGCCGTTCTTGCAAATAGCAGTGAAGGGAATTGAGACCACTGAACATGAACTTTGGAGAGATGGTAGGGATTACAAATCCGTGTAAAAGAAGAGTTAGCACCAAACCATTTAAAATGAATGCATGTGTCCACAGAGACACAGTCCAGAAACAGCAAACGAAGTAATTGCAGTGATAACTTTCTGGGAATTGAAAAGCCACTCTTTATTTCCATAATAGTATGTACATTATAGTTGCTGTCGTCATCATATAGAATATAATATCTAAGAGTGAATTAGAGGGTTCGTGATAAAACAAGCCTGGGAATTAGCAGCAGATAATTCCAAGGCATGCAGTATCCCAGAGTTTGACCACCACATAGACATGAATGATGACTCGAACCACAATTTTTAAAAGTGAGTGGGTGATATTTGGCCTGTGGAGCAGAACTTGGACAGCCTATAGTGTAGGTTCAGTGGTACACATAGCACAGCAGTGGGTTGTTTTATTCTGGAGAACACTTTATAATGATGTAAGAGGTAATAAGCAGGATTATGAATGCAACTGGGAGACATTACTGTGAATTTTAATTTTGGGTTTACTTGGCCTTTGGCACATGATTTCATTTCCCATAGACAATCTAAACTCACTATAAAGACTACCATGGGACCTGGATGCATGCACTAATGTAGGGTGTGGCAATTTCCTGTCTCTGTCTGTTTTCAAATTATGATTAGTATCTAGTTCTCTTATGGACGTTGTTTCACTGACCATTATTTAAAAGGCATTTTAAAAAGAAAATTGTTAAGACGACTTAATACGGTATGTACTTAGAAAAGTTACCAGCAAACCATTTAAAATACATGTGTCTGTTTGTAAAGACGTTGTCCTGAAATGCCACAAGTAATTGCATAATTTATGTGATGGTTTTGTCTGTAACAGCCTTTCTGTCTCTTCTCCTAGAACTTATTCACAAGGAAAAGAGTTTGCTTTTTGTAGTTTGAGTTGTTATTTATGAAGCTTGATATAAGTGTGAAGGGTTTTTACAATGGAGTGAGATGATGAGTGAGATAATATAAAATAAAGTCAAAGCATTTGCTGTCTTCTTTATGGGTGATGATGTAGGTCTTAAATAGCTGATGCATCAGAGTGTTTAAAAATATAAAGTATTATTTCATATTAAAATCAGAATAGGCTCGCTTAGTTTTCATTCAGTACTTCCTCTTTCAAAGCATCGTACTTCACAGGCCTCAGTTCAGGGAAGAACTTCAGTCTGGACATAAATCTAATTAAAGTCAACAGGTTTAAACCCCTTCAAGCAACAAGCATGTACTTAAGTCTTTCACTTAATTGTGGTAGAGTAAGAGTGTGTTTAAAATTAAGCACATGTACAGCTATTTTGATGAACTGGAGATATATCTTGGAGCATCAAACCTGCTATGGAAAATTCATAAAGTCAGGATTGCCTCCTAATTATTATGCTCATTTTAGCAAGTGCTGTAATCATAGGAACAAATTTACATAGTATTTACCAAGAGGCAAGAACATCTGTATGCTTCTAATGGCATGGAACTGCAAAATGAACACACACAGACAACATCTGAAGAAAAATACTTACGATCCTACTTGTGAGAGGATTATGGAAAGATGATGGCTTAATGCTTTTCATAGGACTAATACAGGTTGCTGTTCCAAACAGCTATAAATACTTTCCGTTCACATTGTCGATGTACAATAATATATTATAGTGTCTAATTTTAAAAGTTTTCAAAGAGATTTTGGTAGGCACCACAATGTGATGTACAATAAAAGATCTGCCAGCTTTCTGTTACCCAGAAGATGGGATGTACTCTCTGATGTTTCTCTGTCACTATCCGCCTGCCCAACAGCCCGCAGTAACCTGGCTGGATTAGCAACTGTTTGTGCTGCAATGCATCCTGCTTCTTCCTCCAGTGGCATTCCAGGGTCTGAGTCATGACTGAAGATGTGTTTAGAAAGGAGTATGTTGGGATTGCACAAGGGAAGAATGGCTTTCTTTAGAGGCTTGCATATATAGACGTTTTTTACTTCAATCAAAAGATGAAATGTCTTGGCGTATGTACAAAGAATTTGTGTTCCAGTTGAGCAGCAATGCCTGCTGGTGAGATCAGGGCTGATCTGAGGCAAGTGCCTTGATGACAGCATATTTGGGACTTTGGCAGGTATTTATTCTGCCCTGGTGGTTGAAGGATGTTGCAGGCTCCCGCTCTCCAGCCAGGCTGCCACAGCCTGCCGGACTGTTGTCTCCCAGAGCTTCCTATACGTCTGGGTGAGATGGGGAGTGTGAGGGAAGTAGTCTCTCTGAACCAGTTTTATCAGAGTGCTAGGAAATTAAAAACAGTTTGAACTGGCTGCATTTTGTTGTTTACATTTTCTCATCTCCTTGATCAAACTCCTGTCAATCCACTTAGAAAAGTGGAGAACTGGTGCCGCCGTTGTTGTATTTGGGGCTACACCATCAATGCGTGGTGCTGCCTGGAATTAGGGGCAAGCAAGCAGATGGTGTCAGCAGACCTGGGCATGCATTGCCATGATGAGACAGCAGCATGGTTCGTGGTTTCACCCTTGCTCCTGATGGGAAGCAATTTGCTATTGTGGTGGCCCTCCAGACCAGCCGTGGTCTGCCCTCAGCCTCTGCCAGGTTCATCTGCTCTTTGGGACATCGGTGCTGTAGCATCCAGCTGACTGGAAGGGGCAAAGGGTCTCCCTGCCAGCCTCTCATACACTCACCTTGGTAGGATAGGAGCAGCTGGTGGGGAAACTCACACAAAATTTCATACGACTGCTCAGGTCTGTTGGGCAAACCTCAGCCTGTCCATTTGTAATTATTATGTTAGTTCTTAAGCAAGCCAACAACATTTAAAATAAAGCAAACAAAAACCAAAGACTGTGTTCCTGCACAGTAAGTCTTTCTGGCAAGCCTGAACTTCATTTTTTGAAGATGTAGTTCTGAAAGCAAGGGATTTGTTTTATAACGTGTGATCAAGTCTCTAGTATCTAGTGGACTGCAACCTCCACTTGAAGTTTCCCATCCATTCTAAGCCTCAGTAACAGCTCCTTCCTCTGTGCATTCCCTGGTACGTAGTAGGAGTTACATTCAGGCTTGGCCATTCCCTCAGTGATCCAACACAGTATCTCTCCCCTTGACAACTCCTATTTCAGCAAGACTTGCAGTCATTTAATGTTTTTGGTAGTTTTCCCTTTGCCAGATTTCAGTTGAAATGAACCAGTAAGGAAGCAGGTTTTTTTGGACACACAGCTGTGTGCGTGTAAAGTGCATAAGCCTTGTTTCGTCAGTAAACAAGACTAAAAATCTAGTGAGATGTGTCTATTTTACACCAATTATGTAAGAGGAGAGGGAAAGTTTTCTATTTGTGAACTTGGTTAATAGTACCGTAGAGGTGACTGGGGGGAAATGCAGTTTGAAGCATTTATCCTCTTGCTTTCAAAACGGGAGGGCTTAAAAGTGATGGCATGGAAAGCCATAAATCTGACCTTGAAAATAAACAAACGCATTACTTTTGCCAGACATGAAAGCATGGGGTTTTCATTGCAACATACAGTCTTATGTGAGACTTGTGAATTGGTTGGGTTCTAGTGGCTACTATTTTGATTTCCCTATCAGTACTATTGGAATGCTCTTAAACTGAACACATTAGCCATTGTAAATTTACTAATTAGCAACAGGAGTTTTGCATAACAGTTGTTGAGCTCTGTGCTTTTGTAGATAACATTTAACAGAATAACTATAACATTCTTGACTTACACAACTGATGAGCAGAGGCATCCTTCTGAAGCTGAGTAATGTATGCCTGTAATGTATGGCCACTTGACTATCATTATTATTATGGTTGCTACTACTACCCTTACTACTCTTAGGAATTTTCTGATCAGTCTATGCTTTCACTTAATGATTAAATCATTCATTCTGTAGTTTTATTAAGACTTTTGCACAGTTGGGATATAAGTATTTCTTTGTCACTGATGGAAATAATGGGCTTGGCTCTGCTTTTTGTTGCAGTAGTGCAAGTCTTGAGTAATTGAATTGCCAATGTAACCAGTGCCAAGGAAACAGCAAATTTAGGTCCAATGCCTGTTTGTTATTGTCCTTAAGAATTAGTTTACTCTCTTATAAGTACTTTCATTCATAAATGATGTGTCATTTTAGTGACCATAATTGCCTTCTGAAACAATGTTTTCTGTTGTTTTTCTAGGGATTTCCCAAAGTTGGAGGAGTGTTTTGGTTTTGTTTAAGAAAATGAAACACAGTTTTAAACTTGGGTCAGATGCCAGAAAGTGTTCTCCTTCTCTCTTCTCCCTCCCTCTTCTTCTGCCTTTTGCACTGAGCCCCATATCAACTCTTTCATTTAAGTGCCAAGCTATACTACCTCTTTATAAAGGTCCAAGTTTGATGAAGATTCTGGCCAGAGCCCCATTTGGTGTACACCCTGTGTTTTGAACTGTTTGCAAAACCAGGGCCTGTGCTTGACTCTCCTAGATCTTGGGCTGCCAAAAAAAAACCAAAACAAACAAACAAACAAAAACAACAACAACAAAAAAACCCACAAACAAATAAACAAACCATACACACACACACAAAAAAAAAAATCACAACAACAACAACAAAAAAACAGAACAGGCACTTAGGGCTGAGTTACATGTACAAGTGATTGTGGCTTAGTGCGTTGCCCTCTGTAGCTGAGTCAGGATAGCAGATTTGCTGTGTGCTCTTAACCTATCACAAGTGCAAGTACTTGCACTTAAAGCTCTCTAACAGAGTCTTAAGAAGATACATTTACACTAGCTTCAGAACAGGGAAAACAAAAAAAGAGACCAGATGTCATGGTTCAGTGCCATGGCATCTCTATGTGGTGTTCGTACGAGAACATGTATGTATGTACCCCACGTATACGTGTGTGAGACCCCTTAGATGCCTAAGGTTAAGTGTGTGTGTTAGATTATTCAGAATCAGGATGTCAGCTGTGTTCTGGTTTCCCTGACATTCTCACACTTTTTATCTTAAAAAAAAAAATTCCTCTTACCGTGTGCGATTACTTTGCTTCATATTCTTTTAATAGCTTCTTTTTCTCAAAGGTAGAGGAAATAAGTTGTTGCTAAACTCCATTGTAATAACTGACTAGAAGACTTTCACAGGTACCTTTAAAACTAGAATTAGAAAACTCAGCATTTTCCTTTTGTGTGGTATTTTTCCTCTACATATGAGACATAGGTTTGTTCCACATCTGCCAAGTTTGAATTTTTTGTAGAAGTTTAAATTCAGAGAGTGAGAACATTAATATGCCAAAAGACAAACTGTTTGAGAAGGTTGAAATAATACATAAATCATATCTTAAACAAAGTTATGCCTTGCTTGCTCAATACAGCAATTTTATTGTTTTGATTTTGTATGGATAACTGGATAACTTGGCAACTTCTTTATCCAGTCTTATAACAAGCGGACTCCTGAGGTTTCTGAAAGTCCTCCCCTGCTCTTCCATTTGTATAATTTAGGGGTAGAGGATGTAAAAAGAAAGAGAGAGAAAGAAGGAGGGAGGAACAGAAGGAGAGGGAGAGAGAACTGGCTTAAAGGCTTCTTCTAATGGCAGATACTACAGTCCATCAGCAATGCTCCTCCTGCCGAGCTGGCAGCTGCTTCCATAAGTTCAGAGGTCACCATGGTTTCTTTCCTGTTGCTCCTCCAGGCATTGAATTGCTGGGGGAGCTGGAAAAAAGGCATCTTCCTTTCTCGCCCTGTGACATAAAGATGAAATCTTTCCTCACTACCTAGGTCTACTCTGGTAAGGCCTGTAAAAGCTCAGATATGATTAAAGTTATTTCGGTTTCTAGAATAACTTTACCCAGAAATATCTGAAAGCGTATTACAGACTAATCGACATACCAGGATATGCATAAGATATATCAGGGTGGGAACATATTGTTCATGCATGTCCTGCTGTGCATGCTGTATTTGAAAATGCAAGGATTCTCTTCACTGTTAATTTGCTGGTTTCTCAAGAGACAAAACAGATTCTTTGGTAATTATTTTATTTTATTTTATTTTATTTTATTTTATTTTATTTTATTTTATTTT
>JAVJGJ010000037.1:90140140-90152142 GCA_035590215.1 Microhierax caerulescens
AGAGACAAAACAGATTCTTTGGTAATTATTTTATTTTATTTTATTTTATTTTATTTTATTTTATTTTATTTTATTTTTTTGCTGATAATTTGGGGCAGTGCAGACTAATGTATCAGTTAAAACTCATGGAGGAGAAAGTAGGTTTTTAAGGAAGCTGAACACAAGCTGAGCTGCCTTCAGATCAAATTAAAGCAGGAAAATTCAGTGTTTCTAGTAAGAACTCCCAGAGTCTATCACTCACCATGCATGTTGTTCCTCATAGTGCAGTACACAGATGGTTCTGGTCCAGGAAAACCAGCCTGCATGAAACTGCAAAGGAGATCAGTTCAGCTGCGTTAAGCCCCAATGGGGGCTTGTATTCCAGACCAAAGTGTCCTGCATTTAGGTAGATAAAAGGGAGGGCTCTCATTGTGACAAGGAATGTGTTTCATGCAGTTATAAGTAGATTTGTGGAGATCACACCTTTAGTTTGTTTAGATTAATTTTCCTATTTGCACCTTTCCAGGCAGGCCTACAATAAAGACAAAAGCCTATAGCTATAAATTTAGGTCTCTTTCCTTGTGGTTCTCATTCAAATATTTGAAGTTAGTTTTATTATTTTTTGGATGCAAATATGAACTGTTATCTCTTGTTTTGGCATTAAAATGGGGGAAGAATTTTATTTAGCAATCTTTCTCTGCCAGCTTATCATATATTTCACATGCATTTTTTTCCTAATTACTCACCAGACTATAGCAGCTCTGAACTGTTTATATATAAAGTCTGGTGTTTGAAAGAAAGTAACTTATATTTTAAATTTCCTTGTTTTTTAAGTACATAAACTTCTTAAAGTACATAAACTCATGTGCAGTGCCAAATGTGCCCTTCCAGTATATAATAATAGGGATCTAATTGCACCAGTTTCCCAAGGGGCACAAAAGTAGAAAAGCAGAGCCTGTGTGGAAAACACCCTCTTTTTTTTTTTGCCTCTGGCCATGACAGGCTCCTACACTTGGAATGAAATTCCATCCTCACAGAAGCCTATAGCAAAGATTTGACTGACTCTAGGAGGGCAGCATTGGGCCCACATGCCCGATTTCTGGTATGATTTTTGTGGTGAAACAAGCTTTAGGGAGGGGGAAGGAGTATTCACTGGGGAAGGAAGAGTTGATTTTCATGCATTTTCTCCAGTCTGTTGGAATATCTTTCACCTTTGATGTATCTCTGAGGAAGACTGGAGAAGGTACCTATTAAACAGGCACTCAGTTTTTTCTGGAAAAGCTCAGTGGGAAAATTTGCTTTGATTTTTAACTGTGCATGTACAAACTCAGTGGCACCTATGGCAAATCAGCAGTCCTTCTGTGAAAAGGAGACAACTATGACGGGCGTCAGAAGCCTAGTTTAGCCTGTTGGTGCCCCAAGATCTGTCAACTTGAAGTCACGTCACCCAGCTGATTGTTGCTCTCAGAGAGTAGCTGAGAGGCCGTGCTATATTTCCTTCCTGAAGGGAGAGAGCACGTTGGGCTGTCCTTAATGTGAACTGCATGAACTTTTGTACCTTTTTCTTTTCTTCTTGCCTTCTCAAGAAGGAGATTTGTCCCAATATATCCAAAACATACTGTTATTCAGGACTGGCTTATGAAGACTATTTAATAAAGTAAGATTTCACTTTCTAATCTCAGGTTTGTAAGAACAGTAAGGTTTGCATTCATATTGCACTAAGATAGGTGGTCTCAGTTTATTGCTACCAATATATTTAATATTACTTTGAAGTGTGAATTCCTGGGTCTCACCACCCAGTTTTTCCAATACATCAAGCTCAGGCAATGAGGATTTTTCAGTACATTTTTATTGCACCTCTGCCTAACCTCAGCCCAAGCGAAAGATTTCTAATTCGCTCCCCATCCTATTTGTATACAGAGAATCAAATCCTTGTTTTGGAGGTATTTGATAGGATTCTTGCCCTGCTGGAAGATGAAGTGGGATAGTACTGGGTGTGTTGAGCTATCTTTGTGTCTCACCCGGCCCTTGTGTTGTATGGGAAGCACACTATTGCAGAAGTGTCTGAAGATGTCAACATTCCCTCTCTCTAAATTGTCTTCTTCTTTCTACCTCCTGAGGTAGATTTTTTTTCCTTCATCCACTGAGGGGACCTAAACAAAAATTTGTGTGCTCAAAAAGAAAAGAAAAAAAAAAAAAAAGGCAAGTTTGGGAATTGGTTGTATTTGGGTTGCTAATGAATGCTACATTATATATATATGCCTACACGCATATATATATGAATTATAACAGGCAAAACAGCAACTAATCAAACCTTTTAGAGCTGCCAAACCCACTTTTTGTCGTTATTATGAAACTAAGATTTGGTCAACTGAGGTCAAGTTGTGCACTTAACACAGCTTCCATTATAGTCAGTGAACTCTCTAGCAGAGAGTAAAGTCAAAATATAAACAGAGAACATTTCTGCAGCAGCTCTGGGCTGGGATTAACTTGGATCACCTAGTCTTCTGCTTTTAATGAAATTCTCTCCCTTGTATTTTCTTGTTTGGAAGAGAGTCCAAAGTTATCTCATGCTAATTTAGTTAGGCAGTGCCCTCCAGGGATGTCACAGGCCTCCGTGACCTCTCCAGAGAGACTCAGCAAAGGGATGAGGAGAATTAAACATTCCTGAGAAATTGCAAAGCAGCAGCCCCCAGAGATTTCACATAGAAACGAGCTCCAGACTAGCTGCCAGAGACCCAAGTCACCTTTTCAGCACTTCCTTGACATGTCTCCGCCAGTCCCATCTGGCTTGATTCAGGGGGTCAGCGTGGGGACTGGGAAGAGGTGGCAGCTAGAGAGAGCAGGATTCGAGGGAGGTCCGACTGCAGCGGTCTCAGGCTTTAGATGTTTCCCTGGGATGTGCAGCTAGATGGTTTCATTCCCTTTCCTTCCCACATGCTCTCATGCTTCAGTCTTTTTCTTTGTGCTGGAAAGGGGAAGAATACTAAGTGAGGGGGTTTAATAAGAAGTTGAGTTTAACCATTTGATGCAATAGTTTGTTTCATACCTGGGTTTACAACCACCTCTTTGGTCTGATGCAGAAAATACTGCAGCATCAGAGAGCTACTTACACTAACATGAACTACAGGCCCCAGTTTCCTCTTTTTTACATTGACAGTCAGGCTCCGACATTCATGAAACCCATAGAAATTCATGAAATTAACCTCATGTGAAGTCAGGCATGGCTTGATGGATGAAGCTTATGTCTGTGGGAGAAGATTCAGAGAGTTTATTTCCAGGTTTCCCTCAATTATTGTCAAAAAGGGGAAAAAAAAAATCTGAAGGTTAGGCAAGAGAGAAAAAGACACCAGGAAACCACTGTAGCTTGCTTATTAGTATCTTGATCGCCTGAGTAGTTATCTCGCTTATCTCTGGCATCACAACGGAAATGTGCAGTATCTCAAGAAATGTCTATTTCATTGAGTTTTGGAATGTGTAATCTAACAATCATTTCCGTGCGCTCTCATCCTTGGGTTTCCTTGCTCCTTTAATTCATTTTTTAATTAGTTCAGACATAGTCAGCATTAAGGAAGAATATTTGAATTCCCACCTTTTAGAGGGAAAAATAACTTTTTTTCACTATAGAAGTGCAGGCAAAGGCATCTAATTCTATAACAAATAATGCACTTCTTCATTAAATGTCTGTGCTACCCTTAACTTTCTTACAGCACTCTAATTGCACAAATGTGATCACTACAGCTTCACAGACAGGAAAATTTAGGAGGTATGATTTAATGCTTTAGTCAAAGCCACGAAAAGAGTCAGTGTCACCACTGGCATTGGGACACCAGAGATGGTGTATGTTCATCATTTGCTTTGTTCAAACTGAAACCAGTAAATAGTCTGGACCTAAAGCTGGACCCATGCAATTAGAATATGGCTTATGGTATAGCTATTAAATATATATATATATATATATACAGAGCAGAGAATTGTGTTCATGTGAGATACGTTTCAGCAGTTGAGTTATAAATCTCTCAGAATTAAAAAAAAAAAAATTTTTTTAAAAGACTTGCACATGGAAACCAGCATATAAGGGATGATAATGTTGTGGTGATAAATCCATTGCATTCTGCAATGACTCATGCCTATGCCACTGTTATTTGCCTGAGAACAGACCTCTGGCCCTCGCCAAGTAATGCTTGTGGGAACGTTGTTCGTGGTGTCTGGCCTGCAGGGATCATTCCAGCCTTAATGGCAGAATACCTAGTGTGTGTAGAGTTTCGTTTGCGTCCACTGGGGAGGGGGGGCCTTGCTTTGTCTGGTTGTGATATGAGCGATGGCTTCTGACATACGTGTAGCAGAGATTTATTGCAAGCAAAAGCTGAAGTGTGATAATGCTACTGGGGTATTCTATAATAATATGGTAAAACACTTGTCAGCACTTCATCTCAGGCAGTGAAAGTCAATTGTATATGCTACACAGAGACAGATAAAAAACATAAGTATACTTAAAACTTCATATGGTTTGTATTTTTTGTAACAGCTCTCCTGACTCTAATATAAGACAGGTTTTAATTTTGTTTTGGGTAAGTGGATGTGCTTACAGTCTCACACCCACAATTCCATGGCTTTAAATAGAATCGCTCCCAGGGTGCATAAAAGAACACATGCTGTTATGTGAAGGATTTATCCAGGATGCCAGGACTGTATTTATTGCTGGGAACAAACTGAATAAAATTTTCTATTCCATTTTGACACTAGCCCACGGAGAGCAGCCACTTATACAGTTTTAATACAAAGCCTTCCCTTTGCCTGACTTAGGATTCAGTGTGACTAACCGCCATTGCAGAAGTACTAATTACTAATGATGGTGGAATCAGAATGACCAGCAAAAAACAAGGGAAGGTCAACGCAAAGTGCCCTCCAAATGTATTTTTGAGCATGCTCAAAAGAAATCTTCCTGTTGCCTTTTCATATCTGCACTGCACAGCCAGAATTCTAAAATACGTCCTTTGGTTTCTGGGATCGTTTTACCACTGACTTTTTCTAACTGAATTTCCCGTGCCCCGATTTGAGATGACAAAGACCATGAGCTGGTGTCTGACCCTGAGCACAGAGAAATTTGGTCAGAGCAACAGTTACGCTAACGCTGTGGCAGCAGATCTGTGAGGTGGATTCCTGTGTCCTAGGGCTTGGGTTAAAACCACCAGACTTTGCATAAGCTGCTACATCACGTGGTGGCTGTTTTGGGTACTGTTGGCCTAAAATTGAACTTGTGACATGAGGTAAAAATAAAAAAGAAAATAAATCCCTCTGTATTGCATTACCGTATCCCTGAGGCATCAAGGTTGTGCTCTTGTCTCTGTCTGTACTCAACAAAGAGAATTTAGTAACGAATTCCAAAATGTTATCACCTGAAATGCTCTAGTGAAGGACAAGAAAAACTCCATGGAACCAGGAATGAGACTACCTTAAGATCCAATACTTTTTCAGGTGACTTCTTGCTTTTTATAGTTAGTAACTCACAGTGAAGTGCTTGGAAGACATTTTTACCACTGCCTCATAAATAACAATAACTTAATGGTGAAAATCTTTTTTTTCAGTCCACCAGTACAGTGGACTGAAAACTGGAATAAAATCTGCAGGTGAGGTTTCAATGATGTGTTAAAGGTAGCATGTTCTTTATTTACATAGATTATTCAGACAAGGATAATTCTAAATTTATAAGAACCCAATGAATAGTAAATGTTTTCCTCAGGAAGATTAAATTAACATTTCAAGTCAATTATTTATTATTCAGGAGTATGACATCATTTGGAGCATTCTGAGGAGAAAATGCTTTGGTGTTCAAAAACATGAAGCAAGAATTCTGGAAATATGGGGGGGGGGGAAATGTAAATTATAAAATAGAATTCAGGTTAATTTTATGTTATTAACTCACTCTATCTCCCTGGGTTTCTTAAAATTTATGAACAGTGCTATTTTTTTTAATGTCAGGGCTCTTGCTTGGTTACTTTTACAATCTTAAAAGCTTGTTCTTCTTCTTTCCCAATTATATCCTCAAACATGTATAAACATTATGAAGTACTGATTTATTATCTCTGAGCCTATCTGCCTGCGCTCTGGCAGTTCTCTGCTGCTCTGAGCACTTTTTTACAGTACTGCTAGTGCTTTAGCCTGAGTCAGGGCCCTTTTTGGGATAGGCACTGGGCAGGTCCCTGCAGACCTACAAACCTTGAGAGGAGAAGTTAGCAAACTGAAAAGGCAATGTTCACAAACGGAAGGAAAGGAAAGGAAGATTTGGAGAGAGAAAGTGATTGCCTGAATCATGATACAGACAACAGCGTTTTTGATTGTGTGGAGATCGCTGGTACTTTGATCCATAGGTCATGCTGGTCCAGTGACCCCCATCAAAAGCAGCATGTCAGCTTGTGCTTAGCTGCAAGTGTCTGAGCAATCCAGGAAAGAAGTAAGAGGCAAACAGGTGTCAAAAGGATCTTTTTATAGTCAAATATTGTACTGTAAACATTTTGTGATCAATATCTACATTGCAGTCATGATTTTGGGGCTGATCTTTTTGCTCCAGTAAACATGCCAGTGCTTGACTTGAAAGCCTGGTCTGTTTTCTTGTGGTTGGATCGTGGCCCCAACCAGTCCCTCCTGGCATGGGTCCCTACGGCTTCTCTGTCCTCACCGCAACCTGGGTACAACCCTTTACTTTAGCGGTGAGTAATCCTGTCAAATGGGAGTCTGCTGCTTTGTGAAGAGGTATTTTGTCTTTCATTCATATAAAAATAGCAGGGAAAATTAATTCTGGAAGGGGAAAAAAGGGAGGGGGAAGTGGGTCAAATATCTTTCAGAATCGTCTGCTAGGTGGAGCCTGGGAAACATGTATTTGTTCTATAGTCTTCTCTAGGTAATACAAATCTGAGTGGTTAGAACTCTCATGTACTTTCTGTAATTCAAATTTTTTTCTCATTTTTCTCTGTTTAGCTTTGAATTTCTTTCCCTTTTTTCTTAAACAGAATTTGAGGCACCCCTTTGTTAGCAATTGCGACAATATCCTCCACAATTAAAACAAAAGAAACAGAGCATATATGCATCCTTTCTGTATTTTTTCATTTAAATTACTTTGTGTCACACATGTCACTTCCAATTTAACTATTTGAAGAATAAACAAACCATTGTGGACCTAAAAATCTGTTCAAATTTTTTTGGCAGGAAAAAAGGACTATATTAATTTTCATTGTTGGTGAGGTTTCCCAACAAGCAGCTTTACTGTTTCTTTTTTGCCTCCAGCTAGCAAGTAAAGATCAGTTATAAAACTGTATACAAATACTTACATGTATTGAACGAACAATATTTTGACACTAGTGACACAAGGAAAAAAAAAAAAAGAAGCAGTAATCTAGTGTTTGATAACACAATGAGAACTTTGTGTTCAACTGAGGTGCATGTGAGAAACATCATGTTGCGTTAACAGGGATGGTTGACCTTTAAGGTTTATCTGGATTATAATTCTTGTGGTTTTTATTAATAAAACTGCCTACTAAAGTTTCACGAGTCCTCCCTGAGATCTGTAAAACAATTGGCCTATCTGCTTACAAGAGAAAATTTAGTATTTCCTAGTATTTCCTACAGATGTGAGGGCTTTTGTTTCAGAAGACACTGATACTGTTTTCATTCAAGATGCTCCACAAAGATTATCACGTATTTGATTATCTTAGTAACTTTATAATTGTTGGATTATTATCTTTAAATATAGCAACTGTTCTCTTTTAACTGGAAAGAAAGAAAACCGTGGATCCAAACACAGTTCAGCTCTGAACAAGATCACATCTACAGCCAAACCATAGGATTTGAGTAAATCAGCAATCATACTCCAGATTGCTTCTGTGGCAATTTATCAACTGCAACTTTGAAAATCTGTGAGAAAGTTTGTAAAATGAGTTGCAACGTTGATCTCTTTAACTGTACCCTAGGAGACTTCTAATATGTATATCGGTAAAAGCGGGTTTTGTTGTTTGTTTACTTTCTTGGGATTCTTAAGGTAAATTTTCCATTGTTTTTTCTCAAATGATGTGTTTTTCTTCTCAGAGGAAAATGTTTTCATCTCAAATCTGTTCTCATTTTATACCTTTTCTGTCAGTGATGTCTATGATTTGCAAACATCGCTCTTCTGAATGGAAGCAGCTGCCACGTCATAAGTACTCAACGTCTCCTCCGTGTGAGTAGAAAGGACAATGCCAAAGGAAAAGCTTTGTACACAGACGTTGGAGTCCTTATGTTCAGCATTACACTGTTAAGGAAGAAGCATATCAAACTGTATTTAAACTGATGAGGTCTGATAGATACTTAAATGGTGTTCAGAAGGGGTTTTCGATGAATGGTGGTTCCTTGAGCAACAGATCTTGCACCAACGCTGTGGTTTTTGGTGATCTCAGAAAACAGGATGATGACTCTGCAGGGGAAAGGAAGAGAGATACATATGTGCTTCACTTCTTGGGCAGTACCTCTTTTGCTGTAGGTATTGGGAGAGTGTTGAGCTTATGAGAATGGCACTCTTGTTGCAATGATAGACCATGACTTCAGTCATGAGCTTCAGTTTGCCTTTCAAATGCAAACTGTAACAGCATAGTAAGGTTCTTTCTTACTGGGTGTGCGCCCTTACTGTTTAAGTAGCTGAGCAAGAAGGGTTGTGTTTTAGGAAAAAAAGCATAGGAGTACATTGATTTTGCATACTCCCATATTCCTGCTGTCACTGGCTTTTGGGGAGTATCAGCATGCTTGGCAGCACATCCCTGTGGTTTTCTTTGGCAAGAGTCTCCCTGCCGTGCTTGCCTTGCCTTAAAACATTGTCAGAAACAAGTACTAAAGCAATAGTCATTACTTAGACTGAACTCCCATTGTGGCAGGGAGCATGGGATCATGCCCAACACTTTTGTGTTGGCTTTCAGGCAGGGGCAGCTGATACTTTACTCCGATCACAAAACGTTTTTTGCTACACTTGAGTTTCATTAGTGTTTTTCAGCCATGTGTGCTATGCCCCTATTGTGTGCAGAACGTGTGTGAGGACATTTTTTTAGATATGTATATATCACTGTCTCTTTATATAATCTCTTTTATATAACACGCTCTCATGCCTATGGGTACACCCAGTACACACCTACGCTTTTAACAGTCACAGAAGTCAATCAGATGTGGGTGACTCAGCCAGTGTAGCACCTCTTCTTTCTTCCCTGCCCCTCCAAAAGTAAATAAACAGGTAAACTGGAAGTCAGTTTGGGTTCAGAGCTCTGAGTCGATGTCCCCAGTCTCACTTTTGCAAGGCACGAACATCAGTTGTGGTCATTTCTGTAGCAGCTTAAGAAACCACAGCCAGTCAGCTGTGTTGTGTCAGTAGGAGCTGGGTGATGGCATCTGGAACTGCTTCACATCCAGGCAGGCAGGAAGTGCGTGGGCATGACATCTCCCCACGCCGCACAGCGCAGAAGATGCCGAGCAGCTCCTTTCCATGCCAGTGCAATTGAGCTGGGACAATGCAGAGAGGGAGGTGATACAATAGCCCTGTCTGCTGTGGCGCAAAGGGAACTGTCCCTCATGATGCACACAGGAACAGCAGTCATGCCAGGCCTTTGTGCTCTACCATATGGGAGAAGGTTCTCCTTTGCTGCCACATCCCTGTAAAGGCTGATCATGCGTTGGCCCAAAATGCTCAATTCTCCTTCTCAGTGGTGACCCCAGCAGGATAGCTAGGTTTGGGATCACTAGAGAGCACCATGTCCAACCCACTGAATTCTTCTGCCCACTTCTAGACAATAGAATATGGAATACAGTAAAGACAGAATTTCTATAAATGGTGATAATGTACTCTTGGGTCTCTCTGGGTGGTAATGTTTTCTGACTTAGTCAGAAATTGCTCCCTAATTGTTGACAGCCTTGAGGTAACCCATGCCCTCCACAAGTGATAAGTAAGTAGAGCTAGACATTCACCAGTCTCAGATTCTTTGTCTCTGAAACACACAGACAATACACCCTGCATTAGGGGACAACTATATGTTCCATCTCCTAAAGTAAACATTACTGATTTGGTTTGATTTTTTTTTTTTTTTTGCATGTATGGCAAATACAAAGTCAGAAGTTCTCTGTGTAATACCTAGAAATATGTACAAAAGATTTTTTTGACAGTATAGGTCTTGGGGGCAAAAAATGCTGTACAGCAGTGCAGGGCAATAGTAATTAGTACCAACATGAACATTTTCCATTTATCACATTCCCTGTTCAGTCATACCTGTTTTGGGTCTTGCATCACATGAGACAAGAGAAAAGGCTTTACTCATTCTCTTGAAAAATCATCTTTTATTTCTAGAGCAGAAAACATCAATTGTACTTTAAAGTCTTAGAAAGTTGGATTTGTATTTCTTTTTTCTCTTAAATAGGCAGATACCTCATTATAAGCCCATTTTAACAATGTACAGTGCTAGAGCAGACAGTGAAAGGAAAGTATCAAATATATAGAGTTAACCATAACCTCAACTACTGAGTCTTTGTTATCCATGGATAACAGCCCAGTTAATAAATATTTTCTCACTGGGATGCTGGACTGGAAGTTAATGGTGAAACACGTCTACAACATACTCCAGATGCTCAAGACAAGCAGACACATCACAACCATATATACCTATACAGGGGTTGTGTTAGTCCATCTTGGGTTTTCCCCTTCACCAGCCCAGGTGCAAACACTACGTAAGCAGAGAAATTTGGGGAGGGAGAAGACTGGTTCACGTTTTCAATACATTGCTTGAAAATGGTGCTTACTGCTGGCAGGGGTTTACATACAGAAAAGGGAAGAGGGGAGAGATGAAAGAGGAAATATTTTGGCAGAGGCTCCAGTTCAGGCATGCAGAACAGATATCCTAGTCCACATAATCATAAAAGTGTGTCCGCTTGCTAGACTTGCTGCATATCTCTCTCCGGTTAGGTTTCTGTCTTTAAATGTAAATGACATGGTATTGCATTTAGACTTTGTGAGTCACTAGACCAGAGCCAAAAAGAGTTCAAAGACAAAAAATATGTTTTGTTACATTTACCATTAAAGAAATAGTCTTATTCTAAGAGAGCCAAAGCCTGAATTGTTTCCATCATAATTTTCTTCTCCTTCTCAACATTTGCCTACACTTTGTTAACTGGATCGAGCAAAAAATTAGGGAGAGTTTGGTAGAACTGAACACAAGTAATTCCTTTACTTGCTGTCGGCTCATCCAGAAAAAAGCCCTTTCAAAGAAATGCAGGAAAGTCCATGATTCTCCATTCCTGCACCAGAAAATTTCCTAAAATACGTGACCTTGTGATGGTTAAAAGATAGCCAAAAGCCAAAGCTGGGCAATGTTTTTATCCCAGTTCAGCCATGTCATGGGTCATGTGGTTCAGCATGTGAACAGGAAGGTGAGAATGGGTGAACTTTTGCCTCAGTTGTGCAGTCCATCAGAGAATAAATGGAGCAGATCACTCTGCAGCTGTATCGGGAGGTGAACGGCTGAATACCTCTCACACAGAGGCCTTTGTGTTCTGGACATGATCTAGCATTATGATGGGACGCACTAGGCTGAGGCTTTGTAGCAATTACTAACCCATTATCACGCTAGAACATGAGATCATTTATCTTCTAATTCAGAGTGTCACCTGTTCTTCATTTGCCAGTCAATAACCATTAATTACTTTCAGTGGAAATTTAAACAAAGCTTTTCCCCTCTGTTAAAACCAGTAAGCCATTCAGTAATGACAAATAAACCTGGAGTTGTGTCTCCCCCTTTCCTCTCATTCTCAGCCCTGGAGTCTGGTACAACATGAACTCTTAAAGGAAATGCCTAGAAATTGATAGGTCAAGGGCCTTTATTAGTCTGATGGGGGGGAAGCACATTCCTGGCACTTGCTGTAAGGAAAGCCTAACGCTACTGCTTGTGCACAGATTCCTCATTGGTTGTCACAGGCTGTACCTGTGGAAATAAAAATTTGAATGTGGAGCTTCTTCAAAGATG
>JAVJGJ010000037.1:90152242-90165161 GCA_035590215.1 Microhierax caerulescens
TGTGGAGCTTGTTCAAAGATTTTTTTATCTTCTAGCTTGACTTTGCAGTTTTTTACGGACTGGTCTTGCAGACCCGTTCAAAGCAACAGCATTTGGTTGCCTTCCTGAAAGCAAAACAGAACTGTCGCTTACTTTGCTTGTAATTTTTAGCATGTTCCTTTTTTTCATACCTGATTTGATTGAGGTAGTTGTAAGTGCCAACAGTTGTGGATGCCAGACAAAATAAAAGAACCAGCAGTGATAGATTCTCAAGTAATCATTAATCTAAACATTCTTTCCCAGTAGAAGTTGAGGCAAAAATTGATTTTAGCAACTCTGTCTGCATTGTTTGATCATTTCTAAGTTGATCCTGCAGAAATTTACTGCAGTTTAAGCTGTATTTCTAAGATGGTGATTACTTGCTCTTTGAAATAGTAGACAAGAGTTAATAAATCCAACTGCATAAAACTCGGCGGGACCAATTGTCAAAGGCTGGATTTTTTGTTAGTATTTTGTAGCTGTCTCCTTCAACGTAGTGCATGTTTTAGAGTAAAGAGAAACTTCCAATACTATTTTATATTAATACACAAAATTAATGTCTAAATACCTTAAATACTCACTGGATCGTTGAATGTCTCAGTAGAAGCACCCGCACCGCACTAAAATTGTGTCCAATCAATTGCAATATTGAGGTGTTTAGAAATGGAGGGATGGCAAAAAATTATCACTAAGTCCAGTCCTGCTTCTGCTTAGACCTATTAGTACTGCTTCACAACAGTGCATAGCAAATAGCAGGTCCTTATACTAATATTGTGTATTCGGTCAACCTATGTGGCATTTGGGGGTGGGGGGTGATTTTTATCAATAAAGGAAGTTTGGTCGTTACGTCTCTGTCGGACGTATCTGACACTACAGTGCTGTGAGCATTTCAGACAAAGAAAGGTGAGAGCCTGAATTCATTATGTACAGCAAACATCCACTAAAGTCAGCAGGAGAACGGCTATAAATCCTGGCTCTGACTGTCTAATCGTGTAAATCCTTATTCACTCGAATAGTGCCTTCTCATATGAGGAGGCTTTTTGTTTTCAGCTGGGCTGTTTGATGAAAGCTGAAGGTCTGTGAAATCAGGGACCAGGGTAGGAGAACTAGAACTATCAATTACTTATTTTAGTTATTCCTTTTAACCTTTCTGTGACGCTGCTACTACTGTGAATCCTGCAAGCTTGTCCAGTCATGAAGAAATAGGAGTTGGTGATTTATGACAACCTCTCAAATCAGCAGGGAAACCCCAATGTTCCAAGAAAGCTCATATGAGAGATACAAGTTAAGACATCTCCTCCCCACAAGAGGAGTTTCATCAGCCAGTCGGGTATTTCTGCGTCATTGGCTAGGATGTTCAGCCCTGGAAAGGAAAAATAAAGTTGCTGCCATTGTCCTGCCCAGCAGGTCATATCCCTAAAGCACAATTAATGTCAAGGACTTACACAGCAGTTGCCCAAATCCCAGCCTTCCGTGCACGTTCAAGAAGCAAAAAGGTTCAAAAGGAACATGTTAATAAAATCTTGTCAAAACTTTGGAAGATGCATAAAATAATAACTGGGAAGAAAAATCACTTGCAAATAGAACCATTTAAGTGGAATGTATCGCTTTGCAATGCTGGACACTGATTTATTAAGAATAGGAGGGAAAAATTGAATATTTCAGGTGGTATTTACCAAGAGAAACTGAGCTGTCCCAAAGCTTTTATTAATCTGATTTGCAGAGTATCCACTACCATCAAGGGACCTACTAAAGTTGTTTTCTTTAAAGCTGATGTGAAGAGGTCAGTGCAAATAGCGTTGTGGATTAAACTATGAGAAGATGACAGTCCTTTTTACCATATGGAGAGAAAGTTGAATTATTTTGTTTTCCTTTTCTGGTTATTTATTAAATGAGGATCATACCATACAGGTATTCCCTTTTCCTCTCCAAAGGAAATGAAGTACATTTACATCATTTTGATGGATCTAAAGTAATAATTATTCTGTCCGCCTACAGCTCCTAGGCAGTCAAATAGTCCAGTCGCTAGAGAAGTGGCTTGCACGTCAGAAAACTGAAATGTACCTGCCGTGATACCTCAGACAAGTCACACGTGTCTTTGCATGCCTCTTTTTCCATCTGCTTTCCTGCTTTCATGCCGACTTAGCTAGCCAGCCCCCTGAGATGGTGCTCATCCATCATTACTTGTTTGTGGGAGGGAACTCTGTGAAAGACATTGCTGTGAGAAGTAAACCGGCTCCCCTGATATGCAAATATGTTGACAATCCCATGAAGTTTTGCTTCAAAACCTACTGTGATTTTTGCGGCTGCTCAAACGGTTCTCTGAAAGAGATGTTAATGGTTGTCTCACTTTTCTACCAGTGTTGCCTGTGTTCCTGTGTCAAAAGAAAAAGTTTCCACTACAGTGCTTTAATATGTAACTTTCAGCACATATTCAGCAGGAAAACCAGATTATTTTGGTCAAATACAGTGTTGACTATTCTTAGTTACCTTTTTAATTACTTACTTTTAATTAAAACCTCAACTTAGCCAAAACAAATGTGACAGAGGAAAGAGCCAAAAGGACCCATATTTTCATGATTCAATGTGTTTGACATAGTTCTGTAACAGACAGACAACAGCACTCTGGACTGAAAAGAACAAAGTTTTGTTCTTTTCCCATATCTATGTCAGTTCATGCAGTGCTTTAAACAAGTGAATCCACGCTCTTGAGCACTCAACCAAGTCTCAGTGTTCAAAAGTAAACATATTAAAGTCTTCCCTGCAGAAACCCCTGCTGTGAAACAAATTGAAAATCAAATACAGTATTGTTTTCTATCATAAGAAATAATTGAACTCTTTTCAGAGTTGCACTGAACTGGTTAATAGCCACCATGTTAGGGAAGTGCTAATTTGCCCAGTTTGGGTTATGTGTGTGTATGTATAATTTCCAATTCAAAAATGTGGCAGTATAAGATCATGTACCAAAGAAGCCACTTACATGTGCACTGAATCTGACTTTGTCTTTCCACAGGCCATGTGGCTGATGTTGCAAACAGATGAGCCTGAGGACTTTGTTATAGCCACTGGGGAGGTCCATAGTGTCCGTGAATTTGTGGAGAAGTCGTTTAAGCACATTGGGAAAACCATTGTGTAAGTATGAACATGAGATAGCAGCCACAGGTTGAACATTTCTAGCCTTTTGCCTTTGTTGTGTTACAGAATTGTACCTCTGCTTTCTCCTTTTTTCCCCTTCACTTTCTAATTTTGTGAAATGTTAGACCTTCCAGGCACAACTGACTGCCACAGCAGATATGTTTAGCATGGCCCTCTAGATCATAAGAAAAAAATGTAGGCTGGTATGTCTTAATCTTTTATTCCATCTTCATTCTCTGTTCTGCCGCTCACTCCCCACCTTGGGAGACAGATGCCCCTCCAAAGATGTAAGTACCACGGTTCTGTTCATCACCCTGCTGCAAAAAGGGGTTTTCTGCCAGATTCTCTGTTTTGTGCCCCCAGATCCCCACAGTCCTGCTCCCATCATCTGCCATCTCAAGAGGTGACACCTGCTAACCCTGTTCTTTCCATGCGACAGCCCATCAGCCACACCACAAGGATTATGTTCAACCTACTCTACATCCTACATCCCTATTATATTATATAATATATATAATATATATTATATATATATATATTATATATATATATCCCTATTAGTATACAATACTACATCCCTATTAGCTCTTCTACTAAGTCATAAAAATGTTGAGCAGTGGGTGCAGAATGTTTACAATGCATATTCCACATAGTTTGATTGAAAATACAAAATTCCTTCTCAAGGCCATATAATAAAACCAGGATGGCTTGGTGAGCGCTTTCTGTAATTTATATTTTTATTGTTTATTATTTTTTCAATTTCCCTCCTTCTGTATCTTCTCTGGGCCCCATGCATCAACATACCGATCTCAGCTGGAAAAGGGAGAGGAAAGCCACAGGCTCTTCCATGACGCTAGCGCCAGGGCTGTTCCTCAGGCCATCAAAGTCACTTGTGCAGCTGGTGAACTTTTGACAGGGCCAATAAGTTTTACTTGGGAACAAAAACTTGACAAATTCAATAAATATGCAGAAGCGCACAGATATATACAATATTATTTGAACAGCCAGTGGGTGGCTGGGGAGGTAATAACATTTTCTCCTCAATGAGTTTTTAGTCTGGTTTCAATTTTTGGCATCAACCTCCAGAAAAATTCTGATGGGGGAGAGAGAGAGACTGTATAAATAGAATTTCTAGCCCAGTTTGGGGAATAAGTTTCTCTCCATATTTTTAGCATGTCTTGATAGCAAGATGTCCCTGTATGATCACATGTTGTCCCATATGCCTTAACAGTAGTGAGGTTTGACAGGGTAAAGGGGAGGTAGTAGGAGCTCTAGTAACTGCTCTGTCTTTCTTACTTTTTTCTCTTTTCTCTATATTTTTACTCCTTTTGTTTATAAGCTAATTCTCCCTAGTAAGCATTGAAAATAATATGCTGTGGATTCGGTTGCTCCACATAAGTAATAATTCTTGTGATTTTTAAGAACTATTTTGTCCCTGTCTAGTGTTGTTTGCAAAAGCAAGAATGAATGTTTGGTGATCAACTTTTTTCATTTTTTTAAAAAAATTTGATTACCTAAAATTAGAAACTGAAACATGTAGGTCAGTACCTAACTGAATGTCTTTATTTGCTGATGTTCTCAGCATCACAGTTTCTTTTGATGTCAATAAATTTTTCTGTTACTTTAAAATTAAACTTCCTCATTTGGTGTTGGCCTAAGAAGTCTCAGCATTTCCTAAGACTGACAAATCAGCATGTATTTTTCAGAAAGTAAATTAAACCTTCGAGAAAGCCTAAAGAAAAGAGCAGTTACACAAATAAAAGTGAAAGTACTTTTATGAATAGCTTCTCTTATGGAGAGGGTATTAAAGGCCTTCTTTAGATTTAGTTGGTCCTAACATGCAAAATTTTGTGTCCCGTTTGTTTAATTTTTCACTCACATATGGCTCCATATGGTGAACTCCGTATCATTCACATTGGCAATTGCTGTGGTCCATGTTTGGGTTGAATCAATCAATCACAAGTTTCTCTCTCAGGGAAACTTTACACTATGACTCCAAGTGATAAGGTACAGCAGGTATTTTGTGTGTACAAAGGCAGTTGCATTTTTTTTTTTACTGATCAATAAAAGTAATTTTCAAAAATCATAGAAGAATGCACATGACTTCTAGTGACATGGAATTTTAGGAACCTAAATCACTTCAGAAACAGGGATTGGACTGCTAATCCCCAGGGCTTTTTTGAAATTTTTCTTCACTGTAAATAAGTTATTAATTCCTTTTCCTAAGTCATTTACAAGTGATATATAAATAGCTATACCTATGGGGACTGAGGTGACAATTTAGGTGCTAATGATAATTTTTGCTGATCATTTTGACAGTGGTATAGTTCTGATCATTTGAGATGTAGCCTAGCCAGATAAATGAGCCGTGCATCCCCCCCTGCTCCCAGGGTGGGGGTAGTGTCACAACAGACCCACTACTCATCCCCATAGCTATCGTTCATCTTTTGTAGCTGTCATTCATCTTTCAAATTGCACTAGATGTAAAATATTTCTCCAGATTTGGAAAGTTTTGGTTAGAACTTCCGACATTTTCCTAGGTGTGAGCCCAGCCCATGGTTTTGCAGCACACGCACTCTCTCCTTGCCCTTACTGGCTTCTTGGCACACTGGCCGGTAACCTCTCACATTCTTTGAAACCACCAAGGGCTTTTACTCCCACCTCCTCCAGTTTGAATATATCTTCTTCAGGGAGTAGCCTGGCAGCAAAATCCTCCCTTTTAGTATTGTGGGACCCCACTGGTGAGTCCCATTGATCTGTTGCTTTACAATTTATGAGGCACTTAACCAGCACACCAAAGTGCAATTGCTAAATGAGTTCCTGCGATGATGGCTGCTTTCTTCCTATCTCCCTTCCTCAAAGTTTGGTTGAGTTGTTTGGTGGTTGGATGGTTTTTTTAATTGCAGGGTTGCAGGTATTATGAAATTTTGCAATCTTGAAAACTTACCTGGAAAATTTCCAGCAGCCCTTTCCACTGCCGTAAATGATGGCACAGCTTCCCAGTATTGCTGTACAATGCATCTTTCAAAATTTTGGAATGATGGAGTTAATGGCCAGGAGGGATGTAGTGGCAAGCACCAGCAGGGAGACCTCATAGCGCATCTGAGAACACAGGGCATTTGCAGGGCTCTTAACCATCCCTATTTTGTGCTTTGGATGGGAAAGCTGCAAATTTAACAAAGTCTTAGCTGTCACATCTTAATTATGTAGTAGAAAACAGGAAAAAAAACAATCCAAGCTGCCCCATCAACCAACTAATTTTTTTTTTTTTCAAATTTTTGTCTTCCTAACAATTCACATTAATTTATACACCTGAAAATCCAGGACAGCCTAAAAAGTCTTTCCAAGAAGATAACATAATACTTAGTCACAGCCAGTCATCAGCACATGTCAGGACTGTCTTCTCGCCAAAATAAGAGAGAAAGAAACTTTACTACATTTTTGTAACTAATGAAATGTACAGCTGCAATAAGACTGATTCTCTCTCTGAACTTGACTGTAAAGTGTACACAGAGGTTTATCTACCTTGTGTAGGTTTTTTTCTTCTAACATTTCTTTTTCAAGGGAGAAATTTCAAATTATATTTATATAGTCCTCTGAATCATTCAAATTCAGTCCTTTGTACTAACAGGAAAGCCTCAGAGCTACAAATATTTTCCCCCTGTAAGGATTACACTTTTTTTTCTTTTACTTTCCCTTCTACTTATTACTAATTAAGTAGTACTTGGGGGAAACACTTCCCGCCTATAATTTGAACTACAGCAGGGTAAACGAAACAGGCAAATGCTTGTCTTGACTAATTTTCTGTCATTAATCTTATTAAATTAGAACAGGATTGCAAAGATAGCCTGAAACCACTACAGCACTCAGAGTTCTTTACAGACTGCAGCAAAGACTGCTGTCTGCAGATGTGGAAAGGAAAAAAAAAAAAGAAGAAAGAAAAAAAAGAAAAAAGAAATGTTCAAGCAGTGGAAAGATTTATTGTGTTATTTATTAATATAAAAATACATGCACATTTGTTACAGAAATATTCATTGCTTCCAGGACCAGGATTAATTCAGTAAAAATGAATATTTTACTCTAGTCATTTGGCTCTCCATACAAATTTTATCTTCACTAACATGCCAGTTGGTTTTACAAAAGACCACCCTAGAAAGGGGACGTTTGCAGATGAGCTGTAAGGTCTAGCAAGGTGAGCTACTAGCAGAAGTGGAGCAGTGGCCTCTTCAGTGACAGTGAAGGTTGAACTGAGATTGAACTGAGGGAGGAGGGGGTTTCTGGTTTGGGTTTTTTTTATGTTTACCTTAAAATGAGAGGTTGGGTTACAGAAACACATGAGATTTCAGATTGCTATAAGAGTGGAAAGCCAACAATCCATTAGTAATCANNNNCTATGGGGATGTGGAAGAGAAACAACCAAGCGTCGTCATCAAAACAGTTGCTCCTTGCAGGTCTGGATTTTGCCCACCAGCAGTTTCTGGCTGGCCAGTGCTATTTGTTGTATTTAACAGCTCAGGGAAATCAGAATCTTCCAGACGAGAAGGAAGAACAGATTCCCATACAGAAATTAGAGGCGTTCTGAAGAGTGATAGTTGAAAGGAACCTAGCCAGGTCAGTGAAGAATGCTGGCATGGGTGAACCCACATAAGCAAGGGTTCCTCACTTAGGACTGCACCACTTTTACCCCATTCTCACCATAGAATATATGTTTTAGGGGGGAATTTAACCCACCTCAGCTGGAGAATTAACTCTTCCAGCTGAGCAGGCTTTTATTACTTTCTTATTGGTACAAGGTTTTATCTGTAGGCAAACCTAATAGCTGTTTCAGAACTCAAATTAAGGTTTGAAGACTAACAGTTTAATTATCAGTTTCCATACATGATAAGAGGTATGAGAGTTTCTCCTATAGGAAGACTGAGTGAGAATTAAATATGATGTTTCATGGGAAATTCCACATTCTACCCCTCTGCCAAATGAAATGAAAATAATTGTCACAAATGCAATTTGGAAAAATATCTGATTTCAGGTCGGCTGGACTGTTTTGTTTCTCTTCTAGCCTTCTTTTAAAGGAAGAATAACTTTAAAAGAGTTTTCAAAGCCATTCTGAAAGAAAAAAACCAATTTTTTTCAACTCTGAAAATGTCAAAGCATCTTTTTTAGATATTATTAATATAAATTTGTTTCAGGTTGACAGTAATGGATCTTGCTTGAAATTAAAGCTTTTCTTTCAAAAATGTTTTGATTTTCACAACAAAAAATATTTGTTGAGGAAATATGTTTTTCTCAGTACCAACTTTCACAACTTGGAGTAAAGAAATAAGAGCTTCAAAAGCTTTCCAATGAACTAGGAACAAAAAAGAAACCAAAAAAATAGGAAGCCTAGCTTCCTATTATTTTTTAAACTCTCATAACGTGGGGAGTCATGATTTAGATTTTTGAAACTTGAACTTGATAATGCTGTGAATATAACGATAGCATTGTTTGAACTGTTTCCTTTAGTGAACAAACACTGAAGACTTGATTTGTCAGAGCATTTGAAAAAGAAGTTTAAATACATCCCTCTATGGTAGCATACTTGTTCTTTAGATTTAAGCACAAAATTGTGGTTAAGCAATCCCTATATCCTCAATTGCTTTGATGCATCAGAGCTGCTGGCAAGGTTGGTGGGTGAGTTGTTGGCAAAGGAACATATAAAGAGCCACATTTAAAGTTTCCCTACAAAAGATTACTTACAAGTGACATTGGTGGGCTGTTACATGGTGTCAGTTTTGCTGTTTATAAAGTGCCAGGACAGAATGAAGTGCTTTGGCTTAATTGTGTGTGCAGCAGCAATCAGACCACAAATCCGAGATGTCTGCACAAATGGTATCTTGTATTATCTGTGGAGGAAGAGCAAGATTTTCCTAAAATTTTGTTCTTAATTAATTCATAGTTCGTTTTCAAATGTGAAAATATTTTCTATTGGCATATATTTGAATTAAAAGTTGTACATGATAGGGTTATTTGCTGTAAAGAGACTGAGTAGATACTAGGGGTTTTGAATGTTTTTTTAAAATGCTGTCAGTTCTGTTTCTGTGTAAAGATCAAGCAAGGAGATGAAATGCATATACTTGTTTAGTTTATCTGTGTTTTTATGGAAGATTTCATTTTTAGTTGTTTAGTTGTTTTCTTCACCACCTCAAAAATATATGTACTTTGCCTCAGTTACAACCATTTGGACCATTTGGTCCATTGCAGGGCTATTCCCACCCACTCCCCCTTGATTATCCTGGCTCCCCTGTGTCCTTCCCTGCCCACCTCACACCCCACTGGGTCAGTACCCCAGCTCTTCACCCTCAGAAAATCCTCTATACCTGTGGATATTTTCATAGCTTGAAACTTGCTGTCTTCCTGTATAGTTATAGGAAATTAAAAATAATGGGAATCTCCAGCTTGAAGAGGAAAAGGAGCATTCATTACTGCTGTTAATAAGTATTGTAACAGTAGTGAACTGCAGATATGGAATTAGCCTTAAATAAAATGCAGTCCATTCCTCTGTAAATCCAGAGTGTACAAGCTCTTGAGGTGAAGAACCCTGTAAACAAGTAAACTTGCACATGCATGTGAAATGTGATTAACTTATTTTTATAGGAATTTCGGAGGTCAGCAATAGTAGTGGAACCCACCAGAGCTGACAATGACTATCATCCTAAGCAATCCCAAAGCACCCTTCTCCAACAGTGAGGTGCTGAACATGGAAATGTAGGTGCAGAAGGCATCAAATCCACTTCGTCAGTAGCAGACATGTGGTCTTGTGCATCCTTCTCCAAGTGCAGAGCATTCTGGTGTATGGCTGATGCAGTCAGCCATGAGAGCAAGCCTGTCCTGTGCTCCAGTGAGAGAGAAGCTCCCCAAGTGGGACAGGCAATGGGCTTGCTGTAGAGGCTCCTTGCCTGCAGGCTCTAGGACCAGCGTTTTGTGAAAAGCCTACACTAGGCCAGCAGGCACCTGCCTGGAGGCCCTGGGCCTTGGGCCCTGGATGGGGGGATCCTCACCCCATCCTCTATAAATGTAGCCCAGCCTGATTAGCCAAAATTTCTTTAGCCAGGGATCCTTTGCATTTCCCCCAAGTTACACAAGACTGTTTTCTTACCTGCTTGGGGCACCCACCCTAAGGAGCAGAAATCTGGGTAGCCCTTGTTGGTGGGAGCTATCGAAAACCATGGAACGTGAGGCTTCCCTGTGCCTCTTCCACCATGCTTGGGCTTCGGGACAGCCTGGCACCATGTTTTCCCGTTAAAAATTCTGACTCGTTTGACAATAAATGAAGGAGGATTTTTGTGGGGTTTTTTTTTTTTATTTTCCTTGTGGTTAGAGGAAGAAGGGAGGGGAGTCAGTTGTCAAAATGGACATCTTGCTCCTGGTGTCAGGCTGGCCACTGTGCATTCCCTTTTATCAGCAGTATGGTGTCCCCAGCTGTGAGCACCGAGGTGCCAGGAGTAATTAGAAGTGCAGCTATCAAATGCTACTTTGTTCACAATGAGAAGTACTTTTTTTTTTTTTTTTCCTTGTGAACTTTTCACATTACTGGGCTGAACAAAACGGGTGGAGATTTCTTCTTAAGCTGTTTCTATTGTTATATAACTTTGATAGCGACATTAAGTGAGTCTTTACTGGCTGGGCTGAGCCTTCTGGAGCCTGTTGGGTGTTAAATGGGGTTCTCTGCTCAGTGACCTCCAACAACAACTGACGTCTCCTGATCTAAGCGCTTCCTGTTGTTTTACTGGTGACGGTTAGTTTTCTATTAAGCTCATTTGAGTCCTGCACATTTTTACCCTCTGCCCTTTAAAGGGAGGGACTAATGTTAGTTTTGGCTTCTGAATGAAAACTTTGCAGTTCAGGCTTCAAGCAGAGCAACTGCGAAAAGAAGGAAAGAAAATTTAAATTATAAAAGATCTGTACCATCGTGGCACGACTGTTAACAGCTGACTTCACTGTGGCTATTATCTGTTGGAAATCATTTTGACAAGAAGTGTTCCCAGTGTCGAGCATCCTACCAGCTTTGCTGGTCATCCAAAACCCATGAGTTGTGTTTAAAAAATCATGGGATTTGAAAACTAGTAATAATGCATATTCGGTATTTCCTCTTGCCTTTCAGTGTTTTAACCTTCATGGGTACACAGAGTTCACATTTTCAGCCTTCCCTCCTTAGCCCTCAGGGCTAGAAACTCAAAAATGAAGGCTGAGATTGTCAAGAATTAAATTCCTCTAGGAGCTTCAGGGGGGCAGGGGAGCAAGGAGAAATCAAATTTGTGACAAAATCCCAAGAGCTAGCAGTACAATCAGTAAGTGGGAGGCAAGGGGCACTTTTATTTCATTGCTGGCTACTGAAGCTAAGTAGTCTAAATCACACTGCTGATTTAAATTGCATAGATTTTACTTAAACACAGGAAAAGTAAAGGATTTCATCACTATGCTTCTATGCCAAGCTGGTTTGGAGCCTCATGATATGTACTTGGAGGCCAAAAGAGGATAGAGTTTCAATCATAACTCTGGATTTTGTACGTTCAGTGGATTAGGTTTGATGCACTGATGCACATTCCTACATGTGCCATCTGAAGCATTTGTCTTGAGGAGCATTGTCCTCAGGCTTCCAGGCTGCACGCTGGCATCTCCAAAGGCAGAGCTAGTCACCCACCAAACTGTTCCTATGCTGCTGCTCCCAAAATTTTGGAACAGGACAGTTGTTAATGAAATAGTTCGCGGCGCACCCAGATCACATAAATTACAGCAAAGTGCTGGCTGTTCAACACATATGAAACTGATTTGGACAAAGTAGCTGGCTTTCAGCTCACAGGTAGTAAGTACTGTTTACAGAACATGTATGTGAAGTGCCATGTCGAGCTAGGACTGAAAACTCAAGAACTGTTTTTGTTTTGGTTTTCCTAGTAAAGCACAAATTAAATTATGCAGCTTAATGCTATTCAAACAGAGCTTCACGTCCATAAAATTAACAGATTAAAGAGTTCCTGAAAGTACTGGCCAAAATACAAGAATTAAAAATATTTTAAGAAAACAACTTTGAACCAGTCCACAAATGAAAAACCTCACTGTCATATTTATTTGCAGATACATGAGACATTCTCAAATCAGGACATTTTATTTACCCCTAGCATTATGTGTTTAATTTGGAAGTCCTCTATTTCAGTCCTTCCACTGAATCAAAAACCAAAACAAAGAGACTTCAAAAGCCATTGTTGCTGCATTCAAGTCTAAACTCTGTCTTTGTTCCTATAGCTAATGAGTTTATACTGTCCTGCAGGGAGAATTGACACCAGCCTCAAGTAAATGAAAGCAGGCCAAATGTTGGTAAGATCAGAGCACTAAAGTAATTATGGGTTGATTAAATGTTTATCTTCTTTACAGGTGGGAAGGGAAGAATGAAAATGAAGTAGGACGATGCAAAGAGACTGGCAATATCCATGTGACAGTCAATCACAAGTACTACAGGCCAACTGAAGTGGTAAGAAAATGCCCTCTTTTAGTTTTGCAAATGAATAATCCAATCACTCAGCCAATAAATCGCTGCATTTGGCCAGCAGTCTGTGAAAACGGCTTAATTGTGCTCCTGCTGCCAGCTTTTAGAGCTCTAAATTAGCCTACTTGTCATCCCCCTCGCAGCCAGCTACCTGGGGACAAGCGGGCAGCAGCGCTGCCCAGGAGGGGCAGATCTGCCCCATCGCAGGGACAGGACTCAGCTTCGGTCACCCCCTCTGAAGGGGAGAGG
>JAVJGJ010000037.1:90165261-90207341 GCA_035590215.1 Microhierax caerulescens
GGGAGAGGGGATGTTATGGGGGTGAACATCATCTTATGGGAAACAAAACAAAGTGCAAGACAACTTGTTGTTCCTTCTGTTCTCAAATGGGTATGTGGCCGCCTCTCCTCCAGCTGCAGGAAAGGAAAGCGAAGGAAGGTGGGCACTAATAGGCTTGATTTTTAAAGTACCTCTTTCTGTGTCTTCATGTCAATGTTTCAACGCCATCCAGTGAGTCCCATTCAGCTTAGGGCTTTGTGACTGTGGGTACCACAAAATTCCCGGTTTAGAAGCGCACATGCACTTTATTTTCTTAAGTGCTTTGCAGGGTCCCCACTCGGTAAATGCTCATTTGCAGAACACATGAAGCGTCCTGAAGTCTGCCAGGGGTGCTCAACCAGCCCACGCTGCCTGCAGGACCAAGCCACTAACCCCTGCCCCCAAATCACCTGACGAGCATGCTTAGGAGAGGAGAAAAAATCAACACTATTTCCGAGTCAGGCAGGATGGTGGCAATGCTCAGAGATACTACAGGACAGAGCCCGGCTTCTGGACACAGGGAGCAATAGCCCCAGTTGTGCGATGCGGCAGCGGGTGTACCCAGGAGAGGATGTTCTTGCCTCCTGGGGGGGGGTGATACCAGCCCTGCCAGCGGCTGACATCGGCTGTCAGTCCGGCAGTTCGGGAGCGTGGGCTTCAGCTGCCTGATTCAGGCAAGCTGTGATGAGAGCACGTTTGTCTTGACACGGATTGCAGGGTGGGAGTGGGGACCTGCACGTGTGGAAGTGGATGTGGGTTCCCAAGTGGGAATTCAGAGGGGAATAGAGACTTTCATGTTATGCAAAAAAGGCTGAGCCCACATATCAGAATAAAAACGCTAGGAAGTCATTAAGAGCTGTCTGTCATTCTGTGCTTTGGTAAGGTGTCAGGATGATAAGGAAGACACAGAGACAAAAGGACTTGCCAAACAGGAAAAGGACACTTGACCCAACAAGTCCCAGCTTTGTGAGACCCGCTTTCCTGCTTTGTAATACCTCTTACTAAGAAGTACATATTCACTCCTCAAAATTCATGGGTAGTACGTAGCTGTTCTGAAGCCCTCGCTGTAGTTCCACTGTTTTTTCAAGTTCCAATATTATTCATGTGCTCAGCCATTTTCTGCTGAAATAGTGGTGCCCATGGTCTCCTCTCTCCTTATTGGTGTCCTTTTGGGAACACAATTTCTGGATTTTAACTTCAGCTCACTACATGCTTGTCCATTTTGGGACAGTGCATAAGCATGGGTTCCTTGGGAATGCTCATGCAATTGCTAGTGGGTCTATACATAAGTATAGGGATGTATTCAAATACAGAGTGGAATATGGCCGTGAAATAGCACTCCATATAAACTCAGCAGACATCTGATGTTTATCTGAAATTACCTGGTCTGTCATAGGCCACCTTCCCTTGGGCTCCATATCTCTCTTCCACTAGCCCCCATCTTACCTTGCATTTAACATAGCCCCTACTTGGTTCCTGTGAAACCCAAGAAGACTGTGAAGCTGCTCAAGCATTGAAGTACCTTTGTCTTAAGGAATATGAGATGAACTGTGCGCAAACTCCTCTATAAAGAGATGTGGCATCCATTTCCTGCAATTAAAGTTTCCTTTTTTTGAGCATTTCAGGATGGGTACCCAGAATCTTTTTTGATTTTTTTAATTCTGATTTTATTTCTGTTCCTTATCAAAGGTAGGCAAACTTCTGTTTGTTTCATTCAGGGAATCACATCTGTGCAATTCCAAAATACCAGACCAAAATCCAATCCATTGCAAGAAAGCAAGGAAAAGCAGGGAGAGAACTGAAATGTACTGACAGCATGTGCTGCCTTCCACCTACCCTCACCAAGACCGCTGAAGGCAAGAAAGCCTCAGGTTGACATTTTGGAAGGAGGCTTAGCCAGATCAGTTAACAGGAATTTTGCTGTGGAATCCTAGCTGACACAGAAAATCTGATGTTCATATTCTCATGTCTTATTTGGAAACATTTCTGCCTGTCTGTCTCTCTAAAATTTAACATGATATTCTGGAAAGTGAAAATAAATATCATTTAATCTTGTGTACAGTCGGTTCTGACAGTGCCAATACAGTCATTTGAAAACACATTTGTTTTCTTCAGTTAGTGATCCCTGGGGTCAAGGCCTCCCATTGAAAAGCTTAGCTGTACTGAAGAAGAAACCTTGAAATGTGAGACTGTCTTCTGGTCAAACTAAGTAGACCCTTTGAATGCCTTGACTCTAAATCTCTTCACTCTGCTTTTGACTGCGTTGGGGGCCCCTGATATTTACTGGCCTTGGGAATTGTTCCTGCTAATGCTTCTAATGCCTGTCTCTCTCCTTCCCTCCTTGTGTCTTGTCAACTACAAACCTATCGGTATCATTTCTTTTGGCTTTTATCAGATTCCTAGCAGTATCTTTTCTGACCCTTTTTTAATTGGAGACTAACTTGCTGCAAAGATTGGAGGAAAAAAAAAGATTATTTTTGCCTTTCTTATAATCTGCAGTTTTCACAGGAGCTTCATGACAAGTTTGCTTTTTATACTGAACTTGATACACTATGAAAGACGCTTTCATGTGTTTTGCAGGCTTTTTTAGCACATGGCTAGTAAGGTCAAACTTTACATGCATTTGCTGCCCTAGGCTTGTAAGGGTAAGTTTCCACTACAGTTTACTCACCTGTAAAATGTGGATACTGCAGAAATGATCTCTAGTCTTTTCTACTTTTGTTACAATCCCAATGTTCATATTATAGGTAGGCAGCTTAGTTTATACTTGGATTTAAATAATCTGTTTTATATTAAAAAATAATATTAAATTAATTTTATAAAAATAATTAAATTAATAAAATTAAATTTAGATTCCTTTTAAAAGTTAAAACTGAAATTCAGTGAACCACCTCCAACACTTGGAAACAAGCAGCCCTGCAGCAAAGAATGTTGGAAGCATCAGGTCTCTCAGCCCCTGAAGTTGGGTAATTCTTAGAGAATTAGGGCCTCTCTTTAATTTTCTTATCTTTCAGCAGGATAATTATATTAATTTGTATGCAGAAATTTCCCTCCAATAATTGCACAATTGCTTCTAATCAAATTATGCCCGTTAAGGTGTTTGAGTAAAATTGCCTCTATTATTTTCTCGTGGCAGATATTAAGCTAACAGTTCCGTAGGAGCTTGCTTCATTTCATTGGCCTTTCCTGCAACAATGAAGATTAACTCCAGGTCTCACTGGTCTGTCCTGTCATCACAGAGCTTAAGACGTACATATCTCTCAGTTTGGAGTTTATGTTACCTTTTAAAAGGGAAAAAAGAAAAAAAAAAAAAAAAAGAAACCTTTCAACCATGTGTAAACGTTGTCTGTTCTCTGAATCTAATGCTCTGCATGTCTTAGAGGGAATTCTTCCCTTTCCCTCCCACCTGTTTCTGCAGTTGTCCTACAGCTTGCATAGGATAGGAACTTCAGGTTGTATTTTTTGCATCAGAGTTGTTATGGGCTGGCATGACTATAACTTGGAGGACGTACATACATCAATGCAAATTTCCTTCCTTTAAGCAAGCCCTGGAAACTCTGTCACAATGTGGTGCTAATATTTAAGCAGTCATCTGACCTCTTATTATTCTTCTTCAAAGAAAAAAAGGGCATGCTAACTTGCTAACTTCTTCCTTTTGTCATATGCCTTAAGCAATTAAGCTTTTGTCTCCCAGTGCTTTCTAACACTGATATAAATGAAATGCCATTTAATGGTTAGGAGAAAAAAATCAAAAGTAGTAGTGTCAAAAGATACTTCATCCCCCTTGGAATTATTTCTTTAAACTGCTCTTTCTAATGCCTAAGTTCTGTATTCCTCCTTACCAGGTTGTTTACTTTTCAAAGGATTGTTTGTTGTATCTCAATATCTGCAGATACATATATACATAAGAAATACCCCAAGTCTTCTAAGTGTTGTTTACACTAAACTTTACATCTTTACTGAACTGCATTTCGCCTCAGTTGCCCTTATTCCTCCTTGGAATTAAGCAGTATGGCTTTAAATTTCAGTCTCTTCAGATGTTTTTTTTTAAAAATTCAGCTCTATGTTTCCCATGTTTCATAGGATTCCAGTAAAAATTCCTTGGGGCATATCACATTCTCCCAAAGTCAGCTTTCTTAAACTCAAAAACATTTCTGAACTTCTCTAAGTGTTCCTGCCCCAAAGAGCATTTAGAGTCTAATGAAACCATGATCACAAAACCCTAAATGCCCCACACTTCCACTTCAGTTTTCATACAAGCTTCATTTCCTACTCATAAGTTCAGAGTCGCCTGTGACTGTAAACTGTTCGGATGCCTGCACGAGGAAACACGTGCTTCCCTTCCTCAAGGATCTCTGTGCTCATCAATGTCAATGTGTGTCCTGTATTAATACTCACAAAAATGAAATGGGAGTATTCAAGGAAGAATAATCTTCAGATGATTTTCCTCTCTATTTTCCTCACTAGCAGCCAGGTGAAGAAGTTGCAGGTTGTCATAATTCTGACAGTCTTAGTGGGGTTTTTTTCCTTCTTGTTCTGAAAATGTATCTCAACATCTGAAAACAACTGCCTTAGTAAATGATTATCCCTGTTGTCTTTAATTCTCCTCTAAGCTGACTTTGCTGCTGTGTGAGCCGAAATGTTTATATCTGTCCTTACTTCAAACTCAACATTACCTCTGCATTGCTTTGTCACCCTCTTCCTTTTATTTGTCCCTCCTGCTAATAAAACTGCAGAAGACTTTTGTTTGTTTGTTAGTTTTAGTTAAGGCCCTACATATCGGGCATTTCAGAGGTATCTCTGAAAACACATGTCAAATTCAGCCAAGTAAAATGATGATTAGTAGTAACTTGTCTCTGTGTAGCATGTACAAGGCACTGAGCACTTAACACATGTTAAATGTTTCTCAACAAGCATGTGAAAAGGGATTAAAAAAAATAACATCACTGCATTTCTGCTTCTGAAACACTTGTGTGGCAGAGCAGACAGACCACACTACTTGAGTCAGATGATGAAGCTTTGGCAAAGTTAGGAGGAGGAGAGCCTGACGGCATTGTGCTCTGCTGCCATGCCTAGTGGACACAACTGTCCTTCCACAGGTAGCTTTCTACTTTTTTTATCTCACCCTGATTTTGTTAATCTTAATTATTCCTCAGAAGATAGGAAGAGCATTTTTGCTATCATGTTTTCCTCTCAATATGTCACCAAGCCCGAGAAGCTTCAGCAGGTTCATGTCCAGTCTTGCTCACTGTCTTGTTTAATCCTCTTAAGAGACTTAGTAGGAGCCCTAGCTTGCCTCCTTTCTTGTAGGACCAGATACCAAATGTGTGCCCCTCCAATACTCCCACACACATTTCTGACTTTTTGCTGCATAACTAGCTCATTGCATCAGTAATATACAGGCACATCCAGTAAAGGAATCCCTCTGGACACCACAGTGTGCAGTCCTCATACGCTGTGCTTTACTCGGTTGCTTCTCTTTGCGTCATCCTGCTCCTTCTCTGCTGTGCCTCCAACAAAATATTTCTCTGGCAGCTTCTACAGCTGGCTCTGTTCCCCTTCCTCCTTCACCACCTCTTTCCCTGCTGTCATTTCTGAGGTTTTGAAACCAACCGTGTGTCATCTGTGACCTTCACGTCTTCACTGATCTTCCTGAGAACATCAGCCTGCCTCTCTGAGTCTGCTTTCTGATCCCCTAATACCACAACAATCTGACAAGACTGGCCAGAGGAAAAGGGTGTCCTTACCTCCTGGGGGCTAAGTTGGAGATCTTTTACACCCTGGGTGTTGCACCGTATGTTCATCTACAGGATCGGTAGTTTTTCCTCAGAAATGTTCAGACTAGCTGAAGAAATCTCTGACTGACTTTGGGCAATGCATTTTCCGCTCTGGGTGGGTAAAGAGATTGCGACCCCATGGAAGAGCGAGTGTGTAAAGATAAAGCTGTCATCTGGGCAGGAGGGTTGGTGGTTTGAGTTCATTGCTCATTTTTCTAAATGCTGATGACACATAGCAATTAGTGGCAATCTTGGATGTGACAGGTCCAGGCTCAACTCCTGAAAACATACTTTTAAATTAAACTTAGGTGACTGGAGGATTAAGGCTGAGGGAGAGGTAAATGAGGATAGAAAGCTGTTTACCTCCCTAATTAGGGCCTGATTCAGCCAACCATCCAAGCAAGTGCTTCACTTCAAGGGCATGAATAGTTAATAGGGACAGTTTCCATATTCAGAGCTAAGAGTGTGCTTACCTGCATTGCTGCATCTGAACGTGAAGCAAAGCAATTCACCTGTGATGGGAACTGAGATGGCCAGCTCAAACGTTTGTGGAAAGCCAGGAGTGCCAGCTGATGATTCTTGTTTGCCTGCCACACTGTACGTGAGCACTGTACTTCAGGAGTGGAGATGCTGGAATAGCTCAAGACAGCATCTTTAGCCAGGTTTTCTTCGGGTGGCTTTGCAGGCAAGAAGGGATTAGACTAAGTTCATGCAGTTTGTAGTTTTAATCAACTGCTCCTGCAGTGACGTTTCCTGCCTGTAATTCTTCTCTGCCTTCCTGGCAGTGGGGGGTCTTACAGCCACCTCTTCACTTATTCATGTTTATTCATGCACAGAAAGTCTCTCTTTATCTCACCTCTCATCCCTTTGCCTCCCCCTCCTCTTGGCCTGCCATTTGGCCTTCTCCTCCCCCTTATCTCTGTCACCTCATCCTCATTTGGACCATCCCTTGTTTCTTATCACTGCCTGTCCTATGCCTGTCCGATACAAACACTCCCTGTGTTCCAGCAGATGTGGTGGGAAATGCAAGGGAAGGGAAGTCTTGGGGGTGGGAGAAAGCCTGGACCAGGTAAAGGCCACGACAGAAGTCCAGGCTCAGGCAGCACCAAAGACACATTTGTCACAACTGCCAAGAATTCCCTCCTGCCAACAGTCTCCACCACCTACAGCCTATTCCCCATTTCCTGCATGAGATCAGACATTCAAAAGAGCTAAACTGTGGTTCAGACCACATTTTGGAGCGCCCAGTGAGACTGCAGCACTGGCAGAGTGGCTCAGCACCAAACTGTTCCCACCAGCGTTTTCTGAAGACCTTGCTGTCAGAGGTGGTTGGGGTGAGGTCACTTGTGGACCTGATTGCTGGTTCGCATTCAGAAGTGGGAGCATGTCTGAAGATATGCCTCCCTTTCAGAAGCTGTTTATTTTATTTTACAATGGGATTTCAAAAGTCAAGTAATATGTTAACAATACTGTTCACATTTTGACTGTGTTTCCCACCTCGTTGTAACCTTTTCTTCTAAGTGTGCTGTGCCAACCCAGCTCTTGCAATGGTTTTAGAATGGCAGCACAGAACCATAAGGAACGTGATTTATATGAAAATAAAAATGGCTTTTGAATACAGAGGATATGAGACAGAGGTGAGGTTTCCTTCAGCAAATCTGGAATTAAGGGCTAGACTCCTGTCTAATTTCTCCAGCCTTCGCAAGAGCTTGCTTGCCTTCAGCTGTTTGTACTTTATTTTATGGGTGAGTGGGTGCACAAAGGAAGATGACAGCCACAGAATGTTCATGTGTGTCATCTGAGAAGCCATGAGATGGTTTTAGTGTTGTTAAAAGCAGCTTCTGCCGAGTTTGGGTCAGCAGATGCCTTGACATCAGCCTTTTCAGCATGAAGTCTCCTCCAGTCAGTGGTTTGCTCAGGGCATAGCTGTCTGGAGGCTCGGTATGATACAGCACCTAATATTTTTACTGCTTGAAAGCCAGTAGTTCAAGCCACTGATTGCCAAAATCCTATGCCACCTCCTGCAGAATATGTATCAGTGTTACTTTGGTGCTGCTAAAGACTCTAGCAGAGTAAGTGCAGTTGTCCCTCTGGGGTTCACCCCAGGGCGGTGTGAAAGAGCCATATGGACCAGGTTAGGAGAAATGCATAAAGAGGTCTCCAGTCCTGAGGAAGCAGAAAGGTTTGGGGGTTTGTCTCCAAAAGCTTTCATTTCATGTTTTTCAAGTGTTTCAATCCAAAAATGACAGTAACTTTCCTTCATTTTCTACTTTTATTTCTTCAGTTATTTGAAGTTTATTCCCCTAGAAAATGTGGAATGTTTTAACTTTAACTATGGGGGAAAAAAAGTCAAATAGTATTCCTCTAAAAAAAAAAAAAAAAAAAAAGATAACAAAATTGGCTTTTCAGTTTTTCTAAGGAAAGCCTAAATTGAGGGGAGGGAAGGTACTTTTTTGGGGTAGCCTGGCTTTCTTTTAGATTAATCCTAGGTGTCTTCTTATTTTTGTCTCCCACAAAAAATCCACAAGACGTTTTTGTTCAGACTTCCATCTCTGTCCTTCGCCATTTGTAATTTCTCTGAAAGGGGCAAACAGTTGAAAGGCAGTGGAGGTTTGGAAGTGGTTGTTTAAAAAATAAATAAACCTTCACCTTTCTGCTGTATCACCTTTGGAGTCATCATTTGTAAATTAAGAACTTCATGATGGAGTCATGAAGAGGTGGGACCTTTGTTACTGTTGCTACCCTGTGATGATGATGTTGATGAGTACTTAACCACGTTCCACACCTTTGTCTCATCTTTGTATTCCACTAAAAAACTCTAGCAATGATTCTGACCTTATCAGAACTTAAAAACATTTTACATTGTTAAATATTTTTAGTAACCTTGCTACTTCCCTGGTATTCAAGGAAAGCCTGTATGATTGAGTTGCAGGGAAAAGTGAGCCTTGTAGTTCTAAACAACTTCTAAAAGTTTGTTTTGTTGCTGAATAAAACCCTAGAAAATTATCTCTGTGTCATAAACATCCACAGTACTTGTCATGAACCAGGAAACTGATCTTCATGCCCATCTTGGATGCTCCCCAAATTGTCTGATGTCCCAGCTGGATGGGTGAAAGAGGAGACAGTAACTACCTGCAGGGCAGGGGAGACTTAAACATTAAAGAGCTTTATGCCTAGGATCAGCTGGAATTTTTGCTCATTCCTCACATATAGTGTCTGAGCTCACCAAAGCAGGCAATATGAAAAATATTAACAGGATTCAAGAAGACATTAGTAATAGATTAAGAGTGCATGCCTCCCTTGCAAGACTTTTTTCTTGATTTTTTTTTTCCTTTCAGCCAGAAAAGTCTAAAGGTGAGTAGGTGAAGTCAATTTTAATAATTCACAGACGATAATACATCTATTTCTCACTTGACAGAGCTAGTGTTTAAACTATTAGCATTGTCTGGCATAACATAAAACAGGATCAGTCACTCATCCCTTTGAAACCTCTAACCTGGCCTCATTTAAATTTCTTCCTTCCAGCTATGCCAGTACATTTTAATAGTCTTGGTAGAGCTCTCAGCTGACTTGTGACTTCAGACTTTATCTACCAAGTTGTGGTTAGGCATGGAGGAAGACAGCACCATTTCTTGTCAGCTTTTTCTGTATGCAATGAGACAGAAACCTCAGTGCTACAGATAGCCATTGAAATTCAAAACAGACCACTTGACTGCTTAACAGCAATGAGTTTTTTAATCACATTTTCTTTTTGGAACACCATTCTGTAATTTATGAAAGTACTCTTTTTTTCTTCCTCCAGATTGCTGAACTGGTACTACTTTGCAGTCATGCTTTGTATTGAATAGTTGAAAGGGGAAAGGTGGATTAACAATAATGAAAACAAAAAAATGTGTTTTAAAATAGGATGCCTGCCTGGTTTTTTACAATAATCTGTGACAAGTTCATGTTTATAATTCACTACAGCTGTTACCAAGTTAGTGCTTTGCAGACCTTAGTTTTACAAATTTCCAGATTGGGTAGCTAGGAGTTGAGTTGCTTTTGTTTTCATTTTTTCTTTTGCTTGACCCATAAAATACTGCACTTCCACCTTCTGATTTAGAATGCAAAAACATACATTAAAGCTTCTTTACAATAGCAAAGACATCTGACTAAAGCAATTGGCTCCCACTATAGTTTTTTCTTAGATAACAGTTGTAAATTTCCAAACCTCTAATCTTTGGCAGCATTTCCCTCTTGATCCTAGTTTCTGTTTCCATGTTTTGGGGGAGATTAAAAAGTGGGTGATGAAGGTGAAATTGGAAACAGAGGAAATACGAGGTTTTAGGAAAAGCTCAGGTGAGTGAGAGGGCCAAGTTTGCCCTGTGCACTTAATTAAGTTCTTAAATAGGGCTTTGTGGAGGATTTCCTATTCCAGACTAATGCCTGGAACAATTATCTTCGATACCCTTGGTAGCATAGCTCGCTGTGACTGAGAGTAGCCCAGATGCAAACATCTGCATCCAGCAGCTACCTCAGCGAGTGACTTGCTTTCAGGGGAAGCAGCTGTCAGGACCAGGACGGCTGGGGGGGCAACTTCTGGGAGAAACTGTCCGTGTGCGCAGGTACATGGCAGTCGGTGCACTTGCTCTGGCGTTAGTGAGGATCAGCACTGTATGCCAGAGTTCATCAAATGGGCATTTTGTACATTGACATGCGACAACAGAGCGGAAGGTTTGGCCACAGCACTGGGACAATGCAGACAGCCGGCACTTGTGTCACTGGGTATGTCCCATTGGGACTTGGACTGGACTGGGAGTCACCATTTAGAAACGTGACAGAGCGGTTGGGATCACTGTTGCTTTTGACTGGGACTGCCAAGGATTGTCCCATTTATGGTGGTAAGAAGAAATGTGTGAAGGGATGTGTGTGGTGGTCAGAGGAACATAATAACTCATGCTCCACACACCGATGAATGCTGGTGACTGCTAGAGACCAGAAGGAGCTAAAGGCATCAGATACGAATGCATCCTAGGTTTGTGTGTCAACTGCCCTTTGTTACCAACTACTTTTTTTCTGTAAATCCTGGAGAAGTTGGGGTTTCCATCAGTCTTCCAGTGTCTTTGTTAACTGCCGAGAACTCAGCTGGACACTGTTTGCCGTTGCCAGTGAGCAAAACTTCGCAAGACATGGTATATTGAGAATGGCCCCAAACACTGGGTGATGGGAAGGCTTTCTCAGTGATCCCTTGTAACCTGTCAAAGGCAGTTCAGGAGACTGACATGCTCCAGTAGATGTGTCACACCTGCGTGTCTCTTCCAACAGCCAGGAGTAGCTTGTTGAGGCAGAGGAAGGAACTTTATATCAAGTTCCTCTACAGGAAAATGTTCGTTTTGGTTCAGGATTCAAAGTGAATGAATATCCAGTTAGACTTTTCTGAGTTTCCCTTTCATTCATTACTATCAACTGGCCAAATTTTGACCTTATAATGAGTACCACCTAAACATTTACAACAATCTCTGTAGAGATGCCCTTTGAAGAAAGGCATTTGGTTGATATAAATTATTTTAATATGGGCTTTAGATATTAAAAGAGATTCCTGGGTAAGGAGAGGGAGGGTTATACTTCTCTGTAAGGATACACGTTTAAACTGTAATGCAAAAGGGAGGAGATGACGTGACAATGCACTGGTGGAGGTAAACAGACTCATTTCTGTGGAAAGGGTGTTGACGAGCAGTGATTTTTGGGAAGCCTCCAGACAGAGTCCAGACACTGACTTTAGGGATTTAGGCAATATAAAAGTGATTATTTTAAAAAAAAAAAAATTATATCAACTGTGCCTGCAGTTTTTTTCTTTTCTTCTTTTTTCACATACTTTTGTTCTATTAAACATTTCCAGAAACACTTGTACAGTTAAGCCTAGCACTGTGAAAAGGACTAATTCCCTTTTTTGATAGACTCTTCCTGTGTTGCTTTTGTGTCAAACTGAGTACATTTCAGCTGCAACTTTAGGCTTCTTAAAAAAAAATATATATACAGGGCCTTGAGCCTGATAGACCTCATGTGGACCTGACCTGAACTAAAATGATCACATGAAATATCATGTTGGTAAGTGGTCTTGCATATTCACATGGCCTTAGGCATAGATATAGAGATGGCTCCCTCCAAAACTAAGTTCCAGGCATGCTGACAAAACCATTTACTCATGTCCCAAATATTGTTTTGGTTTGGTTTGTTCTTATCCCCCAAATTAATTTTTATTTTGCCTAATAAGGTGATGCTTTGGGAAGGGGGAGTTTTGTTGGTTCTTTTTTGCACAAATGCTCCTACAAAGCATCCCACTGACGGCTACTGCAAAGAAAGCAAACATTGCTTTTTCTGTAGCCTTAGATCCCTCCTGAAAAATTTTTTTGTTGCCCTCAGAATCATTACATTAGTGATGGGCTATTACTTCTTGGGCATCCTGGTGACCACTGTTGTTTCTTGTTGTCTCCTCACACTGCCCTGTATCTCTATTTTATTTGTGCCCTATTTCCTGCACTGAAGGCATGTGCATGCAACTTGAATTACTGAGTTAGGCTGAATAAAGGAAATGATTTGGTCACAAGAGATGCAGACCTCCACCTGCATGCAAAAGCTGAAGCAAGTGTGCCAAACCCAGTTCACTGGCTGGGTAACAAGACAGTGTTTCAGTGCCCTGAGACCCAAGGAGCTCATCCTCTTACTGGAAACTCTTTGGATACCATCTTTAAATGTTTTGCATTATTTTTATTAGTACTTTCACTCTTCAGTGGATCAGTGGAAGCCTATTCTGAAATTTTAGGCCCTTCTTTCTTTGCATTAGAGTTTCAAATTAATGGTCTGCAACTGTAAGCTCACGTATTTGTACTGACATATTTTTTTAAGTATAAAGCTCTCCTGTGCCTGCAGTTAAAGGAAGATCCAAAGAAAATGAGAATATCTGGCATATAGCCGTGGGCTCCACTATCAGCTCATTAGCCAATTTTACAAATTTAATCTTCATGCGGAAAAAATGTTATGACGTAGTGGCTTGTTGGCTGTATCATTTAAGTGTTATACTGGTAACTGCGTTACCATAAATTTCAAACCAGTGCACATTTTCAGCAGTTGCAAGGTATCTTCAGAAACATTCCTGGTGGCGTACTTTAGAAAGACATATTTTATGTTCAAAATGACTGAAACATGGTAGGAGGTAAGCGTGGTTTAATCTAGCCATTTTAAGGATTGTATGGCACCTTCTTTTTCTTCTTTCAAAAAGATGCAGCTAGTATCTAATAGATCCAAGTAGACCTATCCTCTAGTTTTTCTCCTAAAAATAGAAAATTCAGGGTTAGGGATCAGGTGGTTTAATGTCACTGGCATGCTGTGTGCCCTAGCGCAAGTTATATACATTTTCTGATGCTAAAGACTCAGAAGGTTTTGTGTAGAGAGGTTGGGAACTTGTTTTCATTTACACTGTGACCTTTCTATACTTCTACATTAAAATGGCCTTTACAGGGGAAGTTGTTTATTATTATTATTGTTGTTGTTGTTGCTGCTGCTGCTGTTTTATTGTTATTGTTATTATTCAACTACTTGAGCAAAGGCTCAGGTTGCAGCTTAATTCTGCTACTGGCATATGTCATGTGGAGAGTGTACAGTATTTTTGCAGGGCTGAGGCTTGTCTCCTGTTTCTTCTCACTCTGTGCTTGTGCACAGGGTGACTGTACCTCTGTTGAGATACATTGTCATCATACTTTATTATTCTCCCTAGCCTTCCACTTAACTCTTTGTACTGTGATCATCTATCACCCATCTTCCTGTATCACCATTAGTCATCCCAGTATTTTCCTTCCTCTTTCCCCACAATTGTCTGTTATCCCTCAGTTCTGCCTTTTTAAATGTATTTAGACATTGCGTTTTTACTGTTACATCTCTTCAGAGCTAAAATACTTCTGGTTTACATAATGCTTTTTTTTTTTTTCCAAAAGAAATATGAGATTCTTGCCCCAGAACACAAATTCCCCGCTCCCGTTACTCCCCAGCACCTACTGCTGCTCTCTGCTTTTTCTGCCCAGCTAGCTGAACACGCAAAGTATCTTCTTGATCTTTCTGCAGAAACAGAATTTTAGGCTTTATTCTAGGAGATGCCTTTTGAAAAGATCCCTGAGAATCCCGAGTTGTGCTTACCGAGAACAAAAGCAAAAAAACACATGCCTGGAAGTACTCTACAGGCAAAAAAAGGGGAGAGAGTCCAACTTTTTGATCTTTTTTTCCCCAGATATTGGTAAGTAAGTGAAATAGAACTTGATTTGGTGTTCATTCTTGATGAGATGCATGTGCTGTGCACATACATGTGCTTTCTCTCTCTTTCTTCTCTGTTTAAATCCCATTTAAACAGTGCTCAGTGACTGCTGGGAGTTGTAATCCGTGTGCAACTCTGTCATGAGGCAAACACCAGCTGGAGGGACGGCTCTACAGAGTGGTCTGCAACCAGTTGAGTTGCTGAGGAGTCATAAAAGAGGGAAAAAGGGGTTCATGAGAACTCAGCCAGTGCCTTTTGGAAAGTGTTTCTTACACTCTCTTAAGAGCTACAAAGTCTGTATCTTGTACAGTTTCTTATGCTTAGCCAGGGACAAGACTACAAAACAGAAAATGACAGAACTTCACAGCCAACTTGGTACTGTACAGATTTGTTTGACAAGGTATTTCACACAGCTTCAGAGTAGACTGAAAGCACCTATAAAAATCTGCTGTTTACTACATAGAAAGAAAACCAAAATCTTTAGGGTTTTATTGAAGGAAACTTTTTTTCCCCCTGCCGGAATCACCAACAGTGTCAATATTTCTACTTGGTTCTCTACTGTTAGGTGTTGCTGCTACCCATCTCTAAAGTCCATGTCTGCTTGTATTTGCAGAAGGTTATCTGAAGAAGCACAGATGTTTGGAAGTTTACCATTCTCTTTATTAAATAACTTGTTAGGGTATATTTATAGCTTTGCTGATTCAGAGCCATAGGTTAACAACTCCTGTACTCTGATACTATTGAGTAATTGCCCGGAGCACTATCCTAACACTTCTGTAAAACAAAGCGCTAGGGACTGTTAGTGTAGAAAACTGTAGAATTTTATAAGGGAATTTTAATAGGGAGCACTATTAAAAATGAATACCTCTGTTTATGGGTATTGGCTAATGAGTGGAATGATAAAAAAAGATGCTAAGCAGCAACAGCTTCAGCAATAGAAAAGATAAATGATAACAGATAATTGTGAGTGGTGAATATATCATAGTTGTTATTCCTGATTTTTCCTGCCTGATTTCCTTGACGTTATGCTCAAAAATAACAGAGAAATTGGTACCTGTGCTGTAGCAGAGCAGATCTAGGGAATGTTTCATGATGCTGTGAATTATAACGTGGCTACAAGAATATTTGGGCTTCGGCATTTTCAAAGTACATCCTATTATTTACCCTTCCTGCTTTGCAATAGTTTGCCAAGGCAGCACACTCAAAGATTAGTGAAATGAGAACCTTGGGAACTGTAGTTAGTGGAGAACAAGAAGGAAACCTTAAAAATGGTGTACATCCTCTTAGGAAAATATGTTTAATTGACATGGGCTGTGAAACAAATCTCTTAATACTTGACATATACTACAAATGGAAGCATTGGTTCCTGGGGTGAAATTGATTTTAATGTACTATGGTGCTGGCTCCTGGCATAGACCACCTTGCAGCGTACAGAGGCCAAAGAGTTAAAGCACAGAAATGATCACAGTCAGATGGAGGCTGAAATCCTGGCCACAGCCTTCAGTGGAGCCCAGGTTTCATTTGCGTGGTCTGTTTTCACAAGAATGATCCCATTGCCTGGGGAGTGAATGCTCTCAACAAAATCCTTTATGCCCTTCAGTGAGGGTTTTCAGGGAGGCAACTGCCAGGGGAAGGAATGGGAATCCCACCCCACATCTGGGCAGGGTAAGAAAGGGAATTGCAGTTAAAAATGTCTTTTCTTTTCTTAAGGTAATTTGAAGAACTCTATGTAGAGACACACAGAAACAGACACACTCACTCACTCACACTCACACACTCTCTCCCCCTCCCCTGTCAGTTTGTAAGCCTTTGCCTCCTTCTCTGTTTTTTTTCTAATGAAATGCTGCAGTTAGAAGGCTTATGAGTATCACTGTACAGCTCTCTGAAGTGGTGCTTTAAAGAATGAGTTTAAAAGGCTTTCCCCTCCTGTGTGACTGCAAGTGCTAAAGCTCCATTGCCATTCAGATGCTTTCACTTACTTGCTGTGACCAATTTAAAGTCAGCTTTGAAGCAAAAAAGTGAGTGATACCATGCTTAATTCACTCCCAAACTCAGTCCCGCAGACAGTAATCATCCTAAGGTTTGAGTAGGGGCTTAGGGGAACACTGGACCTCAGAGCTGCAGGCGGATCCCTGGGATCTTGAGTTCTGCTTCGAGGTGGAATTTGTGAGCGAGGCATCCCCTCCAGGGTTACTCACAGAGGAAGGAAGGGGTGGCTGGTGTCTTGGCCCTTGGGGTTGAAATGCTTGCCAGCAAGGCTGGAGCTCTATGAAAAGGTCTGCAGTTCAGCACAGTTGTGGTATAAATACTCCCCCACAGCCAGGATCAGTGGAAAGACAGAGACACTGAGTGAGGGCTTACTTTAGCAGTAAATTTTCACCCTTTGGAAAACAAGTATGTTATTTCACCACTCTTACCCTATTCAAAGGTTCATAATATCAGCATGTCAGAAGTGACCTTGGTTTTCCAAGTCAGCTAATACTGGCTGACAAGCATTGCTGACATGATAAAGGAAAGCAGTATATTTACTGGAAGTAACCTTGCCCAAGCATGAATGTCTTCAGTAATGACTAAGGTGGCAACTAAGGGGTCATTTCTGTTGATTGTCTTATTCAGTTTCCATCGGATAAAATGCTGGTGTGTTATTTGGTGGTGCTATGAGTCAAGAATAACAAATTCTACTTAGGTGGCATGGAAAAGTATAAGTGAAAAATCAGGCAAGTAGTCAGTTACAATTCTGACCTTGGACTGGAGAAATGTGACATCTGTGCAGACAAGCAGAAGGGTCATTGCACATTTTCAGAGTTAAAATGAAGTTTTTCAGTGTCTGAGTCACTTGCATTTGGGGTGAGAGGAATAGTATTTCTTCAAAATAAAAATGTTCTTTGGGAAAACAAAACAGTAGTTACTGCTTCAGTAAGATTTTCAACTTAAGAAGCTCTTTGTGACTTTAAAGTTCTCTGCATATTCAGTTCTAAACTCTTGATCTCGGATTGGTGTAATATAACATACATTATGCTTGGCTCCTTAAACACGTTTTTTATTGTTACTGTGCTCTTTGCAACCTTGGAAACTTTTTAATTCTTCCTTTACGTTTGTGAGTTCACAGCTATCTCTGTGTGCAATGCAAACATTGGCCGTAAAATGAGCAAGTAAAACACTTCCCCACAATTAAGAAAGGAGGTTGTTTCCTCAGTGGAAACAATCTGCATTGGCCATAGCAAGAGCTACAATTCAATTCAAGCATCTCATTTAACACTTCAGATTGTCTTTGCATATATGGGCTAGAGTCCAACAGCATTAGGAAATCCTTGGTGGATAGTAATCTGGAACACAAAAAGCAGCAGTCATACTTCAACACAATTGATAGCCTTTACTTACTAGCAGTCTTCAGGCTAAATTATCGTGGAGATGCAATTAACTGTCTTTCACTGAGAGGGTGGGTCCTTCCCGATCTAGAAGAGGTCACAGATGGGGCAGTGTGGCTATGTGGTTAAGCATAATATGACTTGCTCAGAAAGAGGTCCAGACTCCAGGCTCTTACCCTCAACACATGCAGTCAGACAGTAAGAAATGCCATATACCACCAGCCCACCACAGCTGCCACCAGGCATGACCCATCCAGACTGCAAATTCAGGCTTTTTTTTTTTTTTTTCTTTCTTCCTGTGTTTTCTGTCAAGCCAGTAACTTTGACTTGCATCTCTGACTCGCCCTGAGGAAAGGGACATAATCAAGTGGGCAGTCTTTAGTCTTGTTGACTCTGTGTAGGGGAAATAGATTATAATCTTTGCTCCAGGTATTTGTTGTACTGAATACCCTTTATGGGCTCCTGAGTATTTAATTATGCATTTCGTGGGGCTCCTCAAGTTAAAAGCTCCAAAGTGTGAAGGAGTTTCATTATCAAAGCTATGATTGGCGCCATGTCCAAAATGTGAAATAATTCAGTTAATAATTTGTTTACTTGCCTGGGACAAAGTAAATAAAGTGTCATTTCTTGTTGAGAAAACACACTTTCTTGGCAGATCTTAACATAGATGTTTCCAGCAGAATCCTCTTTTGAGCCTGTCTAGTGTAGGAAGAGTAGTGTTGGCTTCCCAGTTCAGTTCGAGATTTGACAATGCCCAAGGGAAGGGATGCGTCAGTTTTAAGGAATCCCCCACACCCCACAAAACTTGGAAATTTTACATTTATAACATCATGTCTGCCTTGAGGAGGCAAAATGTTGTTATCAGGATTAACCTTAAACTGGGTTTTTGTGTTATTTTCAGATGGGCATGTTTGACTCAAAAGTCAGCCCGACTACCACTCTATCAATTCTTAATATTATGTGGACAGCAGCATTTAACTGTTACCTTACGTATAAATAAGCAAGGTACAATCATGTTTTGAAAAGATCTGAGGATCTTTAGCTGGTATTAACTGCTGTACCTTCTTTGACTTGTTTTTCAGTGCAGTTTTAAAGGCATGCATGAGGATTCGGGATAGCTTTGTTGACACAGCCCATTCAGAGCTTCTCTTCCTGGAAAATACCCATAGGCTGAGCAAGCTTCATGGGCCTTGTCATTAAACGCTCTGTGCCTCCTCCCACTGCACAAGTGTCACTTGGTTATATCGGGTGTTCTCTCGCAAGAGTTTAGACATCAGTTTCTTCCATATTTATTTTTTCCCCCTTTTTGTATGATGCAGGGCAATCAGACCGGTGTATTTGGGATAGGATAGCAGAGATTGCCACAGCTACAGAGACTTAGCCATTTGCTTTTTACACTTTCTGAAGTGGATTCTCGAGCATGGAAATGGGAGCTCAGTCTGTCCCTCTGTTATTCAGTATGTTATATTGCATCCACCTTGTCCTTCAAGTCCTGCAAGCACTTGTCTTGAAGTCCTGGCCTGCAGAAATGCATGCTGAGCTGCACGCTCCTGCTGCATGTTCTGATTTCTCCCTGGGGCCAGGCAAGCCCAGGGAAGTGGCAATCAAAACAGTGGCACAAAGTCCCAAGCAGGACTTGCATGGAGTCTCAATGAAGTTGCGGTGCTCCTGTTCTGCAGAGACAATGCTTTTCAGGTGCTGGATTGAGCACCAAGAAGAACTAGCAAAAAGGGAAGGTGGTTGTTGGTCTCCAGAGAGAAAAGAGCAGAAAGATAGAGTTTGTGCATGAGTGGGTTAATGGAAAGAGCTGCAATATCTTTACCTTAACTCCTGTCCTTCAAAAGCCATTGGAGACTGAGTGGTACAGGCCCCTTGCAAAGGTTAAAAATGTTTTTGAGGGCAAGGAGGAGAGCAGTATAGCTATAGCTATTATTTGATTCTGCAGGAACATGTTCTCAGCATCCCTAGATGTAGAAAATTCCTTGAAAAATCCCAGCAGATTAATATTTTCCTGTCTGGTGAATCTGGCACAAAAACTAGGATCTGGGAATTAGGATCAGTTTTAAAATTTTACAGATCATGAGAAATCTAACCATAGGAATGTCACTAATTCATTTCATGAGGTGTTCATCTCTGCACTGCCAGGAGAATAACTGCTATATTTAACTAAGCAACAGCTCTTCAGCCAAAAACAGCAGATAGCCCTACCTCATTAGTCAGCTAAGCTTCATTTCTCACTCCCACTGCCTTCCATCGTATCTCTGGTGGCACAAAGCCCACTGTAAAGTTGGAAGTTGCCTTTCATATAGCTAGACTGCACTGAAGGAGCAGCATTAAATGCCTTTCACGCATCCTGCTTTTGTCACTAAGATTTATTTAAAGGATAGACAATTTCCATCCCTGCTGGCCCTTGCTGCTTTAATCCAATTTTTTCTCCAAATGTGCTAATAGTTTCAGATTTCCAGTTCTCAGAATGAAATAAATTAAGTCATCAATGTAAAATGATGATGTTTGACGGGTGTTCGTCCACATTTTCAGCCTGGAGTGAGTGCTGCCGGTTCAAGAAGCAACACAAATCTCAAGAATGAAAGTTAAGGCTATCCTTTACTTGAATTGCAGTGTGCCTATAACTTCAGATGTGACTGAGGCAGACTGTGAGGACTGGCTGTGTGTAATACACCTCCAGCCTTCAGAAAGTGCAACCAAATCTGCCTGCTTCTGAGTGCCACGCTTGCCTTTCTGTTTCCATGTATGTAAGCCATTCATCTTTCCCATATCTTTGCTGGGATTTTCAATGCAATGTGGCCTTTCTCCTTGGTGGCTTCACTTTATCACTTGAAGAATCAGAACCTTAAAGAAACCCTGTGAAAAGCTGTGTAAAGAGGTAGCTCATAGGCTCACAGGGCAGTACTTCTGTACTGGAGCAGCCTTGCTGAACTCCAAGTAGGTTGTGGGTATCCCAAAGGATGGAAGAGCTGTAGGGCTTGTAAGCGACAAGGATGACTGGAACTGAGACTCAGAGCTAAAGGGTCCCTTTTCCTGGCACCGTGGCTGGCTTGAGGTGGTAACATGAACAAACTGGAAAATTGAGTAGCAGGGTTTTGTTGTAGTTGTTCACCTTTGCAGACTAATGGAGAAAATGTGCTGCATGACAAGGTAGAAGAAGACAGATGCAGCCAGTGGATGGGGGGAGGGCATCTCTGCTGGTGCTCATCACAGAAAGCCATAACAGCCTCAGAAAGTCTCTCCCCAAATGTCCTGAGCAAGTAGAATCATAGAACCACTTAGGTTGGAAAGGACCCTTAGGATCGTCAAGTCCAACCAGGAACCTAACACTAAGTCCACCACTAAACCATGTCCCTAAGTGACACATCTACTTTTAAATACCTCCAGGGATGGTCACTCAACCACTTCCCTGGGCAGCCTGCTCCAGTGCTTGACCACCCTTCCAGTGAAGAAAAGTAATCTACATTAGGCCAAGTTTAGATTTCAGAGCCCCACAGAAAACAAGCTCATAGACATATCAATTCTGTTGAAAATATGAATGGGCAGGAGTTTTTTGAATCTGGAATTTTTATGATTGATGAAGATCATTGTGAAAACACAGGTTTCATTCCTAGATGCATTCCCAGCAGCACACTTTGATCTGTGATTAAGCCAGCACATACCCATTGAACTGAACATACTGTTGCCAGGATGAGATGGTAGTTTGAGTAAAATGGTGCTTCACTTAGTGGCTGAACTCAGGGAAGCATCTAAAAAAACTGAGCACAGTGACCAGCTGCTGAGAAGAAACAATTTCAAGAGACTGATAGGCTTGGGTTTCAGGTTCCCCCTCCTTTGCTTTTCTTGTTTTCTACCAGTGCATCTGACACCGTTCATTTTAAATGTTCTCAGATTGTGTGGTTGCTTCTTACTGAAATACATTATGCACGTGTAGGTATTTCACCTACCAAAAATATTTAGCTTATTTTTTTTCATAGAACTGCTTTGTGTGCAGATACTTACCCACAAGGAATTCTAGTTGCGTTGTGTATTGTAAAGTCAGAGGAATCTCAGCTCTTTCATAGACTTGGATTGCATTTGTTGGTGGTAAAAAGCAACTGTTTGCCATAATCTGTTCTTTTATCTGTACCTTTCCAAAGTATTTCCTTTTCTTTTTGTCCTTCACAACTTTTCTACCTTTGCTGATCCTAGCATAGAAGTACTCTTGCTGTATGCTGTCTTTTTCCAGCAGGTATGCTAGCAGGGTTTCTTTGGCTTACTGCTTTAGAGATCTGCAACTTGGTCTTGGAATTTCAGGCACTTAAAGGCTTTAACTTCCCTGCTTCCATCTTGTTTGTATCCACTTAAAACAGGGCATGATCAAGCTCCACCTACTTACATCTCACTTTTCTGACTCACTGGTGTATATTTATACCTGAGTTTTTCGGTAGATTTAAAATAACAGCTTTTATTTATGGACATCCCGTCCTTACCTTTTTCTGTGCCAAAATGATGCAATAGTAAGAATTGGCAGTTTTAACATTTCCCTTGTACAAAGGTGACTGGTTTTGTTTGTATCTTCTAAGCACCAGTGTACATGCATTGTACAAATTCATTTAGTTTTCAGGGGAAATTAATTTGCTCTGGTAATCAACAGCTGTCACACAAATCTGAAGTACAAACCCTTCACTGCTGGCAACTATACATACATAGATATACGTGCCTATATTTTTATACTCCTAATGAGTTATCATTTGCTAGCAGAGGCATTTTATTCTTTTTTTTTCAGGAGCATTATTGCTGCTTTACCCTGGAGTAAGTAAAAGCTGATCACGTCCCACTAAATCTTCTACCGGTCACAGTCCACAAAAGTGTTTACGATCCACAAGATTTGGATCACTTTCTCTTGTCTTTTCCCTCACTAAATATGTCTGCCCAGATCATCAAGTGGATCACCAAGTGAACCACATTTACCAATATGATTGTCCCCATGGGGAAATTTGGTAAATGTTGCAATGCCTCAAGAATTGCTGAACTAGTAATCAAGCAATATCTTCAGGGTCTGTCCTCTGTACTTCAGACACAGTTGCTCAACGATCCCACAAAAATGTCATCTGCTGCTTTGTTTGCCGTAGTTCTTAGAGCCTTTCAAGCTTTGTGACAGTCTTGGCACAGTTCAAATCAGGTAGAGGAACGAACAGTACTGGGGAGAGCAGCCAGGGCTGGCCAGGTGGGAGCCACAGCTCTGCAGCAGGATCAGAGCCTGGCGTTCACTGCGGGAGGGAGCCAGAGATCTCCAAGAGCAGTTGTGTCCATCAAGTTGTAGAGATGCGGGGGGCAGCTGCTGAAGTCAAATTTCATATCTGCTTGGGCTCAAATTTAGTAGTGTTTTCCCACCCAGGGACTATTTCATCTGTGCAAAAGCTTTCTTACATATCATATTTATAAATGTGTATAAACACAATATGTGTATCAGTAGAGGGAGAGATATATAAATATATACATATGTGTGTGTGCGCCTATATATGTAAATATACGTATGTATAATACACACAAAACTTAAGTATACATTAACCAAGATAAGCTGTGTTTGCCAGTGCTTTAATCTCAGTGGGAGACTGTTATTGCTGGAGTCAGACTTTTGAGCACCAGCTGAGGATAGGAAACGAGATTCTGGCATGCAGGGTGTGGGAGGACTATCTCTTTTGTCTACCCCCCCTTATTTTGGTTCAGAGTACATAGACAAATAACATTCACATGTGGCCACAAGTGATGTAATGCATGCAACTGACTCCAAAAGAAGCTTTTCTTGTGAGCATAGCCCCTTTAGCACATGCATCACTTTATATCACTATTAAATAATACGTTTTTATGCCACAAGGTAATATGAATCATTTCAGAATGCAGGGATTTTTTCTGGGAGAAGTTGGAAACCTATTTGTATTTAGACCAACTGTATTTCTTTACATATGAAAGAAGATATGTTTGTCTGCATAAGTCTGTATACAGCTGAATATATGCATATAGACAGAGAGGTATGAGACAGGTTTCTTCTGGCTTGACAGATTTTTGTATTTTAATGTTTTCATTGCCTTTGCTTCTCACTTGGAATTCCGGGAGCCTCCTGGCACATAGATGCTGCTGTCTTGATCATCAGGTTAACGCTGTGATTTCCTGTGTCTCTGGAGTCTGTGGCTGCAGGGCACCCAAAGCACTGGAAAGCCTGTTTTCTTGCAAACACGTTTGTGCTCCACACAGCACAGACCCATTTCCAGTTGTTTAAATTAAATACCACAAAGGCAAAATTTGCCTAAATTGCCAGTGCACTGGGTGGGAAGTGGAATAATAGCAAAAAGGCAAATTTCTTTGGGCCCTGGGGGAAATACAAAGGCAGTGTTTGGAAAGTGATCACAAAACTGCAGCATCTATTATTAAAAAAAATATATATGTTTAGAAATAAAGGCATATAAGGTTTCTTCACACTGGCCCAAGAAACCGTGGTTCACATTTTCCCTCTGCCTCACAGAGGGTCACTGGGAGAAGGCCCTGTATGAAGCGCAACTGTACTGAAGAAAACAGTTACATCAGTGTGAAAAGGGGCATGTGAAATCTGATTCAGAGCCAGCACGAAAACCTTCTTAGCAAGGGCTGTTTTAACACACATGGAAGGTATTAGTGCAGTCCCTCCCCAGATAGCTCGGATAGTGTCAGAAAAAAAAAAAAAAAAATGGCTTTCCTGGATCAAGTATAGATTGCCAGGGCTTAAATTGCATGATAATGAGCCTGTATTACTGCTATTTATTTTAAGTACCAGCATTGTATTTGGCATCACACAAGGCAAAAGTAAAGAATTTCTTCATCCTAAAGAACTTGTGGTATGAAAGCAGACAAAGGTAATGTGACAGATGAAGAGACGTACAGGAAGTATTGTAGTCAAATGCATTTTCCTTTATGGTGAAATGACACCTTGTTGGAATAAATTCTGTATGGCCCCAGATAGGCCCCAGCTCCCAATAATCTAATCTTATAATTGGTTTGAAAATATAAATGCAATATTTTAATCCCCACAAAACGAAAAGATTTGAAAGAGACTGGATGTTGGAAGCAACCATCAAAAACTCTGCCTCAGACCAATCAACCTAAAGAAAAAAATTCCAACCCATTCTTTCAATTTCTTTTCTATGATTTTCAGCAATTCAAATAGGTCTCCATTATCTTTGATTTCCAATTAATACAATTATTATAAAGAGTATTGAAAACCACAAAACCTCAAGGATCCTCACGACTTACAGAGTTTACTGCTAGAAGGTAGCTTGTGCTTGGACATTGCTCTGTCCCTTTCAACATGCCCTTTGTAATTCCTGCAGGTGGAGTTCGAGCTGGTCTTTAATGCACAGCCAGCCTCGTCTTCCCATTTGGATTCCAATTTAAAAATGAAAGCTAGCCTTACAGAGCTGTGTGAACGTCTCTGTCAGGTTAGGGGGGACCCTGTCATTATCAGCAATGGGTATGGGAAGGGATCTTCAACACTCAACACATTACTTTCTGTTGGCCTCAGAAGTGTGTGTGCCTCAAGTCTGCATGGTGTACCTGTTACGAGAGGAAAGTGAGACAGTTGTTTGAGAGGAGGTGGTGGTGGCGAGAGAAGATCTGCGAAGCATTGCCTGTAGGCTGCTCTGGAAGATGGGGTGCATGAACGGTGTTTGTACCTCCTTGGGCTTGGCTGGGAGCCAAGTCCAGTGGGCCGTTCCCAAGAATCACACCCTGGTGTCAACAGTCTGCTTATAAAGGGTAGTTGTGGGCAAGAACTGGGCTTTTGTACTGTTTTGTTGACTTAGCTTTCTACCCTGCACAGGAATGTTCACCATCCAGAAAAAATAAATCCTGTCTCTTTTTGCCAGAATCTGTTTTTTGGTTGACTAAGTGGCATCCTGACTCATTTGTGATTAGGGGAGGGTGTAGGTTGGAAGAGGATTTACTGAAGAGGTTGTATTATCTTAAAGTAGATCTATACAAAGAAATATTTAAGCAATACTCTGCCTTTGTATAGAGTTTCAGCCCACAAATAAGCTTCAAATGGGGTTTTACAAAAGTCACTTCAGTATTTTCAGAGTGATGGGATAGGCAGCACTTTTGTTGAATCTCAAGAGCGTTAGATGGGATTAACTTAACATTCAAGGCCAGAAAGCCACCTGATCCCAACCTGGGAGGAAAGGCTTAGAGTTCAAAGTGATCTTGACTGTTGGGAGAAATGGTCTGATGTGAACAGGGTATGATTCAACAAGAACACGTGTAGAGTATTGTGCTTAAGGAGAAGATAGCAAATCTGCCAGTATAGGATGAAAAACAAGAGCTAGAAAGCCATTTTCCAGAAAAGAGTTTAGAGAGATCACAGGGGATTGCCATCTAAGACTTGTCAGTGTTGTCATAGTATTGCAGAAAAGCCAATATCCTACTGGAACTGATGAACAGGAACATTGTGTCTAAAATGTGAAGTGATCCTTCTACTCAGTGCTGGCAAGGCACAGGATGGCATCTGGTTTTGCAACAGCAGGATAGTGTCTGGTTTTGCACACCACATTGCAGAAGGACATAGGTTGATTGACTCAGGGAAAAGCAGTAAAAACAATTGAAAGTTTAGAAAACGTTTTTTAAAAAATGGGGTTACTAATTTTTAGTACAGAGAGGAAGCATAGCAAGTCTTTCAAGAGGCAGAAGGATGCTATAAGGGGGGAAAGGAGTAAGCTATTCTCTGGATTGGCTGAATGGGACTAAAACTAACAACCTAAATTGCAGCAAAAATGGTTTGTTAGATATGAAAAAAATGTTTCCCACTGCAAGGCTGCCTGGGAAGTTAAGGGAACTGAACCCAGATCTCCCATGTCTTTTGATATATGTTGTAACTGCTCAGCTGTTGCACAGAATCTGAATATCATCTCTTGTGGCTAAAGCAGCTGCTATGTGCGGGTTTCGAATTGGTCAGCACATGCCTCCAGTGTAAGCCAGAGGGCATGAGGGCCCTTGTGTTTAGGCACTTACCTGTCTTAGGATGGAGTTTCATTGTGAATTAGCCGTGTTCCAGCCCACAGAAGTGCTACTGGGTTCATACACACCCATGCTGGCCTGGTTGAATTTGGAACACTGGAAAACAGACATCCTGAATCAACTGTTTAAGGTATTATTGCCTATGACAAGCAGTCTGAATCTTCTCTTCAACAGAGGCAGCAAAGTACCCCAACGGTGAGGTAATCATAAAGCCATACTGTTATTTTATAATGTTATGCTTCTGAATTGCCTGGGAGAGGTAATCAGAAACTGAAACATTAACAGTGCAGTAGTACTGCAAGACAAAGTTGCAAATAGTAATGTATTTGTGCACAAGGTGCTAACTTCGCACTTGTTTTCGTATATTGGGAGGACGTTGATTAACAACTCTTGGTTTTTTAAGTCCTTTATGTTACCATAGTATGTTATTTTTCTCATAACATAATCCAGATGTATATTAAGTAAATTTCCGAGATATCACTAAAACTTTAGGGGAAATACTTTTACAGCTAAAACGAGAAGTAGTCTGGTTTGGAAAATCAAAATCTGTTCCCCAAATCTGACAAAACTGTAGGCCAGTTAAGGTGAACTATTTCCACCTGTTCCCCTCACCCTTTTCTTTTTGTCCCTAAGAATTATAGAATATGAATCAAGAAGCACAAAACTCTTAGGCATTTTAAATTAAAGCTGAAACATAGTAATGATAGCTTGATGATTGAATGATGTCTGCCAAACTTCCTCAGGGACTTCAATAATATGAGGGTAATAGATCATTAGAAGTGTTGAACACTGTGTCTGACATGTTTAAATTTATGTATCACATTCCTTTAAAATAATAACTAGTAAAAGGTTAAAAGCTTTGGAGGGATGTGGGATATGCATGCAAAGCCACAGAATAGGTGATAGTTTGAACTGGTGGTACCAGTTAAGTAGCTCAAGATTACCTACTAGTATATTTTTAATATGCTAAAAGGGAACTTGTTATAACAACTTTAACCATGTTTCCTTTCAAATTGCTTTTTAGAATGTGAAAGTGCTTTAGGTGAATGTATTTCAGTCAGCTACTGATGTGGGCTAGGATCCACTACTGGCAACCACTGCTCAGCTTAGTGGATGGCAGTCCATGAACTACAATGAATCCATCATTTTGGACCATGTCTTTAGATCTGTACAGTCAAAAATTATGCAATAATTTCATTAGTGTCTCTCAGCTAAAAGAAAATCAATAGTCTTGGCATTGGGTACTGAAAGTATCACAATTCATCCTCTGATTAAGTTCTTTGAAGGAAAAGGCACCTCAAAGGAAAATGCAGCTTTGTTTCCAGTAAGATAACCGCCTTGCCTTTAGGTGCAGCAGGGCTCTGCAGCAGCAGGGCTCTCCCCCCTGCTCCTGGGGAATCCTGAGTCAACAGGAGCATCTCCTGCTCAAAACATGGAAGGGTGGTTCTTGCAGTTTTCCCTCCTTAATCTGAGAGAGTCAACGATGAAGTTATGAGTAGCTTGTGGAGCAAGGATTAAAATAAGCTAAATAACAGAGGTCTGTAAATTAATGCAGTTGACATACATGTCATTGTTTGTAGAAAGGTACATAAAAGAATATGTGTTGGACTATTGATGTTTGTGATAAACTTAAAATGTAGTTCATTCTTGACACACAGCAGCTGATGGACTCGGAATAGGAGCACTACAGCCAACATGAAGTAACATAAATGCAATAATTCACACTAAGGTGAGGCCAGTCAGGTGCACTCTGTTGTTCATGCCCTTGCATGTTGTGTCGTCCCAAACCGATAATGTAACAACGGACAATGGCCACACAGTATCACGGCATTGATCCAAGGATCTAGCTGTATTTTTGGCAGATTGATGAAAGGTGGACCCTCATCTGTTTTGCCCAAAAGAATCCCTTTCCTCTCCTCCCCAAAATTTTCAAATACTGCCAGTGGCTAGTGTATGGCACACCTCAGCCACTGCCATGTATCTGTAACTGGGAAGGGGTGGCATCAGGCCAGACTGCCCGTCCTGTGTTGTAGGTATTTCCTGAGAATGCCATTTGCTTTGGACTCTTGGCTCACTAGCAAAGCCCAAGAGCCTTTGGGAATCCCAGAATCTCTATTCTTCATGGAGTGGAAGGGTAGCTATTACCTAGACTTGTGCTTGTATTTCATGTGAAGTACATGATATGAATCCTCCTCAGGTTACTTTTTGGACACGGAACTGTGCAGTAATAATAAATGTATATGATGCTATACGTTGCTCTAACAAATGTAGCAAAACTTCAAATTTTGTTTCTGTCAGACTGCTTTCACAGTGCGGTATCATGTAACTTCATTTAACATCTAAAGCTCATAAAGTACATGTGGCTTAGCTTTTTTTTTACGTAACTTTGATCAGCAACAGCATAGTCATTATACTGGAAAATAATACTGAGAGGCAGAGGACAGAAAGAATGATGGCTTTGGAAAAGTAAGGATTTGGGGAATACTACAGACATAGTTGTTGCTACTTGTACTGAAAATACAGTCATTAGTCTCAGTGTGACCAGGGCTGGGACCTTGAGGTTAATTAAAATTGTTCTTACTTACGCAAATGTCTATTAGGTGGCTCACTGTTTATTTGAATAGGATTTTTATTTAAATGGGACTCTTAAGACACATCTGTTCCTATTGAAGTCTTTCTTTTCTTTTTTTTTTTCTTTTCCTTTTTCTATTTTCTTTTTTTCCTTTTCCTTTTTCTTTTTTTTTTTATTTTCTCTTTATCTTTTCCTTTTTTTTTTCCCCTCCCTTATACATATGAATTTACGACGGAGCTTACGTGATGGCCTGTTTCTCCTTCCTTGTCCTCGCGCTGATCCCCGTGCTCCGGGAGGTGTGCGCAGCGCTGGCAGCAGCAGCCACCTGACTGTGTAAATGTGGCCCTGGAGCGGGGAGCGGCGGGCAGCTGCATACCGTGGGGCAGCTCTCTGGCAGGAGGAGGCTGCCTCCTGCTTCACTCAGACATGTCAGGACAGCAGCTTGAAACGCTTTGGGAAAATGCAAAGTGAAATGAAAAGCTTCTCCCACTGCTTTTGCAATGCTGCACTCCGAACGGTGGTAACAAGAATTACCCCAACGCTGTTCATGCACAGAGGTGCAAGGGGTGCAGGCATGCTCCCATGGCTGCTGTGTGGGTGTCGCAGGGCTTCACTTCCTAAAAGGCAGAAAAAATAATATCTCAGTAGCTATTTTACATTACTAAAAGTCAACAATGAAGATAGGAATGACAAGCAGAAGAAGGGAGAGGGATTTTCTTGCTCCTGAATGTTTTGTCAAAGATGCTATGCTGTGTGGCAGCAGTAGAAGGCTTATTGTAAAGGTGGATGAAAGCCTGTACATACCTAAAGCGGTGGAACAAGAATTCATGAGACAATATTGTTAACATAATCTCTGTCAGAACAATGGTTATCTGGGTTACCCATGACATGAGCTGGACTTCTCCAGAGACAGCCATGGGAACTGTTGAATTCTCCTTTACTTACTTCATGTAAGGAGGTGACCAAAGTCAACAGTACTTAACTGTACAAGAAAAGGGAGCAGAACTTAGCCTCTGTTGTGGAACACAAAACTGAAAATATGAGTCTCATTTTTTAATAACAGTGGCTTTCTTGTTCAGGTGTTAAGTTCTTATTTTACTTCTTTTTTAAATCCAGTTTTTATCTAATAAATACTATCAAGTAATTGTCAGGAATCACATTCCTTTTTTCCTTTTTCTTTTAAATAGAAAATAAAACTATTGTGCATTTCCCTGATATTTCCCCTTTTGCTCCTTCTGACATGAGAGTACAAAGTGATTTGCATCTTGGGTTCAGAAAGCAATGCATAGCATCATCTCAGAGTATGAAATCACTGGATGGAAGAGGAGGTATTTATGCTTTCAAATGAAAGGGGAGATTTTCAATAATATTCATTAGTTCTGCCCTGATTAAAATTATTAAGAATATGTTTATGTTTATTAAATGAGAGTACAGTTATTTAAAAGTGTAATTCTTTTGTAAATCTCTGTTACAGAACATATCTACTGATCTAAAGACATCCTGATGAATGTTTGCATTTGCATTTGTAAACCTCATGAGAATTTGAGGAATAGCTAGTGGGATGTCAGATTAAAAAAAAAAATTTAGTTTATGTTGGTAGCTGGCAAGAGACAGAATTCTATCTGCATATCTCAAGACTAATGAGAAGTTATGTGAGCATTTTCTTTCATCCATCTCTCTGAAAAGTCCATGAATAAGAAAAGCTTTATACAGCATTTAAAAAAAAAAAAAAAGAAAAAAAAAAAAGTACTGTATAAAAATTGAGACGTCATCCTATTTTGGAGGCAATACATGAGATAATAAATAAAATGAAAAGGTTAACTCAAAATGAGGAAGCATGTGCAGCGTATGTGAAGGAAAGCTATGAAACAGTATAAATAGTATTGCACAGGTTAGATGCTTTCTCCAGAGGGAGGACAAGTAATGTGCTTTTTCTTCATTTATGTATTCTTCATATGCCACAAAATAATTGTAGTCATCTGCTTTCTTTTGAGGTTTTGAGGTATTAAGTCATGACAGCAATTGTGGCTTGCTTGAGAATCTTGCTGAGAGTCTATCTACTGTGTGTTTTACTTCTGTGTCTGATTAACCCCAGGGCAACCCATTGTAGCATAATCTTTTGGGTCAATTTTGGTGATGTATTTGCAGTTTCTCTCTTTGAGCAGAGATTACTCTATTGCCATTTTGATTGCAATGTTTTAGGGATCTGTTCAATGTTGTAAAGCCTGAAAAAAATCACAGAGCTATATCAAACATGGTTATACATGGAGCATTTCATATAATTAGTCTGGGGAAGCTATATCAATCTGTGGGTCTTCCCTATATAAATTAAGAGAAGTATGTTTTACTAGTCCAGTTTCCAGCTCTGAGACACACCATGACCAAGTGGCTATTTTCATCTCCTGGGTAGCTTGGTGAGTACACTCTTGCTTTCTGACTCCAAAGCGATTGTTTCAGGAGGTCTTATCCAGAGATATCTCTCTGTTATTTCCTCTGCTCTGACCTTTTTGTGTGCTAAAAGAAAGAAGCTGATACACACATACTCAAGTGCACAGTGTTTATGTAGAGAGAGGAGAAACAACTCCTTCTGACTTAAATGCCACTTACACTTTTGAAATTGTTAGGACTTCAAAAAGTTTTGGACTGGCTACCTTCACAAGGATGAATTTCATCCATAGAGATCTCTAGCACTTCAGGAGTTAAATGCTTTACTTCCCCAGAGAATAGAATCTCCTCCTCCCTCATAATTGAAGGGTACATATCTGTGATCTACTTTGAACAGATTTTGCATTTGCTGCACCCAGTGTAGTATGTCAGATTAAAGCCTAATTGATATTAATTGTCAGTTTGACAGGTATTTACGTAATACACCTGTGATTTGTCCGTACTGCAACATCAAAGAACAATGTAGTCCATTATCAGTCTTATATTTCTTTTCCCCTCTGGAAGACCAATTCATTGTTCAAGAGTAAATACAAAGTATCTTTCAGGAGGTTTGCACTGGCATGTTTCCTCCCCAATTGTCATCTGACTAACAACACAACCAACCTATGCTGATTTTGTAATGGCAATTCCAAAATGATCGACAACCACTTTGAAGCACGTGTTTTCTGATAAGCAAGTTCCAAATTCTCATCATCCTGCTATGAAGCGGTCCTTTTACATTTTGTAGCATGTGGGATTTGACTCACCTTTGCATTGCACTCTTCAGTTTTATCCTGATGTAATTCCCATTGACTTAATTGCACTGGCATAAAGATGGAATGAGGAAATGGTGAATCACACCCACTAAGAAATCCATCGTGAAAATAAGGGAGTTGTCCTTCTACCTTCAAAGAGGTTTCTCAGTTGGACTGCTCACCAGAATGGGATGACTCTGCTAGACAGAGTCAGATATGCTTTACTATTTTTAGCATCTTGCAAGAAAACTGAGGTGTATTCATCGAATCATACCTCAGTGCAAAAAGTAGATATGCATCAGTAATCTGTAACTAGAAATGGGAAATTACAAAGTAGGAACTTGATGTCATTGATAAGGCAGGGCATGGTGCTTCAATCAAAGACAGAAATGAATATAATTCTGACACTGTGTTTATTTGTCGCCAGTGTGCAGTGTATGCAGTGTACAGTTACCTAGAGAAAAGATGAGTAAGAGAGAAAATAAGTCAGGCCACACTAAAATACAATGAGGAAATGCAAAACTACATGTATTTTAACCATCAAAGTGCTAGAAGGAACTACAGTTCCTGTACTGCAAGTGACATGAGATCTGAAGGCTTCGGAAAGATCTGGGATCATATCGTTCTTGCAGCAGGGGCTGCAGCATGAGTTCAAGAGGAGAGTGCAGCAAAAAGCAGGAGCCCTTACCAGCTGTGGGATGCTGTGGGAAGCCTGACTTTTCTCTGAGACATGTAACATGTTTCTTCATACCCCAAGTTCTGTCTAGCAGGCAGGATTTAACCTTTAACTGGCATGATTTCAGTTATATCAACAAAAGATCTCAGTCTTCTGCCACAAACAAACAACTCCAAATTAACTGGTCTGAATAATTGAACAGGGGTTTGTTTGTTTATTTATTTCAATTACTGTTTGTGGTAGCAGTGGGTGGAAATGAAACCTTGCCACTGCTTTCTGCTGTCTATCAGATTTGGAGCTTTGCTCCTCTCTGAACCTTTGTGTTGCGCGCCATTCTTCATCATGTCTATCCACTACTTCTTGAATCTCCCTTTATTTTTCATTCCTGAGGATCTGGTGTATCACACTGGCCATTGTAGCAGTCTTGATCCAAGAATACCGCCAGCTTTTTCAAATCTTCTGTGAGATCAGTAATTTTTTTCCTAGTCTTTTCTTTATTAGTTAATTCTTTTTCCTACATTTTTGAGTCCTTCATATTCCTCTGAATGATTTTTTGCAGTGTCTTTTCATTTTCATCATATTCCAGCATCCTAACCTCTATGTTATTGGCATGTCAGATGTGCCAGTTTTGGTTGTTCTCAAGATGTTCTTTGTTTAGAAGTCCTCTGATTTTCTCAAAGTGCTACATTTACATGTATTGTTGTGATTACCACTATCTTGTATTTTAAATGTCATTGTCACCATGCATAAATTACTATATAAAATGCCATAAAAGCCTGTCTCTTCTTCAATTTATCTTGCCATGCAACTCTTCCACAGTTTACTGTTTACTCTCATGGCATAAGCATCAAGTATTTGTTCTTTTGCTTTGCCCTCTCCCTTTGCATAAACTAGTGATTTCTTTGCTATATATTTTTAATTCCTGCATTATTGGGAGCAACCTGGCCTACTAGAATGCCCTCTGCTCCATGCTACTGTGCTTGTTTTACCCTGAAAGGTCAATGTGCTGTTCCTGGTTCTTCTTGCTGTTTCACTGATGGAGATGTAGTCCTTCGACCTTCTTCCTCATTCCTAATAAATGTGGCCCTACTTTACATAGGTAACAACCGATCTTTGAGCCTCCGTTCCACTTTCCATTCTTAATTTGGTTTCTGTGACCTAGTATTTGTCCCATGCTCAGCCATCACCTCATGGCTCTGGAGCTGAGTCACGGTCCAGCTCGACTCTCGGGAGTTTTCCCAGCGTTCAGTGTTGCTGCTGAGGTTTTATTTTGGATGTCGTTTCATTGGTTCAGTGTTGGAACTGAACAGTTTTACAGTGTTGCAAAAGCTGGAAGTGTTCCTGCAGCTACCCAAAGCCATGAAGCAGTTATGCAGCTGGGCCAGCTGCCTGTAAGACACCTGCCCAGTTGATGCCTGTGGTACAGAGGTGCTTCCTGACCCTGCCTCATCCAAGGCTGCTGCCGTGTATTTAACCATTGGCACTGCATGTGTGAGTGTGTGTGTGTGTGTGTGTGTCTATCTGAGAAGCCAAAACCAGACTGTTAAAAGCCTATTTCATCGACACTTGTTGGCTGGAAGTGTGAATAAGCCTTGTTTAAGATGGGTGTCCAAGCTGTTTACATTGGCTCTTGAACTACAGCCAAATTAAATTTCTGAGGAGGTTGCTATTGCTTTCTAAAGACATAACCCCCTATCTTTGTTCATCAGCTCAGAGGTATTTACTAATCATTGTCTGTGTTTGGCAGAAGAACAAGTGAAATAGGAGCTTTGTATTTTACATGGTCTTGGTAAACGTGTATTAAAATACAGCACGCTTTTATTTGAACAATATTCATAAGAGAAAATATTAATTATTATTAATGTCAGAATATTAGAGTTTTGCTTTATGCCTTAGGAGATGACAGTCTCTGCGGTAGCATTAATTAATACATAGCTTGGCTGGGTAGGCAGAAAGCAAATAATCTCCTAGCAGATTATTCCACATTAGCATACAGTCCATCTCGCACTGTACTTTTCAAAGCAATTCTCATCCACTGTACTGCAACCTTGCACTAACCTTATGTTAACAGATTTATAACTTGGAAATTATTCTGCTGACATCAATGGTGTTACACCATGCTAAACCTGTTTAAAATTAGGTCCAAGGTATTTATTTTTTTTAAACTTTAAAATGTGTTCTAAATAGTATTCACATGCTTCAGTAATTGATGGTTTGGGATAGCTTTTCTTTTTCTAGTTCAAAACTGAACTTTTTCAAGGTTTTTTCAAGGTTTTTAGTCTGGTTTTCCCTCTCTTCTTTTTATACTTAAGATTGCTCCCTTAGGCAAAATCACTGATTTCCTATCTTCCCCTTGCAATCCAATTATATTATGAACCGACAAACTGAACTGTCTGCCAGGTCATTCTTGAATATGGATTCTTTTTAATGTAGGCAGAGCATGCAGGAATGTCCTGGTTTATGAAACAGAAACTACCTGTCTCTCTGTCTGTGTACACAGAGTATTAGACACTAGAAAAACAGAAAGAAAAAAACCAGAAACCACACATGAATTAAAGGAACTTTATTAAGGTACAAAGTACAAATGTCTTGAAGATAGGTAATGCAAGAGTCGCGGGTTGGGCCCTCTTCCTTGTGTGTTGAAGAAGGGGTGACCTGCTTGCCTTGTCCACCCGATACCCAGAGCACGTGAGATGTTTCAGGGAGGTTGGACTGTCCAGAAATTTAAGCTGTCCATCCCTATCATGCCTCTGCTTGGCATGTGCAAACTGCCACCTTTCTATTTTTTCAAAGGCAATGAGTCAGCCAGGCTGAGGTGAGCTTTCCCCAGGATGGCAGAAAACATACACCTGTCAAAGCTGCCAATATCCTGCTTTTTTTGAGTCCTGGCTGTAAAATACAGGAGGGCTAAAACTTTCTAAACAGTCCACGGTTTTCAGCTGGCAGCAGCTGAGGCGTTATGGAGAAATAACGCCCCAGGGGAGACACCCGGGAGTCAGGCACGGAGCCACCGGGTCCCATTCTTCCTCTGTTCCACCCAGGCTGGTACGAAAAGGGGCTGGAGACAAGAAGGACCTTTCCAACGCACAAGGTCAATGCAGCTTTTCATCCAGCATCCTGGTGCAGGTGGGCACACGTGCTGCAAGGCTGGGCAGCCGTCCTTAAAGGCTGGATAAGGTCCTGGCAGCTCTCTGATGGGAGAAAGCTGAGCCTACCAGCAGCCCAAAACAAGCAAGCACTTGTTCCTGTAAGAAGTTTTCTCAGTAATCTGCTGAGTGACACGGTGGTTAGTACCATCCTTATGGGCCTCCTATCAACTGCTGCTGCTTACAAGGAAGCCCGTGTCAGATACTTCAGGTGAGCCGATGCCCTGGAGTCATCTCAGGGGCGTATGTTCCTTGAGAGGAGAGCCTCCTGGAAATGAGCGAGTTTGTCGAGAATCTCCCCAAGCCTCACGGCAGCGCTGTGACGAGCGGAGCCAGCGCTGGGAGCGCGGGAGCCAGCAGGAGGAAGGGGATGGGGGGTCAGGGCAGCAGTGGGGGGCTCAGATAACAACCGCTTGTGGACGTCCGACTTACAAGGGGGGAGGGGGGAGGGGTGTCACTCATGTGAAGATACGTTTTTAAAAATTGTTTAAGTAGCACCAGAGGCAGTGGTGTGACCTGCGGATGACTTCTTCATTTGGAACTATGGAATGCAGAATAAAGGCGTGGGGGTGGAAGAAAAAAGCTGTGGAAGAGACACATCTATGACTACTTTGACTGTTCTGTAGAGAAACTTTCATTTCTTATAATTAAAAAGGAAATTTCTTTATTTGGCTTATTCTCAGAAAGTTACTTCCAAGTTTGACATGGCATTGATTTTTCCTTATCTGGATTTCAGATTATTCTGAACATCCAATTATGCTGAGCTTTTACTGTAAACTCTTTGAGTAGAGTTTTTCTTTTTTGTTGTTTTTGCTGCTTATTTTGCAGCTTCCAGAACAGTAGGCCTTGAGCCTACAATAGTTAGTAATTTGCCTGTTGTTTCAGGTGTTACCAGTAGCAATAGTCCTGTCTCTTCAGTTTCTGTCTGTTACTTCTGTTTTGTAGCTGTAAAGAATCACAGTTACACTGGGATTTCTTTTTAGAGAACTGACTTTAATATATCTTTTTTTCACTTATAGCTGATAATGGGATGGCCAGTGTGCTGTCCTGACTGTTTTTCAACAGCCAAACAGAATCTGATGATGCTAGGGTTTAACTCTTAAACTACTGCTTTTATAAGCTCGCACATTCCTTTGCAGTCTCATTTGGTGAAAGATATAGCCACATGACAGTCCTTAAGAGCAATGTCTGTATTTTACCAGTGTGGTTATATGTCATGCCTTCGTTGGGCGGGGGGAAATCTCACTTTTTATTAACACAGACAAATCAAACCAATCCCAAAGTCCAGCTGGAAGGGAGTGTAGCATCGTTCTACTCATAAGCCAGTCTCATGATTTTTGAAGGTTTGGGTTTGACATCTGGCCAAGCTTTTGTATGTGGCTTGCAAAGATCCGTTCTGATTTTTGGGCATTTTCATGCATTGCAGGGAAGGTAGCCTGCAGTTGTCCCACCCACTGGGGGATCCTGTACAAACATACTTCAGTATCCTCTTTGATTCAGAGGGATTCATTTGATCAAGTCCTAATGAATCTCTGAGATAATATCCCCTGAAGAAGGCAGGAAAGCCCCTGAAATAAGAGGGTAGTGATGAGTTCACAACATTACACATAGAAAAATTATTCTCACAGGTAGTAGAAGCATGAGCAGGGGAAATGTTTTTGCCTTCATTCTAATAGGATTGCTGCACCTTGGTCCCTCCATGACATCAACAGCAAAACTCCTGCCTGGAGAAGAAAATAGGAAATACAGAGTACTTGCATTTTTCCAGTGAAAATACTTTCTCCCCCAAAAGACCACTTTGGTCTTCCCTATTATAAAATGTAACCACTTCTTTACAGTTTGAGTATAACCACACTTTAAACAGCTGCTGCCTCTCACCTGTGCTGCAGCTCTATTTCTGCAGTGAATTAAACCCTCTCTTCACAGACTGCACATCAATTGCAATTTTTTAAGTGCTTTGGGATCCTTTGGGTTGAAAAGTATGATATAAATTTAAGATATTAAATCGTTAAGAGGAATAAGAGCATTACCAGATGCTGATGCTCATGTTATAGCCATGCTGTTAACAGCAATTTGCAAGATACTTACACTTCATCTCTGGTGCAGGTATCACATCGCAAAACCCTTTCCATTAATTGCACATTAAAAGTCACTAAGATGTTTGGCCCCAGCTAATCCTCGGTCCAAAACCTGCCTGATCTTATAGTTAAGAATTTTCTTCCAACCTCCCACCGTATTGGCAATTTTGGCAAGCTTATATCCGTCTGCTCTTATACCACTGGCCTTCACTTAAATAGTTCTTTCCTTTGCTGATGCTATAACATCTGCCTCCAGGTGACTGTATAGTACGCAGTTATATCACCTCCCAAGTTTTAGTGTGGTTGACTCAATGAACGAAATTCATCCTTGTGTTCTTATAAGAAGCTTCTGCACCCCTTGACCATCCTTATAAGTTTTTCCTATGTCTGCTCCAATTCCAGTTTGTTTTCTTCAACAACACTACCAAGAGTAGTATTTAAATACTATACAAAGTATATAAACAAAAGGCACATCAACCAGTGTCTCAGACGTTAGCAGTAATGCTCCCCTTCTATGGCTGGAAACACCTCATACTATACATACTAACATCATGTTTCCCTCCATGGTTGCATCACGCTTCTGATTCACAGTCACCTGTGATGAACTGGTACCGCCATGTTCTTCTTTACAGCGGTTATTTCAAAACACAATGAGCCTTGTGTTTGTAAACTTTAAATGAATTACCTCAAGCTTTTTCCTCTTCACTCTCAACTGCTTTCCACGATGGCAGCCTTCACACTGAGACAATTGTTTCTTTCTAACTTGAGCCTCCCCTGCACTGATGCTTCTCAAACTGTAAGCCATCGCCAACTTTCTTCAACTTCTTTATAATATTTTTGACATTATAGAAAGTGCCTGTAATGAATTAAGACCAGTAATGACAAACCCCACCAGTAATTTCATGACAACCTAAAACTTCCCTTTTTGAGACCTGTTGCCATCCGCCTTTATACATTTTATTATTTCTCTACTGTACCTCATCATCTCCAGTTTAGGTGTTACTCCATGCATGGGAAGGGTAAATGTTGCACTCTCTCATGTCACAGCTAGATTACTCTTAATCATAAATGTAGGGTGAAAGCTACTCAGACGCTTCCACGTTATGCTGTAAACTGTGAGACAGAAATGTCTTTTGTAGTGGCAGGACATGGCTAGGTAAATCGGTGTTGCTTCAGAAAATTTGCAGGAGAGAATTGATACTTTTTTTTCCCCCTGTTCTCTCTGGATGGAGAGTGAAGGTCCCCGGGTTTGCTTTGTCTCATCTGATCCCTAAGGGAGAGAAACAGAAATGCTTTCTGCAAGGCAAACAATTTGTGCAAATTGGTTTTTAACGTGGGTTTTAGTTTTTGTCATTTAAATGTGTGCTTATCTACATAAAAGGACCCTGCTTTGATTTGAATCACAAAAGAGCTCTGCATCAAGTTCTAGATTACTTTCTTCCTCTGTATTATGTAAAATTATGCACCAGGTATATTTTTTTCCTTACCTGCATTATCTTCCTGCAGTCGAATACTGGCATTTGTTTAATTTAACAAAAGTCAGATGATGTTGCTGCTACGAGTAACCGAGGTAGCAACTCAGGTAAATTAGTTCTTGAAAAAACTCCATAATTATTTAAGTAGCAGTAGTTGTTGGTTGGATTGGGTTTTTATGTTTGTTTTGGGGTTTGGGTTTTTTTGTTTTTTTACATGCATATTCCTGCTTTGTTAGATTTCAAAACAGTAAAACAAGTTAGTAATTTTTTGTTGGCTTTTTATGTCCTTTATGTTTCAATGCTTTGAGTCATGTTCTGCATTAATATACATAAGCATGAAATCATTACATTTTGCTTAATGTGCTTCCTCTTTGCACTTGTAGCAGCAGTTCCGCTGACTAGTTTGTTACATTGCTGTAACCAACAGACAGCTCAAAGCTCCTGTTTTAAAATGAGTGCCAGTCTTAGATATTTCTTTAATTTTTTCTTGGCTTCTATTTCTGGGTCAGAAGTCCAGTCTTGCAGAGCATTGACTACTTCTGCTAAAATTAGCAGGAATACTCATCTGCTCAATGTCAGGTAGGTTTTCCTGCATCGAGGCCAGAGCACTTGCAACCTGGCAAGATGAAGATCCATTTTCTGCTGGTGTTTTACCAACATTTGCAGCACTAAACCACTGCATTATTCATTCCACAGACTTAAGCATGATGATATTTTCATTCTTATGTTTACAGTAATAAACATGTCCCCCTTTATTCAGCCTAGCCAAGCTCTGTTGGCCATGTGCTATACCATATGCTATAGCTCATGTGCTGCTACACAGAAACTTTTGATAGGATTAACTGAATTATCCTCAATGTGAGGCAGACCAAGCTTTATTAAAAATAAATCTGAAATGGCAGGGTAAAGATGCTTTATGTTTTATGGAAGATCTCAGATGAGTGATATATCTGAAAGGGCTTTGAGTTGTGGAGTGCTGGGGGGAGTTCTTTTTAATTGGTGATGAATTCAGTTTGGGATAATTTTTTTCCTTTGTTTTGCCTTTTAACTCTAAATCTCAGTATTCAGGAATAACTGTGTGAAACAAACACAAATCTGTTGTATTTTTTAAAACTACTTTAGTCCTGTTTCCAGCTCCTCTTGTGCTGACATTCTACAAACTGGTTTTCTAAAAGGACTGTCACCATCAATTTTGCTTTTTTAAAGGACTTTAATTCTTTCAGCATGTTCATATGGTTTTATAAAGCCCCAGATACATGGCAAATCCCCTTGGTGTTGTAAGACAAGATTGCTGTTAAAAAATGTTTAGGCTTAGTCAGCTTCTTCTCACTACTGAAGTCATGAGGGACCCTGGGAAATGGTGTTTATACTAAGCTTAAATTGATAGGGCAAGTTTAATGCAATCAGGTCAAAGGTACAACTGCTTAGCTAGTCTCATCAACCACTCGGGTTTCAGCATCAGTTTATAAGAAAAGGCCGGTAATGATAACATCTGGCTGCGAGCGCATGGGCTGCATTCTCGGTGCAGTGATCGAACGGAATTTAATGGCGGGGAGGAGCAAACTGCAGGGCAGCTTCATTCCTGAATTATGATCCCCAATAGATAAGGCACAAGTGCCAGACTTTGATCCCCCCTGTTATCAATTCACTTGATGAAAAACCTTTCTCCAGCGTAACCTGGACAGAGATGTCTTCTTCAATGTCAGGAGTGCAGCCCATCGCAAGGGCTTGGGGGCTGCGTGCAGAATATGTCTGGTTTTGCAGCCAAATAAGGTTGTCAACAAAAAGGTATTGCCTTCTTTGCCTTATTTTTACTATATGAAATTTCCTGTTGTATCATTTTTAATTTTTTTTTCTAAGCAAGTTTTCAGATTTTGGTCTGCACTGGTTGAAATTATCTGTGTTAACTGTCTGACCCAGGCTGGAAAAATTTGGGAAATTTCAGCCAAAACAATTTCCAGTAATCATTACAGGAAAAAAATGAAATGGATTGCTGTCAATGGACATCTCTAACACCCTGCTCTGAAGTGGGGGCTTGAAATGTGGTGAAGCTGTGGCTCATATGTCATTGACATACTTTTTCTTTTTCCTGTGACAATCACTGGACGTTATGAGTTTTAGAAAGAAATCACCGTTTACACACAGTTAGTTTTTTGACAAAAAGTCTTTAATTTTTTCAGGTAAAATGTCAGGATATTTGAATCATATTCAACATATTCAGGTTCCTGATGGTGCTAAAGCTGTGTTTTTTCTGGGGATCCTCAAGCATGCTTCCTTCACCCTGCCAATACTGTCAAGTTGAATTGAATGAATCTGAGCCAACACATGGCATTCTCTGTGGTTAGAGGAACCACTTGGTAAAGAAGTTCAACACTGTCTCTCTTCCCAAGTTTGCTTATTCTGTATTGGCTACACTGAGGCAACACAGACCTCAAAGCCTGCAAGATTAGTCATTATATGACCTAACTGATTTCAGC
>JAVJGJ010000037.1:90214954-90237863 GCA_035590215.1 Microhierax caerulescens
ACACACACGCACGCACGCACACACACACACGCATGCACCCGCTCATGGGTCCTGCTTATCAAGTGCTGCCTTCTTTTTGGCTGCTGGCAATGAAGAGTAGAAATGCATATTGACCTTAGTGCCCATTTTAAACATTTACTTGGCACAAGTATTTCCCATCTCTGTTTCCAGGCCTTTGTAAACACCACCCATCATAACGCACAAGGCCAGCACCAATCTCTGTGCTAGCCAAAGCATGCTCTCAGATCCAGGCCTTAACAAAAGTGTCCTAAGTTGTAGAAATGTGGACTGACCTTTCAGCATCATGAATAAGACCAAGCAAACTACGAGGCACAGAGTAGCAGCAACATGTTCATCACCTTTGACTTTCAACTGCTTGACAGAGATGTGTCAAGTGTCTCATTCAGCTCTTCACTGCTGCACAAATATCTGTGCTGAAATTTAAACTTCCATTATATAAAATTTTGACAGAAAACAGCATTCTCTTAAAGCAGAGCTGAAATCTCTGAGATCTGGCATAGGAATGGACTTTTTGCTACGGTTCAGAGTAACCCCTGAGTCACACAGCAGATGGATCCAGTTTGCCTTGATTGAAATATGAGAATATTGGGCTGGTTTGGCAGAGAGATATTGCTGCAGGAGTGGGAAGAGGGCCTTCAAGGAGAAAGTGTAGTAGCAAAGCCTAGTGCAGAATCTCACGATACTGAAATGTATATCTTGTTATTGAAATTAACTATCATGAAAGAGAGATTTTGAATGTTGTACTAAGAGACAGGTGCAGGGACCCTCCCCAGCTGCAAGCAGTATCAGGTAATATCTTGATTAAAAAAAAGATATAAATTTCTTTCCATTTGCTTAGGGTTCATCAGGGAGTGCCCATACTTATATCAACAATTAAAGACATAAGCAGATAAACAGAGGCTAGCTCCCCAAAGGTGGTGTAGAACAACCATCAAATCCCAGTTTTATTCTCTATCAAAAGCGATTTCTGCTTATAAAACACAGGAGCTTCCATCTTCCTACATGTGAGGACACTGCTTACATGCTGTACAGAACTACTGGGATACAAAAGTTAATAACTGTATTGAAAAAAAGAAAGGTGGCTAATTTTTTCTTTTTTCTGATAGCTGGTGCCTGCAGTGACAGAAGCATCTAAACACATGTGCTTCCAATGTACTTCCTGATTTTGTAAATGCAGGCCTGTTTTCCAGAGGTTAATTTTACAAGGATATATGAATTTTTACATAGAACTATTTCTTAACTTGAAATAGCAATGTCTCATCTGCAGGATGAATTAGATAGTCCTATCAGATAACCTGAAGATTGTAGAAACACAGTAGCAACACTCGCATGGATCTTGCTTACCTTCTGTGAATGTAGATAAGGCATTCATTGCTTTTCTTAAACTCCCAGTTTCTAGTTACCCCCCTTAGTTTAATTACAGTAATTTTAATCAAAAAAGGGGGAAGGAAGGTGTATCTTTCCATTTCCAAACTGTCTCATTTCCATTCTGCAATTCGCGGCCTACTTCACTCCCCCAGTGTATTTGTTTCCATCCAGTAAGTACTGTATTACATGTACCATGGTCTAGGTCTTGATTTGGGCATTGTTTTGCACAACCAGGCAGGTATTAACGTTTGTTGCATTATCTTAATGACACATAAGTACCTCCAGGACCATCAGTGAGGACTTCTACCTCACAACAGAGAAACATCCCATTTATTTTGTAAGTGCAGTCCCTATTCCTGCCCATTTTGTCCTTATGGATCCAGAGCACAACACTTTCGTCCATAATTTTATCTTTGTGTCTCTTCCTCCATGCTGTCCCAAATATCTGTAGGGTAAGATACCAAGAAAAAGGTGGGCTCAGTCCTTTCATTTCTGTTTCTGGCTACTCAGCACAAGTAGCTCGGTGATTTAGCAGACACATAGGCACAGTTGGCGCTGGGGACAGATCTCTGCCACTTACAGGCCCCTTAGGAGCTGGCTGTATCTCTACTGGAACTATTGCAAAAGAAAAACGCATTTGTGTAACTGAGCAAAGCACAGAGGGAGTCTGGTGCGCAGTCCGGGGTGTATGAGTTCACTGGCCTCATGGAGGGACAGCCTGGATTCCCCTCAGCTGGGGCAGAAATAAGATGATACACGTAGATTGAACAGTTCTCTGCTGCTGCTTGGAGGAAGGGTTAGATGAGGGGTGAAGGGCTGGTCACTGTAAGTGTGGTGGAGGACGCCTAGACTGTACAATAAGATACTTTAAGGTTCTGTACTCACGGTGCATTAAGAAGGCGGGAGCTTGGTAAGGTCTGTTGCATCTGAGCTGTCAACTATGTTCCTTTGCAACTCCCCTACCCCAGGCTGGTGCACTCGTAATTTTTTCAAACAACTGGTTGTTTACACTAAAGTTTTCCATGCTTGTTCTTTCTCCAAAGGCAAATTTCATTGTCAGGTTTTAGCAGAAACCCTGCTGGTGCTGCTTGGGTGGGCACATGTAGGGAAAAAAGATGTTTTTAAAACATCTGATTTTTATCATGCAGTTAAAAGGAAAATGGCTGAAGTCTGGTACTTGGAATGAATGAAAGTTTTACTGGTACCAAGCACAGCTGAGCTTTTTCAGGGCAATATGAAGTATATATTGCTTTAACCCATTTGGTTAAGGTCAAGAATGAAGTGACTCAATGTCCTGGCTGATTACAGAAATGCTGTTCCTCCATGCAGAACTGATTTGAATATTGAGCTATGGTTCAGTGTCGTTGATTTCAACACGTGATGGATCAACCCCTCAATTTAAGAGCAACCTCAATTGTCCAGAGAACTTGCAAGCCCTCCTGGCAGAGTTGTGCAAGACCAGAGGGTTAGTTTGTTTTGTTTAATGGGGTTGTAACCTTGCCAAGAAAAAAGCAGACTGCACATCAGTAAGGACAACTTTTTTCCAATTTTAGTGCTCTGCTGAGATCACAATCTTCAAGTCTTTGTAAAAATTGCTTTTGGTAACATATCTCTTTGGGGTGTTGAATTAACAGCAAAGCTCACATTTCCACTATGTACTTTTAAATAAATCAGGAATTTTACTTGAGGCTTGATCTGCAACCTTGGAAAAGTAGTTTCAGCTTTTTGTCTACCTGTAAGAGGACAAGAATTAGAAATGACCTGACAACAAATGTGATGTAAAGATAAGAGATTACTGTTATTGTAGAAATACAGAACTATGTCAGTTACTGCAAATACTTGTTTTATTACTGTCATTACTGTTATTGAATTAGTAGTTGTGGGAAAGATCTGTAATGTAAGAGGAAACAGAGGACTGAAAGAAATAGTTTGTTTGGCTGAAAAGGATGAGAAAGGTATTAGACAATTAAGAATCCTCTTTATGGTCCAGTCCAAGAAAGATACTCAGTAAAGTTATATTGGTGGTAACATAGTGACCTTCTTGGTAGCAGAATTGGAGGTAATTCTGCTATCATTTCTCATTGTTCTTATTATCTACTACTGCATAAGTAGCAATCCAGAAGTGCCCTCAGTCTGTTTGTACCCAAAGAGAACACCAGTATCCTTCTTGAAAGCATTCCAAATGTAACCAGGGTCATAAAACAAAACAGAAAGTTGATGGTTTTATTGTGATGCACGTTACAATCAAGTAGTTATCTGATGGATCATCTGCTTTTTATGATCCATGATGGGAAATATAGCTGTCATATGAGGAATAGATTTCTCATCATAAAACTTACCTCTGTAATTTCAGCACCTGAATAAATGCTGCCTCAGGTGCTGATTGTGCTAGTAAGTACTGTCTGAAGAGTGATTACCCCATCTGTTTCTCCTCCTTCCATCCAAATGCACAGTTTGGCAACGCGTGTTTCTGCAGTTCCCTTTCCTTCAGCAGCTGCTGTAATTAAAGATTTCATATGAGGAGGTTCCTGTTGGGTAGCTGGTGATGCAGGAGTTCACCTGGGGAAAGAAAAGCCTTTGCAAGGTACCTAGGTCAGTGTTTCTGTAGATAGCTAGTGAAGCAATCTCTCAAGGGGGACTTAACTCTCTGGTGGAGCAAATTACTTCAAGTCACTGCTGCCACTGGAAGGGGCTAAATTCATGTAAGTCATTTAACTTAGATTTCCAGTGTAATTAGTGAAAGAAAAGCTCCCAGTTCATGTAGATTTTGTATCTCTGCATTGATTAGGCTCTTAACTTGGCATCTGGGTTAGATGTCTAAAATTACAGCTCTCAAACCCCTTGTGCCATATTTATGTACAGCATTTTCTTGATGGGAGAAAACAAGATACACATTGAGGGCATAGATCAAAACATTAGGTCCCCAGAAAGCTGCAATAGTTTCATCGCTATCCGTAAGACTTCTGGTATAAATTGCATGGATGTTAAAAGCGAGGAAACTTCTTCGCCTAACGTGATGATTGAACCACAGGAACAAATTTTCCTCTTGGATTTGTGTTGCAGACCCCCTATGTTAGGGAGAGGTTATACGTTTCAGCGTGTTGACAGACACTATTACATACTGTGCTTTATTCACCCCTGTTCTGTTGGCCTCCAATAGCCCTGTGCTCCTCTGAATCCCTCCGCCTTTGGCACTTCTGCTGGTGAGACTCCCAGCTGGGGGTGTGGTTTAGCTAAAATGGGTGCTTTTCACCAAAAGAATAAATTATTCCTATACTACTGTCTGAAAAGGGTGGATCTGGAGCCAATTTAGTGAGCATAAGTTACAATTGACTTTGGAAGTAATAACTTATGCTTTGAGCTTCCTTAGATGTATAGCCAAGAAGCTGTCTGACTGCATGTGTTTTTACACATCTTTCAGCTAAATTAGAAATCCAAGTGCAAAACTTAATGTGTGGGGATATCTTGGAGATTTGTGACCTTCCCAGAATGTCTTTGGGTCCATAAACCAGCCAGAGGGTCTCTTGGTTTCATATACCTGGGGGACGTTGCCACATATGGCACATCGGTAAGTATTAAATGGAGTTTATTATATCTTAATTAATGAATCTGAGCATAATTTGCCCTAGTCCTGGCAAGCAGACTCTGCTGGAAAGCTGATAAGTGGAGGGAGCCAGCTTAACTGAACATCCTCTCCAGGGATGTGACCAAAGACTGAAGTATATAAACTCATACATCTGAAAGGTAGAAAAGCCTTAGGAAAGCAGAAGACGGGGATTGCACTGAGCTAGGAAATAGGAAGACAAGGGGTGGAGCCTTTAAGGAATTAGGGAGGAAGGTAATGGTGAAAAGGGAAAAAAGTGTAGTAGAAAAATGTCAAAGGGGAGATAAAAAGAATCAAGAATTGGAGATACTGAGAACGTCCGAGGACACTTGGTCTGAGGAACCAAGCTGGGTATGCATCCTGTGTTCTCTCTTGATGCCAAGAAAAAAGAGCTTAAACCAAACCCTAAAGTCAAGGAGAGAATCTGCTGTTTAGTGGTCTTTACATCAAGCTAGTGGAAAGAGCATTAAATCAAGGTGACATATAAAAAACAGGAATAATGGCAGATGCAGACAGTTCATTTCCTCCCACTGCCAAATTTCTGAGTTTAGTCTGGTGGTATGCTACCAACAGTGGTGATGAACATTACAAAGCTTGTCTGTATTTAGCCCACTCAGTCACTGCTTGGCCAGGCTCCTGTTGATTTCAGTGGGAGTCTGCACGAGAATGTGCAAGTCCTGCCTCCCCAGAAATGGGAATCCCCCACCAAAGTATTCTGTTAGATAGCCTGGGCAGGTGCATTGGATTGCTGGCACACTTGCAGTACACTAGTCAGCACCTCTGATGCAGTAAGCTGAACAACTTCAATCCTGAATACAGAAAGCGAAGCACTTAGGTGTGTGGGAAGAGCTTTATTTTAGAGAGGTGCTGAAGTTTGTATGAAAATACAGAACTCAAGACATACACCTGAGCAAAAATTACCCAATGAGAACAAGAACCATCACTAAATGTGCTTTTAATACGTGGATTTGAATGTATTAGACATTATGTATGTTGCTGCATTTATTTTTCTTCTTGTGTAGGCAGGCACGAGTCTTATCTAAATTGTACTTTGTCTAATTCATACCCATGCAAAATATGGACCAAGTAGGAGTAAATCGAGTTGATTGCACCTTTTGGTTTAGATATATGAATAACTATTCTGGATGTAAAGCAGCTGAAAACAATACTCTTTTTACCTAATATTTGCATGTCTGCTAACATGAAGGATCACAAATTTCACACAGTTCCTACACAATAATAATTGCACATGGTAAATGTCCCGTTACTCATGTAGCTGGTCATTTTTGTGTGCAATTACCAGAATTGCATGCTCAGTTCCAGTAACCGTGTGCACAAAAATAGGCTACAACAACCTTCTTAGGATTGTTAATAACATGGTCCAGAGTCTCGGTCTTTATTTCTGTGTTGATTTATGCTGGTTTTTTAAGAGAACTGAGCTAGGAATTAGTTTGGTTGTTGACTATTCAAGCAAAAGGAGGCATACATCTACATGTACTGCTGAGGCTGCTGGACTGCAGAATTTCTGCATTGACCTGCATATGGTTTAAATACTGAACTTGGTATAATGAGCTAATGGGCCAGAAGAGAGAGAATGCACACAGTGACCAGCTGTAGTGCATGGTTCAAAAAGGAACAAGCAGCTTCTGAACTTCTGCATTTAAAATACACGCATCTTGAGCCAGCAGTGTCATAGTGAGAGGTAAGTCTTTCCCATAAGCGATTCAAAATCAGGCTGCAGTAGTTCAGAGAAGACTTAATTGGTATTTCTCTTTTTTGCATATCACTGTTCTCATCAGTTCTAATACGTGTTTTTTTCCCACCTCTACAAACTTCTTTGCCTTAAAGGACTCATGAAGGAAATAATTAAAAAGTACACAGAGGAAAACTGTCTGAGCAGAAGGGGCAGAAATCCAAGGTGGTTTAGGGAGGTGCCCCAAACACTCTTTTGGATGATTATTAATTTTTTTCTTACTATTATTTTATGACGCTGTTTATGTTTAATTACTCATGTTTTCCTAACCTGTGTGACAGGCATAATTTGAAGAGCAATAGTAATGATCAAGCTGTGGAAGTGCCAGCTGCTGCCTACGTGCTCAAGCAAGCATAGAGCAGGCAGTGTCAGGAGACAGTGCTGTCTCTTGATTAGATCTGAACTTCTTTTTCATGTTGATGAAAATGATCCTGACTGTTATTATTTAAATATAAGCGATGCCAAAAGTTACTATGAAAAGTCAGAGCCCTCTCAGTTCAGTGCCTGTATGGAATAGCAAGTTCAAGGAACTTACTGCAGTATATGCTGTTAAAATATGTACTGCTTTAGTTTAAAAAGATGCCATTGGTTTATTTGGGTCTTTTTAGTTAACTGCCAGACAGCCCATCTAGGTTAATGTGATTTTTTTTTTTAATATCAGTGAATGATTTCAGTCTTTATAGGTTCAAATCAAACCCCAAGACCACAGAAATTTGCAGTTCTGCCATATACCATGTGCTAGCATACTGTGAAGCTCATTTGGAAACTGTAGTATGATTTTAGGTTTTTTCTGGTTACTAAAGCTTTTGGCTGTTTCATGCTTCAGTTGCATGCTAGTGCAGTGAGATGTTGTGGGTAGCACTGTTGAACAGGTACATCACCAGAACATGAAGCTTTTTCTCATACTTTTCTAATAGTAAGTGAAGATTTAATTATTAATTTGTGGATACCTTGGCAAAAGTTTATGAAGTGTTGAGAAACTTCTGTGGTACACTTGAATGCTTTTATATTCCTTTAAAAAAAAAAAAAAAAAGTATGCATGGGATGATGCATTTCTAAAAGGTTTTTATGATGTCTCATGTATTTTGGAGTAAAAATTAAATCCGGGGAAAGGAGAGCATTCTACTGCAGGGTCCTTCCTTGCAAATGATGGAGTGAATCCTTACCTGAATGACAGTGAAATGAAATAAATCTGCTTGTTCTGTGTTTCCAACCTTTGCAGTATTGTAGTCAATATCACATTATCCTTTTTTTCATTTTCATTTGTTTTCATAAAGCAGAAAGCTCTGGGATCCTACTTTTTTTTTTAATTACATAAATCTCATCTTCTTTACATGTTTTTGCCCTGGTGTTTTATGTGTAGAGAAAATCTTTGAAAAGATGAATATTAAGTCTTTAGAGCACAAAAGACAATAAACTCATTAGTTCTTTGACTCTCAAGTCAATAGTAGGGGCCTGGAGAGGAGAAGTTGAGCAAGTAATGATATTTTTTTAATATTACTAGGGTAAGTATTTGATTTTTATGTGAAAGAATCTGTAAAAGAAAATCCAGGGGCATAAATAGAAGTGAAACTTTAGGGATGCAAGAAATATGTGGCTACATAAGTCACCTGTTGCATCAGGGTGCTATATGTCCACTCATCCTTGTAGCAGTTTGCTGCTGGAGGGCTGCTCGCTACAACTCAGCAGCCAAGGACTTGTTCAGGGCAAATTATGGTGGATGCACAGTGATGTGAATGCTTCGACTGTTTTTTCTGTAGTGAGCTATATATCGGAGGGAAGTGGTGGGATACAGCCTGGCTTCTCTTCTTGCTCCTCCCTCTCATTCCAAGGTGTTGGTCAAATCCCTAAATCATCCTGCCTCCCAGCTTTGTAAAATGGGGATGACAGTGCTTTCTTGCCATTGTAATGTCCTTACTATTGCTTAATTATATAACATTTGTATCTTTCTTCTCTGCTGGTCCTTCATAGTTATTGCAGTGCTGCTGTGAAGCAGTTCTATTTTGCCTAAATGGTATTACGTCTAGTTGAAGTCTCAGACTTCAATCTAGACAGATTACAAGCAGAATGAAGTTGCCAAGACATTTATCTAGCTTTGTTCAGCTGCTTTTTAGATTCTCAGTAGATACATGACAATTCTGTCATTCATGGGTTTATGTGTTCGTATGTATTGCCTGTTACGCCGGAATACATCAAACAAAATAAAGCAAGCCATAAGGTTTATTGGTGACCTGCGCTGGAAGAAAGATGCGAGCTGTAGATAAATTATAACAGAATATTCCAGGAGGTGCTATTTGACAGATTTTCAGGGAACAGGCTGCCATTTCTGCGTTTGTGCAATGTATGATGGGACCCTTACCTGGTGTCTCTGCCCTGCCAAGACATGAATGAAAAATAGGACTGCTTGTCTGAAGAACAGCTCTGTCTTTCATATCAAAACTTGGCAACAGATGATTCCTGTGTGAATGGTCTCAAGAGACACTTTCCTTGTAAAGGAAATCAAGTGATGGATGAGGCATCTTGCATTTTAAACATTATACAGGTGAAAGCATTGGAGTACTGTGAGCCCACGCTGACTGCTGTGTATGTCTGAGTAGTTTGCTTGCATTTTGATTGTGGAACAAAAGGAGGTTTGGTAAGTAGGGCAAGACCATTAGCAAATGCTGGCTGTTTTCGTTCTGCAATGGTCTGTCAGATTTAACTGCTGCGGGGTGAAATAATGAAGAATTTTTTAGTAACAGATCAGAAAATCCTCTCTTGTTTAATTGAAAGCGTTTAAGAGCAGAAGGTCATTGAGAGTACAGATTTCAAGAAGTGGTTATTTGCATTTGGTGATGCTTTGGAAAGAAACAAGAGCGTATTATGCACATTTTTAAAGTATATATGGGGAATGCACTGCCAAATCTGTGGAATTTTCTAGGTAGCTACTGTGAACAATAATAGCAGTAAATTAATCTGCTTTTTACCCCTACTGAAACTGGCACTGTAATCTTTAGGAGATATTTTTGCTTTTCTAAAACTTATTTCAACATAGTTTCAGCCCTGTCAGCAAACCTCTGCTGTGTTAGTGGTAAGATAAATCGTCTCCCAAACCCTACAATATTCTACACAAAATTTAGAACCTGAGTGCAGAGAAAGCTGGCACTGGTATGTGATGGAATACCACTAGAAGAGAAAAAGGAACAAGTCTGTGACAATACCTGGGGGAGAAATGGAAACATATTAAAGTGAAAAGATCACCATGGCAGAAATGAGGTCAAGAGAACAAAATTCAGTGTGAACTGGCATATTTTGAGGGTGAAGGAGAGGTGTGGAGATAAGGCCAGGTTTAAGGGGATGTTTGTAAGGAACAGGAGAACGATGCTCAAAAGAGAAATGGGAGTAGCTTAAGTGAAAGAGAGAGATTGGGAAAGACATCAAATTAAGAAAGAAAAATGTCTTACAATAAAAAGAGATAAATGGGATTTTACAGGGAAATAAATTAGCCAAAACATGGCAAAGATTTTAACAACAAGGAAAGTGAGGGAAATCAAATACCACAGAAAGGGAAGAATGAAAGAGAACAGAATACTGATCTTAAAAAAAAAAAAATGGTTGTATTAATTTTACTGATTTCTTGGAAGATTTTGTGGTGGGTTGGATGTCTACTCTGAGAGAAAGTGAAAGATAGAATAGGAAAAACTATGATTTTTTTTTTCCAGGCTTCCCTGTGCAGGAAATGTAATAGGAAGTTATTTTTATTAACCAAGATCAGAGAACATGCAACAACAAACTACCAAGAATGATGTGGAAAATCCGGTTATTTTTCCAGTTAGACCAGAAGAACCTGTGGCCATTGACCAGCAGGAGCCTAGAGGTCAGACTATTAAGCAGCAGGATCAGTGAACTGAACGGCTATTGGAATCTGTCTGTCTCTGAATACACACCAACCAACTTACATTACAGACAAAAAAGTCTTGAACACCATGTAGCTGACATTAGTAGGCATTCATTAATTGCTTTGCAGCCTGTTTCATCTACCTAATCAATACAAAGAGTGGACTTGTTTGCAAAAGTGAAACCAATTGATTTATGGAGACACACCGCTTGCTGAGCAGTATTTTTGCCATCAAGACAGTCAGGTTACACTAGCCACTAGGAAAAGATAATGCAGAAGATCCAGAACAGTGAGACCCTTGGACAGACAGAGGGGAGTGTCTTTTGCAAAGTGTTTTGGAAGCTGTCAGGTGGAATGGACCCCTTGGTTCGGTGTAGCCATGCTGCTGAGTGTGCTGGGAGGGCTTTATCCTTTCAAAAGCTGTGAGATGCTGTGGCCATACCCAGCTCACATCCCTAACCCACTTGCAAGGGACAGTGAGACGAGGGAGTGGGGAGCACAGTGCCTTTATTAGTAGCAATAGCAAGCTTTTCATCTGTAAAGGAAATACTCAGCTGGCTACCTTGCCTGGACTTACCAGTGACCAGTGTTTTATCTTAGCAGTCTTGGTTGAACACACATGCAGACTAGAAACACATTTGTTTATGGGCAGGAAATGCATAAGACTTTTAATGGATAAAGCAAGAGCATTAAATGCGACCCGCTTTATTGTATGCCAGTACCTGCAAAGGGTTATTCTTTGTAGTGTCCTACTTGGACTCAAGCACTAAAGTTTTCATCAAAGTAAATCTGATTATTTTGCACATGGTTTTCCTGAAAGGATGTTATGATTTTCTAGATGTTTGGTGGCTGGTGATAAATTAGGCTTTTATGATGTCATGTGAAAGGCCACTGCTTGGACTTCCTTCTCTATCAAACGCGCTGGAGAATACATTTGGGACGTACTCAGAATCAGAAATTATCCTACCTTGTTTTATTTTAACCCTTTTGTGGACCACTGCTTGCTTTGTAACTAGAGGTGTTCAGGCAAGGATAGCTTCACTTTTGCAGACAGGGGCCCCACAGTATCCCAGCCTAAGTCCCCTCCATATACTGTGTTTGATGTGGAATTATTTTTTTCTTTTGGTAACAAAGCCTCAGCTCATGAGCTCCATTTAAGCCTTTCACAGCTTAAATTCTGTCTGTATATTGTGTCTTGAAAAGGGTTTTCCAATTAGATGGGGGGTTTAGTGAGAAACTGGAATGCAGTGAGGTGTAGGGGGGCAGGTGATGCATCTCATAAATTAGGTCAGGTTTATGACCACGTAGAGGGAGGCTGTTTCTAAAAAAAACAGCCAGCAATAAAAGGCAGTACGTAACTGCTTTCTCCAGAGAAGTAGCAGCTGTCTTCTTCATCCCCCATAGTGCAGGGAGGGAGTATTTCACAACTCTTTTTCCAACAATGAGAAATGTCTAACCATCCTCCATGCTAAGTCTCTTGTACTAGTTAATCCATAGAGGGGAGGAAGACAGGAAAAGTATCCCCTCTCTGTCCTTCCCCCCACCCCAGTCTTGACACAAGTTTAGGGGGACAGAAGTCCATGCATCAATATAAAAGGTAAGGGAGGGAGTGTCATCTCTCCTGCCCAGCCTGTCACAGCCAAGCCTTCAGAGTAGTAACATGAGCACTGAACACAGGGCAAAGGCAGCAATGGCTGTTACAGGTGGGATAGAATTTTCCAGAGACATGCTGTTTAGATAAAAAATGACTTTTTGAATAAATTAGTATTTTCATTAAGGCAAATATAACAGCACACTCTTCCAAAAAAAATGCAGTATCATTTTACTGTTAACATAACAAATGCCTTGATTTTTTCAGAGATGTGAATATCCATAGGGGTAGTAAAATCACCACAAACAATGTGTCTTATACAAGATAAAGAATTCATCCTATGGAGTAGTACTGTCCCCCTCGTCATAGACCTGCATTCATTAAATTGCTGATTAAAGCTCTAAAGGTAATAAATAACTATAGGTCAAATACAAGATCACTGTCCTAATGTTTATCATTTTGTTGCTTATCATTTGGTACTTCACTAGCAATGATAACTAAAGCTATTAACATTTCCAATATAAGTTATCATAAATTAAGTAGTTTTTAATGGAAGAAGAGAAGAAACTAAGTAGCCTTGCAGCACAGATTTTCTGGGGTTATCAGTTTTCCTATTAATCTTGACATGTCAGTCAGTGAAGACAGATAAACCTAGGGGCTATATTCCATTTCCAGTAAGAAATGCAGCCATTACTGCACAATAAACCCTCCTGAAATCAAACAGCTTCACAAAGTGATTTCCTGATCTTTGCAGAAAATGTGAAGAGTCAGGAGTGATGACAAAAATCATCAGAGCGGATTAAAAAAAAATGTGAGAATTGCATTTATTAATTTTAAAAGGTACCATGCCCTTGCCTAAATAATATATACTCTGTGTGGCAATAAAACCATGTAGGATGAAGACATGATTATGTTACTCTTCTCCCTGCAAGATTGCTGTCAGAGTAGAGAACAGGCCACAGTAAAGCAAGAAGCAGACACATTTAATTGTGAACAAAAGCAGGACTTGGAGGTACCAGTGAAAAGAGAAGGAACCTGTTCTTTTCCTATACTGCTGCTGATCTCCACCCCTACGAGAGAAGTTCATCCCTCAAAGGGTCTTGTTTTTTGGTGATGTGAAGGTGACACACAGGCATTTCATCTACCAGGGAGCCTAAAGAAACATGTTCATATACAACCTCCCCAAAACCTCTGCTATAAAGAGAAAATGCACAAATGCTTCTAACCCCTGCGGTGCAAAGTCCAGGTTATTCAGATGCCTCTTTCTGCACAGCTTAGCTTGAAGCATGCAAGGTCCACTCACACATCACTTCAGCCAGGCTACAGGGGCAATGATGGCCAGTGGGAGTAGTACCACCTTTAGCCAGCATCTGCAAAGAGCAATTCTGTTTTGCTCAGAGAGCTGAACAAGCTCAGTTTTGTTGATAGTAATATATAGCATTTAAGTATCAGTTTGCATTTTAGCAAACATGCTAAAGATTTTTGGCTGCGATGTGTGCATTTGGATGACTGGGTATGCCTTAACAGCGTTTATGTGTCCAGCACTAATACCTTAACTACTATAATTATGGTCTGCACATGGCGAATGGAGTGCGTTTGACCTTACTCCCCTCCTCCAGACGTTCCCTGCCTTTTCAGCAGAGGTGTTCCTGTAAACTAGAAGTGATCTCACCGTTCGGCAGCCTCTTTAGCGTTTTGCCGAGCTGTGAGCTGAGGTTACCATGCCACTTGCATCCAAGCTGGGGAACACCTCCCAGGTCTTCCTAGGAGCACAGAATGGGCCTGGGGGCGAGAGGAGAGGGAGGGGAGCACCTGCCCCGCCAGCTGTGGGGGGCTGCTGTTTGCAACAGAGGGGCTTTCCCTGCTGCGGGGGGGGCACCCTTCAGCCCACCTCACGCAGGGGATCCTGGAAAGCAGCCGTGGCCATGCCCGACATGCAGCGGGATGCCCTGGCGCCGAGCTGCGCCGATCCCCGTGCGGGACGGCTCCTGATGAGCCAGCTCAGCTCCGGATCCAAAGCGAGTGAAACTCAGCACTGGCTTCAGGGATATCGGGCAGTAATTCGGGAGGAATTTTATCTGGCTCGAGGGACGGCACTGGCCAAGACGTTTTCTCAGGCTTTGCTTGGCAAGTGGACAGATCTGAGTAATGCTCGGCCCCGCCGAGGGGCTCTCGCGCCTGCGGCTCGGCCGGCGCCCGCAGTGTGGCTGGGGCCTGCACATGCTCCCTCGCCTCCGCGGCCGCAGCACCAGCTCTGGCCGGGCCGTTGGGCTCTGCCGACCCGGGCCCGAGGCACCCAGGGCCAGACCCCCTGGCTTCACCGCTCTATCGGCCATGTCAGCGGGGCTGCCAGGGCCGGGACGGAGCGCGACGGCTTCCCTGGAGCGGAGCATTGTTCCCAGCCTCCAGCCACTGCGTTGGCCCCGCTGGCGGACAATCCCGCCCGTCCCCAGCTTCCTGAGCAGACCAGACAGCTTTGCTGTTTTCCTCGCGTCTCTTATCACCCCGTCACTGGAAGAGAGGTCTGGCTTTGGCTTCGTTTGGGCTGATAGGCAGCAGCGAAATGGGAAAGGTGCAGGGGAGGAAGGGGAAGAGGAGGAGGAGGGAGAGGAGCTCCATTACTGTTATTATCACCCTGATGTTTATTGCTGCTCCCAGTTCACATGCCTTAACCCTTTGGAAGCTGGTCAAATGAAAGATTATCAAACCGGTAAGATAAAGCTGCTGCTTGGTTCCTGGCAGAAAAGCGAAGGCTGTGCTCAGCCTGTGTTGACCGGGCGGCTGGTGTGATGCCTTGTCGCTGGAGCACAGCATGGAGCATGAGGTAAGACCTTACCCCAGAGATGCCCAGCACTCACAGCCTGCCAAGGTCCATCAGATGCACAGGGGCTCAGCATGGCGCAGAACCAGCCCTTGCCTCAAGCTGTTCTTCCTCCTCCCCTTCCCCCTTGGCATGGTGTTTAGTAAAAATGGAGCTTTCTGAACAAGGAGGAGATTTGCATAGGAAAACATGCTAGGGGAAAAAAAACATGCCTCTTATTTTAAATGGCATTTAGTTATACGTGAGTTTCAGCCTATTGATTCCTTTTGCCTTTTGCCTTTTCCTGTGGTTCTTTGCAAACAATGCTGTCTTTCTGCAAAAGACTGCTGACCCAAGAGTGGAAAGCGGTCTGTTCATGCTGCATTAAAACAAATTTAGATCAGGAACCAAATTCACTGGCATTCTTCTATTCCCTTGGTACCCTAACTGCTCCACAACTTTGCTTTTCTAAGAACAGTGGAAAGAAAAAACAAAAACCGAGCGACGACACATTATGGCTTGTCTTAAATTTCCTGAAGATGTTTACTGTGTTCATTATTAGGCTTGCACTTTGCTCATTGATATGTTTTATCTTCAGTCTCCTCATATTTACTATGGAGATAGGAGTCTCTTTCTTTATAATTATACTGGTTTTTTTCCCCTGTTACTATAGATATTCTAACACTACCCTTTTCAAAGAAATGAAGCCACTGCTCTCTGCCTCATGGATCTTCAGAAGTACTTACAGAGCAGTGCACAGCATATGCAGTGCTTATTACTGTGACTCCTTCTGGGGTTTGATCTGAGCTTAGCTGAACCATGCATTGAATTCTGCACCAGCAAGCTGCACATTTACAGGCTCTGCAGCTCTGATTTAGTGAGACCTTACTGCTTTTCTTAAAGGAATGCACAGGGAATGGCTTGGCTGAAGTCACAGAAACTGTTCTCCAACGTTGCATCTGGGTTAAGACACAACGTCCCCAGGCATTCCTGGTGGCAAGTGTGGGAGAACACTAGGGAATGGGGAATAAGGGTGATGCTAGAAGAACTGCCTAGTGCAGTCTCCTGATTATTTACAACAAAGACTGTTCTCCCAGCAATACTGGAGCAGATTACTGCTATAAACTGCAGCAGATACTCCTATGTACTGTGGGGCTGACATTACTTACTGAGATGTGCTACGTGAGCCTTCATTAAAAATTGCTATTAAAAATGCTCCCAAAAGTGCACAAAAGGGGAGACTATTTTTCATAAGATAAACTTTGATATATACGTTGCTGAAGTAAAACCTTTTAGCACAGCCTGTAGTGATAGGACAAGGGGTAATGACTTTAAACTAAAAGAGGGTAGGTTTAGACTAGATGTAAAGAAGAAATTTTTGTACAATGAGGGTGGTAAAACATTAGAACAGGTTGCCCAGAGAAGTGGTAGATGCCCCATCCCTGGAAACATTCAAGGCCAGGTTGGACAGGGTTCTGAGCAGCCTGATCTAGTTGAAGGTGTCCCTGCTCATTGCAGGAGGGGTTGGACTAGGTGGCCTTTAAAGGTCCCTTCCAGACGAAACTATTCTATGATAATGGTGAAAACACAAAACTGCAAGCTAATGTTGTCTCATCAAGTAGCTATGTTTATTAATTTTTCTTTTATTGAGGTGAGTTAAAGCTGAAAGGTGACAGTTTTAAGAAGGAAACAAGTAAAATAAAACACAAGCAGGGTTTGCAGGAAGTTTGGCCCCTAGACTCTTGAAAAAAATTCTTAAGCAAAAGAGTGCAAGACTAAACACGCAAGCCAAAGCCTCCACCAGGCTGGGTCTCTGCTCTTTGCTTATGGGAGCTCTGATGTAACAAATCATCTTCCAAGCAGTCGTGCTGATTGTGAACGTAACCCTGGCCGCTTTTCAGATGCAGTAAAACTGTTGTGTGCTTAGATCAAGTCTGTTTATTTTTAGAGGTAAAGCCTTGTCTCTGCTGCAGAGCGGAGCTGGGCACAATTCCATCGCAGGTGTTTTGCTGAGGACTTGATCTCAGTTTTATTCTGGTGTAAGAGAGCAATAGCTGGCGCTCAGCGCTGGCTTCAGTGAAGGCAAATTTTAAAGGGAATCAGCTGAGCTGCAGTAATAAAGGAAGCCTTGGCCTTCTTTCAGGCCACGCTGTCTCCTTTTTCTCACATTGTCTTGAGGCTTTAATTTTTGATTAAAGTTAATTGAATGAGACAGTGATACATTGCACAGTGAAACCAGATCAATCACTGTGCAAGTCAAAATAGGAGTTGTGATGACACTCTGAACAAGAGCTTGGGAAATGTGATATTTACATTAAAATATTTTACATTTTTGTCTCATGGTTTAAAAACCAAATTTAAAAATGCCTTATACATTGCATAATAGTATTGCTTATCTGTATGTATTTGTGTGCGTGCATTTAGACAATAAAACTGATTAACATAAAATCAGATTTAGTAATAACGGGGCATTTTCTACACAGTTACGCAGACTTACAGAAAAGGTAAAATGGAAAACCTCAGATCAGATGAACTCATTTTTTTCTCTGAGAGGAACTCAGATGACAGTAAGGTACATATAAAGGAGAGTAGGAGAGTTTACTAAGTGGCAACAGAGAATCTGACTGCTGTCTTTTCCATCTTCCTTCCCTTTAAATATTTACCTGGATGATGTTTCTGACTCTTAGCTTGCAGGTAAAACTTGTCATTGCTATTCACTTATGTTAGCTATATTTACATGGAAAATAAGGGCTTGTTCCTCCCAAAATGGATAACTAAAAGCAAAGACTTAATTTTATGCTCATGATCCAAGTACTGTAAAAACAACAGAAAGCCTTAATCAGTGTTTTCAGGTTTGCACTCTCAGCTCAGTATCTAAATCCTCAGGGTTTTCAGAGTCAAAGAGCTTTGTTTTCCTGTCAGTATGTAAAGCACAATGCCACAGAAAAAGTTATCCTGCAGGAATACAAAACATGAAGTGGTGTCATTTCATCAGGTGCCTTTCCATCAGGAATAGGGATACTGGGCAGAAAACGTTCAGCAGCAACAGTTGTTTTTTGAGAACACACCTCCATCTCACCCACTCACCCCTTCCACCCCCCCAAAAAAAAATAATCCAGGATTTCCCCAGTGGAACCTCACCTCTTCCTTCTTTGCTTTCTGATCTAGTTGTACCTCCAGAAAGTGAAGTCCCGACACTGAAAAATCAATACATTTTGATGATCAGCATGCCACAGTTTTTTTGGGGTTGTGGTTATTTTGTGATTTTTTTCATTTTGGAAGCCTGACAGATGCATCTCTGGTTTCAGTGAAAGACTTAAATACTATAAACAAGCAGTCATTCTGTTCCAAGAGAAGCTTTTTTTAATATTCTTATTTTATTATAATTACCTTATTGTTTTCATATTATGAGCTACTTGTAGAAAAATACAGGAAACATGACTGCAATACAATCCTTTAATCAGGAATAGCTTTGTTCCAATCATCATTTTCATTCAGTGTTGAAACTTTGACTAATAAGAACATAATCAAACTGTGAATGTAGATGTAATATAGTGTTAATATTATGGTTTCATTTGATCTCTGTACCTAATAACTTCTATAAGAGAACCTTCTAAAAAGTGCCTAGGAGACATTTTGTCATAATGCTTTTTTCAAGTAAATCTATCTACAAAGTAGTGTTTCTCAAAAGTACACAAACTTCTTCAAGAAAGCCATTTACAATCTTTTAACCTAAGTCAGCTGGGGAATCTGTATTATCATATATATTAAATCTTTTTTTTTTTTTCCTTGCAGATTATGCCATAATACCTTTACTGCATCATTGTTAAAGCATGTGAACTTTTAAAGGACAAATACTTTGTTTTATACTTAAATGGATTTAATACACTAGTTGTCTGTGTTATCTCTTTGTATAATCCAGCACTGCAAGCAACTTCTCTTTTACCGATTTGCAGCACACACACCCCAACCTTATTGTGGCCTATTCAGCAGCTGAGTGTTTATGTTTTTGAATGAAGGGCTGGAATTAGGTAAAGTATTTTTTTAGATAAACTGTTTTAACAAAAAGCATTTGTCCAAGAAAGTTAAAAGACTGCTCCCAAGCTGTTTGAAAGCAGAATGCAGCTACATACAGCAGGCGATGGCAATTCGTTCTGTTCTTCCCGGTTCACTTCTTTTTTAAATGGGAAGCCAGTATCCTAGATAAGGCTCTATTTCAAAGGATGTTTTCGATATAAAGATTGTGAATGTAAAGGTATTACTTACGCAGCATTTAGAAAAATGAAACTAAGTTTTACAATATGGCTTTCATGACTTAAAACTAGGTGGTATTAAAAACCCTTCACTTATAGCTAACGGCTTGAATTAGGACTGAATGAAAGGCAGTTGTTTTTATACTGAAATTATTATTTTAAGAAGGATTTCCTTGTTTCCAGGCACATATATACACATGTATATAATGTAAATTATACCAAACTCCAGATAAAAGGCATACCTCTGTGAGCACATTAGGGTCTGATCCAAATTTTATCAAAGTTAGTGGGCATCTTTCCCATTTCAAACCAGATTTTGCAATCCGTATTCACACGACCCTCCAGGGGATCCCTCAAGTTGATGCGGTTTTGCATGAGCTGACCTCAAATGTCTGCTGCAGTTTCTAAAAACCCATTATAGGGCTGCAGTAGGAAATCATTTAGTCTAATTTAAGGAAATCACCGCATTTTTTATTTTCATATCATTTTGTTCTGATCCATCTGTTTACTCTTTTCTGAAGGCAGGCTGAAATGTTTTTAGCCTAAAGACTGAACCAGTAAAAGTGCTGCCTGGAATAGTCTCAGCAGACGTGTTTGTTCCACATCCCCTTCTTCAGTGCAATGTTTCCTTTGGTGGATTTCCTCTGCTCCTGGAAGCGAGCTGTCTAGCTTTCTGGAGCACAATTATGAGGAAGAATTTCCTACACTTTACTGCACAGGATGAGGTGATTTTGGAAGTTAACATGACCTGAACCACAGATGCATGAAAGATAGCATCTGAAAAATGTAGTGTGCAGCAGTACAGTAAAAAAAAAAAATACGGACAGAAAATACTCGCTAGCCCCACCGCTGGTCAGAGAGTGGAAGAGGGAGAAGAAAGGCAGTCCATGCATTTTTCTGGAAAGCCTGCTGTATTACCACCATAAAGCCAAATGCAAGAGCAGAACTCAGCCTTAGCCTTGTCGTTCTGTAACAAAGATGGATTTGTTTGGTTTTCTTTAAACCTGAAGAGATATAATTTTATTATTTAGTGCTACAGAGAAACGAAGCTTGTGAGGAGAGATATTTTATTAAACCAACACACAGAGTTGGAAAAAGCTATTTATACAGAGTATTTGAATTTTAAAGGAAGATGCAGCAGGTTTTTTCATTCAGTTAGAAATGCAGTCAAAGGAGCTTTTTTCTTTGCTTAATTTTGTTACGTTATTTTCGGTGGCTGGTTGTGGAATTGTTTGGTGTGGTAGCACTTTTAAGCATATTCACAGTAAGGTGACTATGACCAAAGTCTTGGTTTCTCTGTTTCAAGATAATTTATTTTCATTTATGAGATATTCAGACTTTTCTTTACATATGGATGTTCAAAATACTCTAGAAAAAAAGATGTAGGTGTGCAAAAGCTGGATATTTACTACTGTTGCATATAGTTGCCCATATTCATAACAGTCTTTCAGCAGCATCTGTCTGTGATCACATTTTTATTTGAAAGAGACTAGTTGTCATGTTTGCTCTGTGATTTACATTATTTAAACAAATGGGGGGGGGGAAGAATTTGAAACAGCTCATTCAATAGCGTGACTAAGACATATGACAACTTCTTATAAAATGTTCACCATTATACAGCCATAAGGCTGGAGTTCAAGCTCCGTGTGCACACAAAAACAAAGAATAACTCTTTTGGTCTGAAATAGCCTGGTGAAAGGATGCTGCCTCCTGGTGATTTATAGGCATATGAGCTTCCACTAAAGTTGCATCTTAAAGAGAAATATTTTGTCCTTGGAAGAGTCCAACGGCGGCCCTGGCCGTGCCCGGCTCGCAGGGAAGCGCAAGCAATAGGGTGGCCCTCGAGGTGGGAAAGGTTGTCTTACAACACCTCTCTCTTCTTTTCCACAGGATTTTCTGCAAGGGGACAGTACCAAAGCCAGACAAAAGCTGAACTGGAAACCAAGAGTCACATTTGATGTGAGTGGCCCTTCTGGCATGCTTTGTACCTGCTGGGTGTTCATGTCCCCTAAAAGCAATCCACGGGGAGGAGAAGGGATAGGGGAACCTCTGTGTGGGGTGACTCGAGCACACCAAGAAATCCCATTTTTGGTGACAATGCCTGGGTTCTTGCTTTGACAACAGCACCCACCATGGCAGTGATGGGCACCCCAGGTGCACAGCAGCGCATTGACACACGCACTGAGGCCAGAGCCACTGCAGGAAGAGCACAGCAAAGCCCCATCCCCTCCCTGTCCTGCTGTGGGGGACCAGGGGGTTCATCATGCTCCAGGGTGCTCCCGATGCGCAGACTGTTCATCCCCTGCACTGGGGCCCTCATCTGCTTCTCTTCTTCCTTGCAGGAGCTGGTGAGGGAGATGGTGGATGCCGATGTGGAGCTCATGAAGAACAACCCCAACGCCTGAGCCCCAGCTGGCATCGCAGAACCTGTGGCAGGGGCGCACCCCGCAGCCAGCACCGCCATGAGCCACCAGGGTGGGTGGCCACCCCTCTCTGTGATGGTTTTATTGCTGGCCTGCCTGTGCGTGAAAGGCCAGGTTTATCCCCCCCTCCACACTCTCACAGTGCCTCTGGCCCCATACATCACCCCAGGGTCAGCCCTGCCTGGGCTGACTCCAGCTCCTGCCATTAACTGGGGAAGGGTCACCTCCCTCTCCCAATACTGTACCTGAAGTACCGATCAGCCAGCAAGCCCACTGCTTTCCTTTTTCAATTAAACCTCATCTTTTTGTTACCTAGGACCTCCAGCACATTTTTAGTACTTTTTCCCATTTGAAAAACAAAAGCATCCCCTGCCCTCCACCCCCAACCTCCCCTCTCCTCTAGCAACAACAGCAGCAAACCTCTGGCACTAAAGTGGGCTCGACATCCCTCTGGCCCTTGCCTCACGGCTTCCCCTTTTCTGCCTTTCCTGAACACTCCTTGTTTTTCTTTCCTGCAGCCTTACCTCCACCCCAGCGGCCCATTTCCACCACTTGAACTTTGTAAAAGTTTGGATAACTTGATATAACTTACAGTGAAATCGACTTTTGACCATGCCGAATTAATTCCTAATTGCTGGAATCACTTTCAAACCAGTCAGAAGGGGCTTGTAAGCGTTTTTCAGATCTTCATTTCAGCGTGTGCATGAGTCACAGAAAGCCTTTTTGTCCAGCACCTTCTCCATCTGGGGGTTTAGGGTGGTTTGGGTTTTTGCCCCCCCCCCCCCAATCAACCCATTCCTCTTCCATCCTCTTCGTGCTTACTATAATTAGACCTCAGACAGGAGCCTGAACCATCTCAAAAGATGACTTAAGAAATAAAAAATAAATAAATAAATAAGCTTTAAAAAAACCAGAAACTTCAAGGTGAGTAAATATTTTTGTGCTTCTGGTGCCAAGGTACCTGGGTTATCCAGAGGTCGTCGAGCCCATACATTTCCCATTGTATCTTCCACCCACCAATTACTCCCATCATTTTAGCTTTATGCCTCTAGATGAGCAAGGGGCAAGATACACGGAGGGAGAGGAGATACACAGGAGATACACCTTGTCTGAGTGCACCTCTTGCTTTTTTGGTATGTGTTGGGAGGGTCATCCCTGTTAAAATGAAAGGGCGGGGGGGGGGGGGGGGCTGGGGGCACCGGCTGCGGCGGTGCCCGGG
>JAVJGJ010000037.1:90258797-90297578 GCA_035590215.1 Microhierax caerulescens
GAGGCCCACGGAGGCAGGAGGAGGGTTTGCATGGGATGGAGACTGAAGCTACCGTAACCATCCCTGTGGCAAGAACACCCACAGAAACAGGTAATTTGCCCCTCCCACACCAACTAACAGCCAGAAGCAAAATATGTTAAAGTAACTTACATCATCGTTTGCCTGTATCATTACTAAGGAGGAACTGAAAGCTGTTTTATGAGGAGCAGACAGACAAGACTAGCTTGAGCTTGAGACATAAAAAACCCAAACCACTAAGATACCTGAAGGCATCCCAATTAAGTGATATTACCATCCCGATCAAGATGCAGTCATTGTTAGTAAGCATCCCTGATTTTTAACAGAGATATTCCAATTAGGTAGATTTCCTGATTAGGTGCACTTAAATTAAGTGGAGAAAACAGTGTGGAGGTAACCTGGATGGCTTTTATAAGGGTCAGCTTCAGAGGGGGACTTTGTCACTTGCAACGGGACGTAAGTGGAGTCCAGACCCTGTAGCCCAAAACCACAGCAATGCCCCTTTGCCTCATGCTGAGCAACCATCTAACCTCGAAGGCATCCAGCCTTGGTCGGTGCCTCCGTCTTTTACCTGCATGTTCCCCAGGCACCGGTAGCTCTGCTGCTGGGCATGCCTGCAACTGCCTGAGTCAGAGCATCTTGGCACCTGTTTTCAGCCGAAATCCCAATGGGATCCAAAAAGTAGGCAGAGTGGCGTCTAAGTACCCGCAGGAGCTGATCTAATAGATAATGTCTTGGGCTTTGGGATAAATTTGAAAAGAAGGCCCTTATCAGCTCTGTACTGCATATCTCTAATTTATGGGTCTCAACTCTGGCTAGAGTCTCATGGGTTTTGGATGGAGTGACTCGAGGTGACATGCTTGGGCAGTAGTCACATAGCTTTTTATGCCGTCGCCTCTCTCCTTGTTACTCTGGCCTTGAGCTTGAAAGTCTAAAGCACAGGTTTTGGAGGGAAAAAAGGCAGACAAAAAGACTTCCAAACACTTCAGAAAGTCCTTTAGAAAGCCCTGGGCTGAACCTGCCAAGTGTGCTGAGCGATGAAGGGTACGTTTAGCTGTGCTCTCCTTAATATTCACCATGGGCACAGCCACGGCTGAAACAACTCTTCTGGCTGGGAGAGAGCTCTGTGTAAGGAGGCTGCAGTGGCCAGGGATGGCCTCCCTGGGCAGAGCTTTGTGTCTCTCCATGCATCTGTTTCCCTCCAGAGGTGCTGGGCTTGTCTTGCATCTACACACTGCAAACGGGAAGGAATGCGAGTCCTCCACCACACCTCTAGCTTTCAGCATTTGCTGAGCCTGTTTGTCTATTTTGGTTTGGGTCCCCCTCCCCCCCTAACTTTTGAGATTGTCATCTCAGCAGGGTAGGGACTGCCTCCTGTTCTACATTTGTACACTGTCTGTGCCTGTGTTTAGCACATCAGATCTCAAGCTGATGTGCTAATAATAAATAAATGTATATAATAAATAATAATAAATAAGTCTTGGGGGTTACTCTTCCAGGATTCATCTGGAACTGATTGCACTGGGAATAAAATAGACCACTTCCTTTGGAAGAGAAGGGCTTACAGTAACCATTCAAATGATGGCTCTCTGCAGGGGTGAACACAGGTGTTGCATTCAGTGGTGTTCGTCATGGATTTGCATAGACTGAATAGTACATCATGTCCCTCTTTCTTCTAAATTTAGGGGAATGGCAGCAGCCATCTAAACCTCTTTGAAGAAAAAGATGACACAGAGTGTTCTTGCTGACCTGCAGCAAAGGTGTGCTCTTGAAGGTGTGCCTGTTTTTTCAATTCACCTACCCACAGAAATTCCAAATGTAGTGGTTTCATGCAGTTATTTTGTCTCAGGGGTCTCTTGCATGTGTGTCATCCCAACCTTGTGCGGCTGCATGGCATTCAGTAAATCAGTCCAGAAATTAATGTTCAAATTTCTTCTTTCTTTTTTTTTTTTTTTTTTGGTTGTTTTCCTTTTTGTATTCTGCTTTCCCTTTCAAATGAGGCCAGATCCTCAAGCCATTAAGCTGAATTGCATCAGCTGTGGCTCTGGCTTGGAGAAATTAAAGGTGAGCACCTGTGCCAACTCAGCACCACCATGGTGAACACACTCACAGAAGTTAAGTCACTGGAGAGTGAGCAAGACTAGAGTTTGGATGCTGCTGCTGGATTTCATGTATGTGTTATGTGCCAGGTAGCACTGTGGAGTGGTGGTGGTGAAAACTGCTGCTTTGGGCAGCTCCAGCATTAATATCAGTTTCTTACTCTGTTCAGTTTGAAAACCGTCCATCTCAAAGTGCAGTGAGCAGTGGTGGCATAGTTCCTTTTTTTGCAGAGTTAAGTGTGCTTGTTAACTCTTCAAAATACTGTTATCTCTTCCAGTACATTTCCCATTGAATGGAAACGTTCCCATTGACTTTAAAGCACAATTTCCTCCACCTCCTCCTTCTTAAAAGACTTAATCAAGCATGTTTAGTAGAAGCCTATGAGAGCTGTCTAATGACTGGCTCACTTTGCCCAGGGAAAAATGTAACTATAAACTGAAACATGATGCTGAAAACTAAGTTTAGTAGAAAGTGTTTAGTCTAGTGCGAGATGAGTGATGGAAGCTTGTATTTGTGAATAATTTATTTGACAATTGGTGGAAAAAAAAATGACCGAATAAGTTCTTTGCTCATTTTTCCTTGCCTGTCTACAAAACTGGCTGAACAATGCGCAAACAAATTGCTAATATTTATTCAGGAGCAAAGAGGTCAGCTTTTGTCAAAAGTGGTTTTAATAGTGACTTGGACTAGCACCAGATTAGTTTAATATTCTTGTGTCCTCTGTGTAGTAAACAAAGGAAGTTGTTCTATTAGTTACTGAATTCACTGCATCTCACCAGAAACACTTGTATTCTGTTGCACGCCCCATGTCATAAAGACTCTGCAGATACTGGAGCTTGGCTTTCATGCCCACAGCCAGCCTCCGGAGACTTTAGAAACCTTGGTGAGTTTGACTTTAATAGCCTGTCTGCCCACCTTCAGCCCCTTCTGAAAGGGGCTTCTTCGAAGTCATGTGTGGTATGGCAGATGGCAGCTGTGTACCGGGCTGAACGAGAAAAGCTCCACCGCTTCTGTGAAGAAGGTGTGTTTCATGATCAGGAAGGCTGCCGTCTCCATATATGATGATGCAAATAGTTGCTGATTGCCAGACAGAAGCTGCTTATTAATTGTTTTTCCTCTTGGCGAAAGAGGAAATACAGACAGATGGCAGAGTCTCTAAAGAGCTGCCTTTATTAGCTTGACCTGACAGCAGCACAGAGGTGTTTTGCTTGGGGACAAAATCCACGTTTTGCCTTGCAATTTAGTGAGCTTGTCTGCATCACCTCCTACGCTTCCTCCTACAACCTTTCCCTTCCCCTATGACACACACATCCAGGCTTCTTTCTTGCTAGTCCTTCGTCCTGTGCTACCTTTCCACCTTCTCTCAGGCCACCAAATGAGCTTAGAAATGTTCTAAAATGAATATATATTTTACACACCTTCCTGTCCTCCTCACCCCTTCAGAAACACTACAGACAAACCTACTTTCTGTGCAAGACACTGAAGGTACAAGGGCAGGTCTCCCTTTGCAAGTGACCTCTTGATTCCAAATTCAGTGCTATTGCTGTTGGTAGGTTTCAAATTAAGACAAGGGCTTCTGTGAGGCAGGAAAAGAACCATGGATTTGCACCATGGGTTCCCAGAGAGGTATCGGGGACCTTCAAGCCCCGTGGGAGCCAGGGGAAGCTGTAGGCACTTGAACACCTCTTGAACTGGGTCCTGTCATCTCGGTGCCTGCCCACACCTCTTCCATACGCCATCAGCTGCAGCTGTTGCCTGTATTTATGCTTATCCTTTCGATAGGTTAAGTTTTCAGGTGCTTACTTCACTTCATTGTATTTTCTATTTTCTATTATAATAATAGTATTTATAATAATAGTATTTTCTATTCAGGTGGGAACAGCCCACCCTTTTAGTGGCTTCACCTCTTCAGGACTGCCTGTGTGTGTGTGAGTGCAGAAAGGGGAGCCAAGGTGGGTTCTTCTCAGTGGTGGTCACCTGCTCTTGCACGAGTTGTGTTCCCCAGGCTTTCCTAGTTCCCATCTGTTCCCCAAAACTGCCTGACAGCGTGAAGGGGATGGATCATAGCATGGTTTCTTCTCAGAGTGTGGGATCTGCTTGTCCTTTCATGCAGAAAGGCTGAAAGCTGGTCAGGGCTGTTGCAGGACAAGGGAGGGAGGGTATGAGACATGGATACAACAGGTCATAGGATTTCTTTTCAACCTTAGCTCAGGTGAGCTCCTCGCGCACATAGAGAAGCACTGCCTGATTAAACACCACAGCCCTTGGCTGTACGTGCTGTGTCACAGAGTCCAGAGGTGCACAGAAATACACTTAACCCCATGCCACAAAGCGAAGCGGTCACTCATGGCTTTGTCCTTGGACGTGACCCAAATTCAGAACAGTCTTGTTTGCGCTTGGCTACAGAAAGCCAGCTGGGTGCCAGCGCGGCTCCTGGCATAGTGTGGTGCAGTTGCAAGGCAGTAAGGAACTATATGCTGCTCTCACAGCCTCCTCCTCCCACCTGTTTCTGAGAATAAAGAAGAATCGAGTAAACCCAGGGACCTTGCCCCGAGCTTCCCCCTGGCCCTGTGGGCTCAGGGGTGGCAGTGCCAGCCGGACACCGCAGAGGAACAGTGCAACGTATGGGGAAACTGCGCTCAGACTCACGCCTTTTTGCAGTGCCAGAAGGTCAGAAGGTGTCCTTAATAGAAAGAAGCACCCAAATCCCTGGCTGCCCCGGCCACATTCGGGGAGAGCTCTCTCCTAAAGCCCCAAGTGCGAGCTGAATAAAGCAGAAACACAGACTTCAGGACTTGATGCTCCTCAGTGGTTTGATTGAGCTCAGTTCTCGGGTGAGTGTGTTCCCTTCTGCGCACTGCCTGTAGGATCAAGCCCTGGTAAGCTGCTGAGAGTCACTGCTGCTCCTCCTGGAGCCAGAGGCAGCTTGGGGTAATCAGCACCTATAGGAATAAGCTCTGAGAGTGGAAGCCTGGTAAAAGCCCAGTTTAGTTTCACTGTGGTGTGCAGCACTCCAAGAAAACTCCCAGACTCGTTCCTTTTCCTTCAAGCACAACACCTTATCAAGGTCCTTGGCAGCAATTCATTTTCAGAAAGGAGCAGCTAGCTGTCATGGTATTCCCACATACAAACACGGAAAAACAACCCCTCCCTACTTTTCAGTGCAGGGATGTTACGTAGTAAGAATAATTACAATATTTAACTCTTGTATCTGCGTTTTCAATCTTCAAAGCACTTAACGAGCACTAGCTACAGGTAATTGTAGCTGCAGAGTGATGTGGCCCTTTGCAAAAAAGAGGATTGTGTGCATCGCTGCTCCAGTGGTCCTGCAGAGGGTGGGCACGGTGCAAATGGGGCTGTAAAGGCTCAAGGGCATGTACTCTTCCAGCTGCCAGAGTTGATTTTTCCTGTCACTGTTTGCCATGCTCCTTCCGGAGGCTACTGACTTCCCGGGTCTGTTGGTGGAATTGCTCACCTTACCATCTCCCAACCCACCCCAGTCCCAATGAGCCTGGTTAGGAAAGACCTCTAATGGCGAGCTGTGTTAGCTGACCTGGCTTGTTTTGACTGGAATGGATGAGGGAGTGCTCAGACGAGCAGCTCATCTGGCAGACCTGGGAAAGTGGTAACTCCTAGCAGATGGGCAGAAAAGTAGGTGACTGTGGAGGGGCTTGTAGGAGGCCTGTAGGAGGCTGGCAACTGTGGCAGCTGGCACAGGAGGTGTGCGTCTGACAAAAAGAAATGAGCCCATGCTGGTTCCTCCTCCTTTGGTTCGTCTCTCAGTCCTAGGGGACTTGATATGGAAAGCGTTCCGGTAAAAAGCGTCATACATTTCCTCAGCCTTCTTGCTCTGTCCGTGTGGCTCTTGGCTCACACTGAAAAACTAGAAGAGGTAGTGGAGAAGTCGGTGCTGCTTCTGATTTTGCTGTCAGATGTTTTTGGGGAGGAGGGACAAAAGGCAGCTTTTCAGTCTGTTGGTGAGGAGGAAGGTCATAAGACAACTGTTCCGTCCTACCATTTTTATGGCCACCTGTTATTGCCTTAATTTGCAAAACTGACCACTCGCTCTTGCAATGTCACTCCTGCATTCTCTCTTGTTCTGCTTTCTTACCAAGTCTGCTCATCTGAAAATCCTCAGGTAAAGCTTCTGCTCTTGCTTAGGGTAGGCAAATGAGAGTAGTGGATGTGAAATGCATCATCAGAGCGTGCAGCTCCACAGGGTACCAGCTGCCAGCACCTGGGAAGCTAGAGAATAGCTATACATAGGGCATCCTGACCATCCAGTTCAACTCATTGCCTTCACAGGCAAAAAGGCTTTATGTTTATTAATGTAAAGTGATCACACAGGCAAACAAAGTCTGTGTTGGTCTGTCCCTTCCAACCTCGATGACTCTGTGAGTCTGTGTACTGACTGTACTGTTTACATAAGTTTGAGGCCCACATACCTTACAATTTGATTTTAAACAAAGCAAATCCAAACCTAACTGCTGGAACCTTTGTTTTCACTAGAAATCACACTCTTATCTGTGCAGTATGAATGTCTGTCCTTCCTGCTGCTTAAGAGGAAAATTAAGGTAATATATATTGTAAGGTCATAACAATACCTTAACAGGAATTGGTTCATTCAAAGGGGTTAGCTCGGGTTTTGCTTTTATTTTAACTGTTCATGCACATTATCATTTTCCCCTTGAGGATTGTTTTGGGGAGAAAGATTGTGAAACTCCAAGCTAGTTCTCTCTTGTGCTGCAGCTTCATTATGTGCATAACTCCAGAAAATGAAGTCTCTACTTCATGAAAATAGTCCCCGTAACAGCGTTGTCTCTGTCGCTTTGACTAGTGAGGTTAATCGTATAATACTTCCAGATTTCATTATTATGAATTGCATAACATTTTTCTTCTAAGCACTCCACTTCTGAAATGAATTGAAATGAGAACCTTGCCATTCTCTTAAAAAAAACTAAAAAGATTTCTTTTCTGGACCCTGTCGTTGCAGAGGAAAGCATCCTATGAACCTGAGTGTACTTCAGAAGTGAAGAAAAGAAGCTCTGGAAAGAAACACGTGCACAAACCAACCTCTGAAGTTTAACCTTGTGACTCTTAAGTTCCTCCTCCTTTTTGAGGCCTCAAATACTGTGACTGACAGTGCTGTGCAGGGGGTCAGCTCTCAAAGGCAGCTGCTTCCAGGCAAGCAATGCCCTGGGAGAAGGAGCAAACCTAAGCTCTCAGCTCGGTAACTCAGTCTCCTGCCTGTATGGTTCTGTGGCGGGACTGTCTGTGAGATCAGGGAAAAAAAAACCCTGAAATCCTCTCCCTTGCTCGCACAGTTCCAATTAAGTGCAATCAATTGCTCAATCAATCTTTTGCTTTTAATAAAGTCAGTTATCTTTTTCCTTCTAATTCCCCTCCAGGTTTTTTAACAATTGTTCAGACAGACACAACAAGCAGCTTTTGTAAAGGAAGAGTGTAGGCGTTTCCTTTGGCTGTTTTCACTTTCTGCCTATGATGATGTTATGCTCCGCACCCTCCCCAAATCCTACTCATATACAATAAGTGTGCTAGAAGCCCATATTTTTTTTTCCAGCTGGCATGGATTGAGTGCCCTAATTTGATGGCAAAATCATGCCAAAATATTTTGGGGGGTGGGGGGAGGAGAATAGACATTTTGTCATCTTTGTGTTGCTGATGAGTCAGACCATTTAAACTAAGGAAAAGTTTAAAAAAGGGAAGGGAAATGCTCTCCAGCCTTATCTACTCCAACATTAATTTGGGTAGAAGGTAGGAGTGGAGGAAGTCTGAGTAAATCTGTTCCTTGTTCAAGTTGCCTTTAGATGGTTACCATCGTCTGCAAGCTGGAAGAAGATGCATTACATTGTTGGCCACCACTGAATGACCATGACAGAGAGGAGAGGCCCCAAATGTGCTTGTTTTGGTTTTCTGTGTGTGCAAGAGCCATGCGTGCTTGATGTATGTGTATGAAAAAGGCCAGCACTGGCTTCAGCGGTATTGCTTTAAATCCCCTGCATTGCTATGTGGGAGGGAGACTATGTTGTACCCATGCAAAGCATATTTATACCTGAATAAACCTGCCCCTGGTAGGTTTAACTCTCCTGGCTTAAAAAGCAAACAAACTGTCCTTAACTGACATGGTCACACAACTGCAAAGAATATCTGTGGGTCAGGCCATGTTGGGGAGCAGAACTGGTTGGTCCCACTCAAAGGGGATGAGAAGATTAGATTGAGCAGATACTAAGTAAGTTAAGAAAAAGGGGGAAAAAAAAAAAAAAGAGGTGTAGTCAGGAGAGTTGCAAGTGACCTGAATGGGAAGAAGAGGCAAGAGGGTGTGGTGCTGCGGAGGTGCCAGCAGCACAGTCCTTACTTAAACTTTACTTAAACTTGCCCACACGTTGATGTTAGCATAGGGACAGTCAAGTCAAGCCTATACGTTTAAAGTAAAAGACAAGGAATGTCAGGAAAGTAGTGATATCTTACTGTGAAATAAAACCCAAGTCAGTGGGAAGCCTGGTGTCCAAGGGGGTCGGTGGCAATTACATTACACAAGGGCACAGTTGCAGTGCAACAACTCCCGCTCCTGTCAACAAACTCAAGCCAGCCTTGTGCTTGCCCACAGTCTTGCGGGCACTGACTGCTTGTGCACAGGGCCAGCTTCTCCAGCAGGTTTTGCAGCCCATAGTGAGCCCTGTGCTCCTGTGTTTACATCACTGTCAGTCCCCAAGTAAGGTGGTTTGAGACTGTCCTGCATGCAACTGCTGTGGTGCAGAGATGCCCTGGGAAGTTTGAAAGTGGGTAAAAACCAGAGAAATGTGCTAAACATGGTAACAAGATAACAAGAGGGAAGTGCTACCCTACCTGATGGGCCATGTTGAACTCCATTTTTGTGGCTAACCCTGCAGGAAGGGGGAAGAGGTGAAAAAGTTTGCTCATTTTATTATCTGGCTGCTTCTGTCCCTGGTCACGGTCTCCAGCTGGCTCAGTTGAAGGCAAATGCTCCAGTGTAGCTCAGATGAAGGCTGCTCCAAATGATCCCAAATGATACAAATGATACTACAAGGTACTAATATGGCAGCGGAGATCAGCTGGATACAGAGATTTGTCATGGGTGCCCCTTTGCTTGGCTTTAGGGGTGAAGGGGCTGTATAGGAGCTGCTGTGCTGGTTGAAAGCCAGAAGGTTATCTCCTTGCACTGGGGCGATCCTCCCTTGGCTGGGTCTTCTGGCCTCAGGGCTGTTTGCATTGTGAGGATGGCACAAAGCAGCCTTACTTCAGGGAAGGACTGGGGCACAGGCCTTATCTCACTTTGATTATATTAAATAATCTATCTGTCTGCCACGTTATTTACATAACTCTTATTTAAATAGTTTTACATCAGACACACTGAATCATGAGACTGAAAGTCTAGACGATGCTTGCTAGGCTCAGCCTGCCTTTAACCCTCCTGCGTTGCCATTTTTCTTGTCTCTCCCTTCAGGATTACCCTGCTCTACACTCTGCATTTGGTCCATGTCTGGTGGTCCCCGGACTTAAGAGTGAGCAAAACTGAATTGCTGAGGGGTGAGCACAGAGAGCAGAAATAGGGGAGCGGGAGAAGAAGTCAGGGAGGAGGGAGGTGGCTGGGAGTTGTTTGGGTTTACTAGGTCAGCTCTGAGTGAGGCTGCAGGGCAAATGGCTTTGGACAGAGAAACTTAGGAAAAGACTTTACCCCTGGAGCTTGCCTTCTGGCAGGCGCTGCCCTGGAAAGCTGCTATAGGAGATAATTCATTTCAGGAAGAGCAGAAGAAGGAGGTATAGAGTTACCTCGTGCTAAGTGGGTTTATAGGCAGAGGCTGGAAGCGGGGAATTGAGAGAGAGCAAACAGCATAAAAAAGACATTTGTCATTTTAGAGAAAAGCCAAGAAAGCCCATTCATTTCCCTGCGTTCTCCCCACTCCTCTAAAAGTGCGTTATAAATTAGTAATAATTCATGAATGGCTTGTGTTATGGCATGCTTAACAAATTCATCTGTCTCTCTTTCTGAAGGCACATTCCAGGCTTTATGCTTTGCTGTCACAAGCCTTGTTGTTATGATTTCATTATATATTGATTTTGAGTTATGTTTCCTGCGATACTGGGTGCGCTGGAACGGAATCTCTGCTTTGGAAAGAAAGGGGACCAAGGCTTCTGGTTCCTCATCTTTCGCTTCCCCGTGAAAATGATTTTGTTAAGGGTTGCTCCAGCCCTGGCTGCCTCTTCCCGAGGACTTTGGGATGGCAAGGCTGGGATGGAGCAGCACTTCCATCTAGTGGTCCACCGAAAACAAGGCAAGTGCTTCAGCCTGAGGGCTTCCAACAGCTCCGATTTCGGAAACCGTGTATCTTGCCCTAATATTTACAAACAGATTATGCATACCCCAGAAATAATAATGCAGCGATTTTTTTTTTTTGTATTTGCAAGTCAATTCTTGGATGTAGTTCAGTGGAAATCGATGTAATTTGTTAGATCACAGGTTGGGGGATGCCATGTCAGCAAGGTGAAGCGGAGAAAAGCATGCGTTCCTAAATTGAAGAGCAATGCCCCGCAGCACTGCGTGAGGCTTACAACGGGCTCTGCACCCACCTGTGCATCCCACTGTATTTTACACAGGTTTGCACTCACCCTTAGTTTACAGGTAGAGGAAACATGGCGTGTGAGAGTATGGCATATACCTGGTTTGAATCCTTGTTTTCAGGTGCTGCGTGTAGTTACTGTTCTCCAGAGAAGCTGAGCAGTTAACTGAAGCTGGTAAGGGTTTAGACAGCATATGTGCCCTGCATGGCAGGATCCTGGGAGGTGGGATACCGGTCCAGTGCAGGTAAATAACCACCACAGCAACAGCACAGTATAACATAAAACCAGAGGAACCTTAGACCCTCAGGAAACCAGACCTGATGTCTCAAGCCAAGGCCTCAGAGAACTGACACCTTTGATACGAGCAGATACTTCTGAGTAAGTTAGAGGGGCCAAACTGAGAATAACTCAGTGGGGTTAATTCACATCGGTGTGCCTGTCGGTAGCAAAAGCCCTATAAACTTTTAAGGGGAAGGCCCAGGTTTGCCGTCTCCTACTGCCGTTGTCGATCTGTTCTGCCTTCTTTCAGCAATTAGCTGTTGTGAAAGAGGAACTTGCTGTTCTGCAAGGGCTGTTTCCCAACCAGGAGGCTAAAAGGGTGGAATTGTTATTGTGGAGACTAGGGAATTACACACACATAGGCACACACACCAACACACACACATACCCACACTCTCCTCTGATTCCTATGAAGGGAAGTTGTAAGTTCAAAAGTGAGGATCGGAGCAACTGAGGTGATTCTGCTGTGAACGGCAGTATGTGATTGACATCTCTGGGCTGATTCAACATCCAGGCATGATACGAGGTGTGTTTAAGTTATTTTAAGATGCTGTGGCCTGCCTTAGGGTATCCTGAAATTCTGACACCTTGCCAGAATAGATTTGATTCCCTGGGGGACGGGGTGATCTTCTGATAGCCACACCCTCCTGATTGGCTGCCCAAATGCAATTATATTTTAAAAAGTCTTTATTGACAGAGAAAAATGAATAATTTGTACTGGAGGAACACACAGGTCATTGTTCCTCTTCTGCCGTGTGACTCATCCGGATCAAGCTGTCTGTTTAGTGTATCTACTAATGCAGCAACTTGGAAAAACTAACCCATAAGTGCTTCTTTTGTTTCCTAAAAAACAATCGCTGGATGCCTTTTGAAACTTCTCATATTTTTTTTTTTTTTTTAAGCCTGCCGTGTTTTGGAACGAGAAGAGCACAGGCACTTTCTTGGCAAATCTTCCATAACCTTTGCTGTTCCACCCTTAGACAGTACCTTCTTTTACTGGGCTTGCAACAGAAGTGCTTTACACCTCTGAAGAGAGGAAACCTTAACGCCACGCCTGTGAGGCAAGCGAGCCTGAAGGCTAGCATAGTGTCACACCTTATCATTACATCAGGTCTGGCACACATTCCTGAGGTCCGGACCCACAGCATGACCTCCCTCGACCCAATCCATCAGCACTCAGTAGCGATCTTCCTGGGACAGGAGCAAGATGTGAGCTTTTACCCCACGCACCCCTTCTCCTCCCCGAAACATGTTTGCACCTTCAGCCCCTTGTGCCGTGGAGGTGGTGGCTGTGGTGTCAGGGTAGGATGCAGATCCACCCCTGCTGCTCCTTTCTGCCCGTTGCCTGTTGCACAAGCGAGCAGCACCAAGCAGAGAGTTGGCAAGAGCACGTTGCCTCCCCCAGCCCCCCCCTGTGCAGCTGCCTGCGTCCTGCCCCTTTGGCACAGCAGAATTGCCCCATGTGCAATGCAGCTGGAGAGGGCTCTGCCCACAGAGGAAGCATGACATTCATCCCTAAATGCAGGAACATTTCTGAGTGCTTTTCCCCTTGGGTTTTGGTTTTTTTTTTGTTTGGTTGGTTTGGTTTGGTTTTGTTTAAGGTGGCTGATGGTTAGCCCCTAAGTTCTTTCAGAGTAAGTATTAATCAGAAATAGGCTAATATACAAACAAATATATTACTCCCAATTAGAAAAAAAGGACTTCAGAGAATGCACTTATCTCAATACTGCTTGGGTAGTTGAAGCAGCTGCAAGAAAGCTAATAGCAGGGTTGAAACCAGACTTGCCAGCAATTTCATTCTTGGCCAGACAGTCAATTTTTTCATGCTTTTGTCTGGCTGTCTCTCTGTAGGGCTGCACAAGGAGAGCAGTTTTACTTTCTTTCGTTGTTATACATATATTTTTCTGCTGAATTCATCTATGACTGCCATAATAACTCAGTGGCACTCTGTTTCCAAGGAAGCTTGAGTGACTGAATAATGAAGATGAATCGGGATTCCAGAAAAAAAAAAAGAAAATCTTTCTCTTCCGTGCAGCCCAAACCCAATAATCTACTTTTGCCAACCTGTCCCTATGAAATAAAAAAGAGGCATTCATTTGTACTGCCTCATTTTCATCTCCGTACAGTGAAAGGATTTTTTGTTGCAATGTCACCCTCATGTGCGCTCTCTAAACAGCCTGTGCCCCCTTCTACTCCAGGCAGTACGGAGAGCAGTTATTTTTAATAGGAACTCATTTAACATACCTATGTGTTGGTTTGTAGCAGAGGTCACACTCTCTGGACTTCGTTTCAGCTGGGATCCTCCTTGGGACAAAGGTGATGTGTCTTAGAGCGTCTTTGGCTTGGCAGGAACGTTTATTAAAATACCACAAGTTCAGACAATGCTGGTTACGAGGAGTGCACAGTGCGTTATATGTGGGAGGACTGGCGCAGAGTTTCCAGTAAAAATGAAGTGACTTAGAAAACTCTTCTTCACCCTGGCACATCCCAGGGAGCGTATTCTGTGTCTGCGTGTCTGGTAGAGCCTGCTCACACTCAGTGCACAATGTGTGCTTGTACATGTCTCACAGAAAATCTTGGGAATCGTTTAGCTCCTCGCTTGCACACAGCACAGGTTTCAAAGTGTCCCAAGGAGTATTCTTTTGTGTCCAATGAAAGCCTGCCTCAGATTTTAAGCATAGCAGGGGCCAGAGTTTCAGCTGCTGTAAATCAATGAAGTCCCAGGGAAGCTGGTGGGGCTCTGCCAATTTACACCAGTTTAAAGTTTGGCCCTCGACTGTCCCCGATACTCTGCCCTGAAGATGTAGGCAGCATGGGCAGGAGGCAGCACCCCCCGTAATGACAGCCTGTGGAGCTGTAGCACAATGCCCACAGTGAGCCGCGGAGCTAATGCAATGCGATTTCATCATCCATCCAGGCAATATGAGGACACTGATATTGCAAGACAATTTCAGGCTGTTGCCACAAGCTATTTTGCATCTCTTGGAGACTTCAGCTGTCACAGGAGTGGCGGTCTCTTCTCAGCCTTGCTTGGTGGTGGTGAGAAAAGAGGCTGTTTCTTATTTCCTTTTTCTCTGGCCTCTCTGCATTTTGCAGGACAGGGAAGGTTTCCTCTAGCTATCGTTTGTTTGGGTTTTTTTCCTCAGTGCTACATTTGAGCTGCAGTTAAGCCCAGGGAATTTTTGTGATCCTGGCAGTAGGTCCCAAACAGTTGATGAAGGGCTTGAACTGCCTCAGAAGGTGGAAGTTGATGGCTTCAAAGAATCAAAGTCACTTTGCACCAGTCAACCCTCCAGTCCTGTCCTTTTCAGTCATGCCATGGGACTTGATCTCATGGCTGAACCTCCCTGGCTTTTGCTCTGCCTCTTGTCATCTTTCAATTCACTGTTTGACTGATAGTTCGAAGTATACATCAAAATTGAGGTGAAAAATAATGCAAGCTAAAGAAAAGGAGGAAAGTATTTTCAGATTCATTCCTTAAAATTGATGGTATAAGATTTTTTGTTAACTTCATAACCACTTGTAGGTCTTTCTCCAGCTGGGTCAAGTCTACAGATAAGATACCTAGTGAAAAGTTAATGGAGCTATACTCACTTGTGCCTGCTGACCCAGTAGCTTCCCCTGCCTTTTTTTCTTCTTCTGTTTTTGATCCCAAAACCCCGAAGTGGGTTGGGATCTGAAAGTCTGAGAAAGCACACTTGACTTGTCAAGGTAGTTTTGTTCTTGATAAGCAGTCAATGTATAAAGTTGCAGTATTCTGGTTTTCACCTCCACACCTGCCCTCCCTATGCCTAAGATCGAAAAAGAGTCCAGGGAAGGCTGGAGTCAGAAGACCAACACCAAAGGTTTAAGAAGACCCAGTTCTGCCAGAGAAAGCTGTGACTTCAGTTCAGATTAGGTGTTCGTTTGTGCTCCAGTGACCCACCTTTTGGTAATACGTCCCTATCTCTTGAGACTGGTGTAAGGACAAGATATAGTCACATTTGTGAAGCTGCTCAGAAGGCAGGGTGACCAGTCTGTGGTTATAAAGTGTTGCCTACTTTTGGCTGTGTCTTAGGGCTTTGGGTGCCTTTTCCCTTCAGGTAAGTGTCTATGGGACAGGACACAGACTTGTGAGTCTGAGAGCTCAGACCTTCTTTCTGTCCCTATCTGCTACTGAAGCCAAAGAAAACTGTGAGTGAGGCTGTGGGTACAAGTGCTATTTTCATCTGGGTTGTGAGTTCCTTAAGCGCTTTGAAAATCCCATTCTGTGCCTGAGTCAGCACTGCAGTGTTTGGCCCGTAGCAAGGTATCTACTCACCGATCCTTTTGCCAGCAGTAAGCAGACAAACCCAAAACTTTCAGTCTGGGCTGTGATTTCACTGATGTCATGTTAGTCTGAAATACAGATGAATATAACTCTGTTTCAGATACCAAGTTGTCTTCCAGCACCTGAGGATGTACATTCATCTCAGCAGGAGTGGAGGATTTCAGGAGTACTGTGGGATTTTCCCTTTATCCATTTATGCCAGTTACATTGGCAGTAGTGATGGATAAAGGCAAGCAAACAGGGTCCTGGCATGACAGTTACGGCTTTCCTGAGCTTATAAGCTAGGTCAGTGATAGATACATCCTGAGCTGTATGCGGTGTGGTGGTGATAAACGGCAGATCAGTGAATGGGTAGATGTATTGTAGGGGGAGAGAAGTGGCAAAGCCCCACCTGTAGCATATGGGCACTTTAGTTCACACCTATATCAGCCACTTCCCGCTCTAAGGGGTGAGCTCAGCTCAAGGAGAATGTTTGGAAATAAATGTGGGAGCAGACAGATGTGTAAGGTGCTGCTTTGAGGTCTCAGGCTTGCTCGTCTTAAAGAGGTTGTGTCCCTTGGCCCCATTGCCACCACCTCTGGGTGCCTGGCTTTCCCTGTCAGGCTGAGCAGATCCAGGGCTGCTATGAGCAACCTGAGGAAGGTCTGAGTTGGTAGGTAGAAACAGTCCCTAGGTGCATTCCCCTTCTCATCCACCTCCCTTAAAGACTTGGAGCCACTGCTCCGACCAGGAGAATGAGCTGGTCATGGCTGTGTTATTTGTGCTGCCAAGTGTTCCCAGTCCTGGGGCAGGAGTGGGGAGGAAGGGGAAGGCTGAGCCCTCCTTATCTGGGGTCTGCCCTTGTCCTTCCCACCCCCACCCCCAGCCTCACCTCCCTTTGGGAGCAGCTGCAGTGGCCTAAGGAGGCTCAGGTAGTGGGACAGAAGGTAAGCAGCATCTCTAAAAAGCCAGAGGAGGCTCTGAAGAGTGGCAAAGGGGGTGTGGGAGAGTTACAGGGTTCAGACATGCCCACCTGCCCTGCACCTCCTCTCCTCGCAGCCTCTACCACAGGTGGTGGGAAGGTGCAGGAGGTGGTGCCCTAGGCAAGCTGCCCTCCAGCTGGGGAGGACAGATCATCAAGGCTGGGCTGAGAAGGACTTAGCGAGAGAACATTTGCCTGGAGATACTCAGAACTGGACAAGGCTCTGAGCACCTCGGTCTGACTTTGAAGTCACCTCTGCTTTGAGCATGGACATGGACTAGAGATTTCCATAGGTCCCTCCCAGCTAAAGTTGTTCTGTGACTTGTCTTCTTTTCCACTTAATCTTTGACTCTGAAAATCAAGTGCTGAGGTGAAATCAGAGTCAGTGTTTGGAGCTGGCAAGTAACAGTACACCTTTTTTTTTTTTTTTTTTTTTAGTCCTGAAGCTGTAGCTGGAGGGAATGCACCTCATTCAGTCAGTTTTGACTTTGAATGTCTGCATTTGACACAAGGCACATGTTTTATTCCTTGCTTAGCATCTATTCCAAAACTATTGCTCTGTGTTTATAACTAGGATGCTCTGAAAAGAGCTGCATCTATGAGAAATGTTGCCATTTTCAACTGTAGATTGCTATCTACCTTCTGAAGGTCCCTCTCGGTCTCCTGGAAGAATTGCTTAAGTAAAAGCTCCCTGAACCATTTCAGTCAAAATAGATGGGTTTAGCCAAGCCCTGCAATTTAAATCATTTGAGCTCCTCCAGTGCAGTGTGCTAAGAATGGCTGAGGACTCCCTTGAGCTGCAAGGACAGCAACTGCTGGCAGTGACATGTAGGTGAGGGAACTGGAGATGGCACCTGTTGTGGGTGGCACAGCTGGGGCTGGAAGAGGGTACCTGGCCAGAATGGCTGTGAAGTCAGACTCAGTTATGGGTCTACTGCTCCTCTTGTGATATTAGCCTTATGCTGGTAGATGATTCTGCTTTTGAGAGAATCATTCCTGAATCACAGTGAAGTGAGGAGGATGAGGGCAGTTATTCCTGTCTGCCACATATTTTGTTCCGTGTGCAAACCTGCAGACCTGAGGGGGAAGCTTTTTGTCCTTAAAATATGTAACCAAAACTGCATTCAGGTGCTTCTAAACTTCAGGGTGGACTGGGAAAAAAATTCTGAATGTCATTTGCCAAAGCATGTTAGTAGAAACAATACGTTTACACTGACAACAATCTGTGAGTGAAACAGTCCTGAAGATTCTGAGCAAAACTTCAGAAGTAACTTTAAAGAGCAATTCCACTGAAGAAAGTGATCCAGTATATTTTCCAACCTATCCCAAGGCAAATGTGATGATTGGTCTTAGCTCACCTCAGGGAGATCAAGTGGGAAGGAAATATTTGGTATGTACCTTTCCACCTTCCCACACAGAGGATGCAATCTGAACCTTTTTTAGCTTCGTGGTTGCTACGTTCTGGGACACTGTTGTATCATTAGTCACATGGGGAGAAGACAGATGCTGAAACTTAGTCTGTGCTAGTAAATCCAAGCATGCTTGTCAGCCTTCCTTGGCCCTGGAAGATGATTGCCTATGCTTGTAAACTAAGAGCACATTTTCTGGCACGAACATGGCCCATTGCAACCGGCAGTCTCTCTGAACAAGTTCTGAGCCTGGTCTGTCAACCGGAGTGTGCCAGGGACCATACCCAGTAGGCGGTTTGCTTGCTGCTACCTCATTTAGGAGATTTGCTCGCTAGCACACTGTTCTCTGCCAGCTGGCCTGGATGGTTGGTCCTAATGCAATAATGGTCTGGTTTACCGGTATGGATATAGCCTGACTATAACCCAGCATGGGGTGTGCATGTGCCATACTGGAATTCAGCACGAAGCACGTTAGCTATTCAATAGCTTGTGCAGATATGTCAGTAAAACTCCTGGACTTTGATGTTTTGTTGCCTTGAAGGAGAAGAGAGGTGGGACAATGTGGGGGAAATCTGCCATGGTGGGTCTTGGGAGTCTAAAAGGTGGGTCTGAAAGGGGGAGGGTGGAAGTTGCCAAAAACCTCAGTGTGTTCAGTTCACCCTTGCCAACCTAGGATCCTCGCCAATGAGCACAAATCCTGCCTGACTGCCAGAATGATGAGAAGCAAAAATCACAAAGGGAGTGAGTTTTCCATGGTGCTGTCTCATTCTTAGGGGGGTTTCTAGAGGCAAGAGCAGAGCTGGGATACTTTGTCCACAACACCAAGTTGGAGGCTTGACTGTGCCATTTAAAAAACAGAGATGCAGTGCTTAGGGACATAGTTTAGTGAAGGACTTGGCAGTCCTGGGTTAACAGTTGGACTTGATTATCTCAAAGTTCTTTTCCAACCTAAATGATTCTATGATTCTATCCCTCCTTAAGCACCTCAGGGCAGGTCTGTGAGAATATCCACCTAATGAAGCTAAGCTCAAGGCTTCTGCCCAGAATGTGCTGAGGCACTTGTATCATGCCTTGACACTCACAGCTGCATTCCTAAACTTTGACATGTTTTTTGTACTTCCATGATCTTAACATCTCCAGAGCTGTACTGCTGTATTTACTGTACTGAGTATCCTTGGGGCTGGAAGATAAAAACCTCTGTAGTATTCAGAGGTGTGTTGGTTTCAAGATAGTGCTTGGTTGAGGGTGAAATGAATGTCTGGGACAAGAACCTGAGCATATTTTGGAGAAAAGGAGACATCATCATTACTTCTGTCCTGCAGACACAGAGAGCAGAAGGGGAAAGACCAGGACGTGCTTAGGGGTTGTGCTGGAGGCAGGGAGCCTGTGTGAGCTGGAAGAACAGCCAAAGGGAGTGAGTGTGGGATGGGAGTCACTGCAGTATTGATCCTGGCAATGGAAGACTGGGAAGCCCAGCTGAACATGAGAAAGGGGCTATGAGCTGGTGATGGGGAGTCGGAGACAAATAGTAAGCTGCAGAGTAAGGAAGTTTTGTAGGCAGTTTATGGGCCAGAGATTCATTTGATGTCTGTCTAGCGGCCTTCAAGATGGGTATGGGGCAGGGACCGTTTCCTGCGCGCGCCAGCTGTGATGTGCTGCATTCTCCCCAGCTAGGCAGTGGCTCACGATGCCTGCTGCCTCTCACCCAACACCTGCAGTCCTCTGGGACCTTGCAATAGCTCGTAGTGCAAGAGCTCACAGGGTTGGGGAAAACTCTCCCAGCAGGGAGGCTTAGTTTGGTATCCAGCACCTGCACAGCCCAGTCTGTAATACACACAGACTCCGCCATCAGTTGACATCTCTGAGATATCTTGTCGTGCATGACAGCTACCTTTGTCTAGCTATCTCTTCTTCTTTTGCACATATAAATAAATCTGGGTTGCAGTAAACTGTACTTTATATAAGTGTGGTAAACCATAGTTTATGTACACAATAAAGGAGCACGAAGCAGTGCAGATGATTTGTGGTCATTAAGTAGGTGAACTTAATTCTTCTCACTAGGCTTAAGGGGCAAACTGCACATGCAATAGTGCTATCAGTTTTTCCATCGTCTGTGTTGCTTTCCTGTTCAGTTGTAGCTACTTTTCTCCTGCTGCAATCTCCATCTCTATGAATTTCTACAGCATTTAAAATACCATGTAAAGAATGGACAATCCATTTTCTGGGTGCAAGATATTACTATTGTCCTTCTGTGCAAAATATCTTCCAAGGTAGAGTGCTGTTACCCAGATGTGATAAGAAACCAGTCTGCATGCTGACATGTAATTAGGAATGGGCATCATTTGGATAATGCTTGTCTAATTCTCAAATCTTTGAAAACTGATTTCCATTTTCCCTATAAACTTCTTGTTTTCCCTCTGCTCCCCCAGTCTTGGTGTCAACTGTTAATATAATTAATGTTTTTTTCTACTTCTGCTTCCAGATAACTGCTGAAAATGTTAAACAAACCAGAGCTCTGGCACAACCCCGCTAGACACTTCATCCAAACATATCATCTTACAACTCTGATAAAAGGATCTCTTGGATTTTCTTTCAAATGAGATAGTACGTTTGTGTTTATTGCAGCCGATGTTAATTTGAGTATAAAGCACTGGGATCTAAATTAGGTAGATAAGTCATTACAATGAGGCCATTTTCAAGAAAGAGCAGTACAAAAAATGGAGAGTCATGGACAATTGGCATTGAATGTAGATTTTAGTTCATGCTGGGTGGTGCTAACACTGTGTGTTTGCAAGTTATTGAGTAACAGGCGGTGGGAACTGTTGGACCGTGAAGGCTCTTGTATTGCCACATTTATTGGTAGAAGGCTGGAGAGAATGGCTCTGAGACATCTCTTTCTGGGCTGACTGGTACACGTGGAAGAAAAAAGGGGAATGAGAACAACACCACCCATTTGCCCCATCAAGAAATTTGGATACAGGCTTTTATTTGGGTTTCTTTTTGACTCCCAAACATCTTCAACTGGCGTATTTTCCACCACCATTTAAAAACACTACTTTGTAATAATAAGATTCATAAAAAGAGTAAACAAGACAATAAGAATATATTTAAACAAATAAATCTGATAGATGAGAAAAAGTGAGGCAGTGCCCACATGCTGTCTTCACCTCGCAGTTCAAAGCCGCTGCTCAGTGCCTCGGCACGCCGCTCCCGTGGAAGTCACGAAGAGCACAGATGGCTTGGCAGGGCACCCGCCACGCCGGGCCTTGTCTCTCAAAGGACTGCACGTTTGGCCTCCCAGTGCTGCTTTCTCCTTGTAGGTCTCCCTGTGTTTTTGCCTGCTGGCAGGCAAGCTGCCTTTCGTTAGTGCCTCCGTTCCCGTCTAATTGTGTCCCTGCTTTGGGCCTGATCCAAGGCCAACGGGGAGACTTGTGCTGGCTCCAGCCAGCTTTTGGAACAGCCTCTTTGAAGGGGAAGGCTGGCAAAAAGGCCGTGCGGAGAGCTACGAAGTGCTCATGCATGTTCTCTTTGAGCTTAATGGTGCTCTGCGCTCCTGAAGTGTTCATGTATGAGTGCAGGGTGAAAAATAAAAAATTAAAAAAAAAAAAAAAAAAAAGTGCTAAGCCAGGAGAAAGAGGGCAGGGGAACCTGATCCTGCATGAACTGGAGTGCAGCTGCATAGCCTTGAGCATTATTGTGCATAGTAGCAAAAGTGAGGCCCAAAAGGGGAACGCTTAACTAAGTACCTCACCAGCGCTGCAAGATGCTTACGCTCATGTCTCGTCAGACACGCCTGCTGTGAGACCGGGTGGGAGTGTTAAGGGATCCTGAGGTATAATGCTTTATGGCGAGAAGGACCAAAACAAGCATTTAACTTCCACCTGCACGTGAGCCCCTGCTGGGACTGGCACAAATGTATCTTAGCGTATGTGATGCTGCGTGGCCAATGGCTTTTCATGGGCTGGTGGGTATTTTCTAGGCTAGAAAACTCTGTGTTTCTTGAGTAGCAGGGGTGATAAACAACCTGAATTGCATTAAATGAAAAAGGCATTCCAAAACCAGGTAAAGAGAGAACAGGGCATGCTAAAGTCAAGTAACATGCTAGAAAAATCCTTCTTCTGCACCGTCAACAGTGATGGAAAGAAGCAAGAGCCGAGTGTGACCAGACAATAAATATTATGGAACCATTATTCATGAACTGAGAATTTGTACGAAGCCAAAAGGTCTCAGTAACGTGACAAGCAGGAACACTTTTCCTCAGGCACGGTTCAGGAATTTGAATTGCTGTTCAGGGATGCTAGCTAACATTTTGCTCTTTTTTGGAGTAGGAGGAGCAGCTACATACAGACACAGAAAGAGAAGGGTGAAACACATTGGCAAGTAGGATCCCTACATCAGACTTGTGTATCTGGGTGTGCCGTGGCTTAACACAGGGTATAGCTCTACTTGTTGCTGTCGCCCGATGAAGATCACCTTTCTGCAAATATTATCCATGGCTCAGTAATGGACCTAGGACAGAAATTTTGAAGAGCGTGGCATTCTGAGAGGTGAAAGGAATTTGCTCATGGACTGAACCTAAACCGGAGTTTTCCCATTCTGGGTTCAAGAGACCCAGCTGGGATGATTGAAGGCAGCTGTCATGGACAGCAGGAAGAGTGAACTTCCTTTCCCCAGACCCTGGGCTCACACGGTCCTTAGCCCAAGGGTATAATGAAGGCTGGAGGAACCGCACTGACACACGTGATGATGTGGAAGGTTTCCCTGACTAAGAAACATTTGACTGTGAACGAGCTCCATGGGGAACACACAGTTAGGCTCCACAGAGAATGAGAGGAGTCAAGCAAGTATGGAAAGGAGGGGTAAAGAAATAGCAAAGATAGTATCTAAAACAAGGAGGAAAAAATGCAAGTTTTAAGTCAAAGGGAAGAAAAGTGAGTGAAGACCTGGAAAGGAAAGAACCCAGAATTAATGGTTACTCTTGGGTGCTGTAATTTATTTAATTTTCAGTCATTTTCTGTCAATTTACTTAATGCTGAGCTGGCTGTCTAGTAAAAATGTATAGCTTTTGGGAACTGTTTAAAAAATATTAACCTATGTTTGAAATTGAAATTAAGAGACTGACATGTTTTGTTGGATCTGTTATTTGGATGCTTATATTTGACACATTCCTTCAGGCATTGTTTTGTCAGTGGTCATTAGGGTAATGTTTTCATGGGGTGGGTATGTGTGTGTTTGTGTGTGTGTGTGCGCCAGGGAGGAGGAAGAGGAGAAAGTGCAGCTTTTCCCAAATGGGGGTCATGACCCACAAGCTTAGTGGGTCAGAGTTGAGGATTTACAAAAAAAAAAAAAGAAGAATTTTAATTTCTTTTCTTTCATGGGATGGGGACTGAATGAAAGTGTGACAGGCACACGATCTGCTGGCTGCCCTCAATTTTCCTATCTTGAGGAATGGTGGGGTTTTTTGCCATCTATGCTGAAATGAAAAATGTGAATGCTGGGTAGCTCATTACAGTTTAGGAAATGAGATGAGGACATTTTTCATGGTGCTAAGATTCTTTATAGGGCAAGGAGGTTTCTCCTCAACACGTGATTCTAGGCTGCTGCTGTGGCTCCCAGTAGCTCAGTGCTGGCAAGTTCATCGTGGCTTTGCTGTGCAGCACAGGTACCTTGGTTATCAACTGCACTGTGCTGGCACAGGAAGGATAACTGCATGAGGGCTTCTGCTTTAAAACTAGAGAAAGTCCCCACAGCTTGAGCACCTCTTGGACCTCCGGTCGTAACAGGGTCAGTAGGGGCTTCCCAAAATCAGGGAGGCACATACACACACACACACACATGTGCCACCCTCTCTGGCACCCGGAGGGCAATTGTCACCCATACCCCAGCCATTGCCTTCCCCATGCTACTCGCTCCAGAAAATTCAGGTGGTTTTAACAAACACATTTCTTAATGCTTGAAGTGAGGATTGAATCAAAGATCTGGGGGCTGGATATTCAAAATATTGTTGTTTGGATTGTCTAAATAAGGGTGCAGTCACTTATTTCTGGCACACTCTTCAGCTTGCTGGAGAAAGCTAGCACAGTCCCTGAGCCTGGGAGAAGTGATGTGGTGGTTGCTTGTTTGTTTGGAAGCGTGTATGCAGCTTCCAAGAAAGCCAGCAGGGCTGCACATGTGTATCCGCAGGGAAGAATTCCCATCTCCTCTGTAAAACACATCCTTCTTATTATGCATTCACTGGAGAGAAAATCCACTGTTCCCTGTCCATCAAAATGTTGTCCTAAGTGGTGTGAACAGTCTGATGAATGGCAGGTGATTTAAAACTTCTTTGGAAACTTGATGGCTATTCCAACCAGGCAGCAGTCTACATCAAACACCGATGCAGGACATAAGCAGCTGACCCCCTAATAAATATGAAAGGGCCAGGCAGTACAATGGGCACGATGTGCGAGCCCACAGAGCGACTGCGGGTGGTGGGTCACACCTCACATCAGCCTCCGCAGCCAGGCATTGCGTCCCACGATGAAGCCAAGCCTACAGATCTAAGAGCCCTTTTCTGGGCTGACCGCTGGATAATGTGGAAAAGGGGTGCAGCGGGACCAGTTTAGTGCTTTACATACGTATTGAAGAAATTCACACCTCCTTGCACAAATAGACAGCTACAGTAGACAGACGTGGTGATGGTCGGGTCCTTCACTGTAAGAGGGAGCTGCAAGAGTTTTGCCTAAGTTCCCCCCTCCCAGTTTGGATTTATTTAACTGATGCAAACCTCAATGACACCTTGAGGGAGCCGTAAGCGGTTGCACCTTACTTCGCATTGCAAGGGCCTGGAAGCGCCACCTTTGCAGTGACTCAGCAGAAGGGAGAGGACCTTTTCCCCGGAGAGGCAGCAGCCTCCACCTGAGGTGTGGTATCTTTTTTATCTGTTCTTGACAGTTAGCTTTCAATCAGTGAAATATATTCTTCTTTCAGTTTGAGTAGATGGTTTAAACTGATTTGCTTGTTTAAGCTAATTTATGCTAATATGGAGTAGCCCTATTTCTACCCCAAAACAGCACCTAACAATTTTCCCATAGATTTAATAAAAACTCTTTACAAAATTGGGCTGTAAGTTAAATTAAAAAGCCCTGCCAGCAAATATGCACAAACCTGTCAATAATGCTGTGCAAACAGTACTTTGTTGCCTTTCATAATACAATAAAAACATACTCATTAAAAAAACTACAACAAAATTGAAGGCTTCAGGATATAGTGGGCTGAAAAACAACCTATGATGCCTCTGAGAGGAAATACTTTTATTTCTTTAAATAAAAAGAAGAATGAAAAATGCCGTACAGCTTGAAATTATGAATAGAAATTACAGAAAATTACGATGTGAGTGTATGCATTTGTTGGTGTTGACTCAGAGAGGTCTTTTGGCTCTTCAGTGGCTCACAGCTGGAAAACGTTTAGAGATAGGGAGCCTTGTTAGCCTGTTATTAGTTTCTCCTATCATGTCTCATGGGTAACATCAAAAATACAATATGGCTTTATTCCCCTTTGTCACACCATTAGATTTCCATTTAAACTTCCATCCTACCATGAGCTTTAAAACAGAGCCTTGATTTGCATATTCTCCCGTACTACAGCAAAAGCTGTAAGAAACATTACAAAAATACAAACATAGGTTTGAATTATGACCTTTTTTAGATGATTCAATTAGCTGCTAATAGGTGTTCACAGTGGTATGTTGTAATGGGAAGTCAGGTTGTAGTTAATGGTTACCATAAGTTAGAATGGTGTTAAAAACAGCCGTCCTGTTTGGCTCAGCCATACAATCAGAGCTCTGTCTTTAGAAGTTAGCATGGTATACTGAATAGGCAGGAACCTGGGCTTTTGCTAGTAATTTTATTGCTTTCACTCTAGTGCTCAGCCAAAGTGAATAGGAATGGCTCTGCGGAACTGTGCAAAGAAGAGCCTTATTAACCCCTGACAATCCTCTGGAGGAATTTTGCATCCCTGTAGGGTGCTTGTTACTGCAATTATGTGTTCCATTATGGATTTTCTTCGGAATGCGCAACCCTCATACAAAAATCAGATAGCTGTGAGTATGACTTAGTTCATCACAAGCATGAAGAATGAATCCATTGATGGTTTAGAATATTAAAACACAGGTAGCCACAGTAGAAAGTCAGAGAAATGGGAAAGAGACTCGTCATCTGATCTCTCCATCTGTGCTACATTTCAAAGATAATTTCACTATTCTGTCCAAACACGTGCTACCGTGTTACAGAATGTTCTGTCTTAGTCAGGATATTAAGTGACATATGATTATGAAAGGAAAGGATATTACACGAAAAACATACAGTGCGCAGACAAGCCAAATATACAGTGGTATTAGCCACTGCAAGCACATTCACATATCAGCATGTATAAATATAGCGGGGGCGTGTCTTGCAATATGTCTGGTATGTGATTCCACTGATCCTACTAATTAATATTTATTTTTTGTATTACAACAGCATCTAGAGATCTTAATTAAGGCTCTGCTGAGCTTATTGCTGTACACGTACAGCAAAAGGCAGGCATTGCCCCAAAGAGCTTCCAGTCTATCCAGATGGCAGAAATGAACAGGGATGGAGACAGGAACAGAAGTTAAAACTTAGCCAAGGGTGTGCTGAGCTGAAAGTGGGATCCTTAGCTCCGCGTGAGGTTCCTGAGCTCCACAGATGATGCACAGAAATAACAAGATATTTAAGACAAAGAGTGGCAGCAGCTAACATACTAAGCACCATGCCAGGTAGCTGGTAAAATGTGGAGAAGGTTTATTCCTCAGACTGTCCTCTTTCCCCAGGCAGGATTCAGAGCCCAGCTGCTTTTTCTGGATCCAAATACTACAACTCTGTCCCTAGATGTCAGCCCCAGCCGAGGCTGGGGGACAGCTGGGTGCACACCGTACCACTTCTCGAGGACCTCTGGACTTACATCTCTCAAATGAGCACTGGAGTTGAGAGGGCCTCTTCAGAGTATTAGAAGTTGTGACATTGTCTCTCAGCCCAGCTAGTGCATTTCACCCAGGACAGCACAACGGGGAAGACTTGGAGAGCAGATAGGGGACAAGAAGCTCCAGCTTCCCAGCCCAGCCCAGCTGTGCTCATCCTCCCTCGCTCCAGACATCCTTCATCCCACTACTGGAGCACAGGCCTTGGGGAAGCCCACTGATAATCAGTGGAGGGCCTTACAAGCTGGGAAACATGAATATTGAAATAAAAAGTTAGTGAGTGAATCTGCCAGAGGCAGGAGGAGGAAGGCTGAGCAATGTGCCTGAGAGGCAATCCAACAGGGAGAGGCTAGGCCTAATTAATCTCTAGGGTGAGGAGGTGGGTCAAGCGACAAGTGTACCATTGAGCATGCCTCAGGCTGAGCCTCTCTTTCAACACCTGCTTTATTAATACCCAGAGAGCAGTGGAAATGGGTATGGGGAAAGACTGGGGTTTGGGTGTGGCGGTGCTCTTCTTCTCCTCTTCCTTCCTTCAGCAAAGATGTCCCATGCAGGCAGAGCGGGGTAGCTCTTCTGCTCAAGGGGCAGCCATGGCAGGGGTTTTAGTTGCACTGTTGTAAGCTGTGAAGTTGCTTGTAGACGTTGAATGAGTTAGATGGGAGTGCTGCTATAACACAGGAAGATTTAATAGGAGGAAGGAGAAAAAACCTCTTAAACTCTTGATCACAACCGTGACATTCAAAGCAGAAGAATAGGTTATATTGCTAGTTGTACGTCAATGAGGCTCTGCCACAAAATAAGCTGAGACAGGATTGCCTGCTTCCACTGGAAAACATAGGTTTGAGATGCACACTTTTGGGAAGGTGCTGGCCTTTCTCTAACGTGTCATTTCAAGGCTGTTGCAGCTGCAAATTTAGCTGCAATTTCTGCTGACTCTGCTTGGCTGGGTTGGTGTTTCAGGCAGGAACAATCTATGTGTATACAGACTTGCTTGCTATTTGATTAGAAAGGAAAGCTGGTCTGGAACACTTATCTCCTCAGGGCCTTCGCACGGCAGATAGCAAGAAATGGACTAAAGCTCTGAAAGAACGGCAAAGCTCCAGTGAGCCGTTAGCCAGCAGCTCAAACGAGCAGGCAGCTGCTGTGAAGGCCCCTGCTCACATAAAGAAATGAGAGCAGCTGACAGACTGTCCTGCTCACTCATTGATCCTGCTGTGAGACTGCTTCTTTCTGATTTATTTTTTTTTTTAATGTGGGCATTCAAGGGCTTGTTGCTTCATCTTAATGTCACTTAATAGGACTTTGGTCTTAAAGATTTGGAAATGATGTGGTAACTTTTAGGGCTGGTCAAAATACAGGGCAGCCTGGAAGGACCTCATGAATGCATTTGGAAAGTTTTGGAACAAAGCCTGCAGAGGTAGTTTAGACCTGTGAATGTTGAGAGAACCACTTACAGTTCAGCAAGCTCCACAGCTGGTTTCAAGGGGCATATTAAAAAAATTGAGAAGGTTCAGAGGAAAGTTACAAAAGCAACCAAAAGAGTAAAAACAAACAAACAACCCCCCCCCCCCCATGACAGCAGAAGATGTGAGGGGAGTTCAGCTTTCAAACAAGTTACTGGTCACAGGCTAAAGATGCCTCAGTAGGATCAGCAATGTGATAGGAAGGGTTCTGCACCTCAGTAGACATTAAGTGTAACAACAACACGGTGTTGGCTGGGAGTCGAAGCTAAGTACCTTCAGAGTGAAATCCAGGTGCGCATTTTTAACAGTGTGGGTAATTAACCACTGGAACAACTTACTAAGGATTGTGGTAGATTTTCCATGATGGCATGTTTATTGTGGTTGTTGTTCAACCACAGTTATGGAACTTCAAGTATGAATTATTTAGCATAATTTTATAGTCCAAGTTGTTCTAGATGTCAGACAAAATGATCTCAGTAAGTCCCTCTGGCCTTAGTATGCAAGCATTTGTGTAGGATGGGGAAGTTTATTTCTGCATCCTAGCACAACAGCCACAGGCACTGACATGGCTGCTGCTGATATTATGGAAAGGGAAGACTTGGAAGAGTTTGAGTCTCCAGGCATGCCAGCTCAAATCCAAAGAGGCTAACCAGGTCTGAGAGGGACCATACCAAATGTGGTGTTGAAATGTAGGCAGACTGCAACGTATTCCTGGATGGGTGGGCTACCTGCAAACTGGAGCATAAGTTGAGAATAAGTTGAGCATAAGTTGAGTCTGGAAGATAGTTGAAAAAAGGAGTGAAGTCCTCACCTCAGAAGTGAAGTCAGCTTCACACTGTTAGTGCTCTGTTTTACACAGCTAGTGCTGCTGAAATGGATCTACTCAGCTGCTGACAGGCAGGATGGGACACTGAAGATCAAAAAAACCAATTTAACATTTAGGTCTCACCCCTATGGACTTGGTAGCAGAGTCAGAAACACTCCTGAAGAGACCTAGGCAGCAGATTTCTGCATAGCTTGCCTTTCTGAGCCAGAATCTTATTTACTGCTTTCTAAGAAGAACACTTTCAGCTTCTGACAGCCTTTGAGAGCACCGGAGGGTGACTTGGGACTGTGGCCCTCATGTTACTGTCTCATTTTACATATACACATATCCTCAACGGGGTAATATTTGACAGGAAAAATGGTACAAAGTCTTTGAAAGCAGAGCTGCAGAAAAATTGTATCTTACAGCTCAAATCTGCCTTTGAAGCCAAAAAACTCCAGTCTGCTATGGCACTGTGCAAATAGCATCTGATGTTTTCCTTCCATCGACCACAGCGTGAGGAGGGAGAGGCTGTGCTCAAATGGGCATTGCCTGTAAAATTATCCTCATGCCAGGCTGCTTGCAACAGTGGCAGTGGGTCCACACTCCTGTGAAAGTCTTCAGGCGCCTGGCTCCCCTGCCTTTTGAGACACGTTGCTCTTCTTGGTGGCAGTCTCAGCATGCTGTAGGGCTGCAGTAACAAAGCGGAGGTCAGTGAATTAAAGCAAACAAGCCCGCACACATCCGTGCTCAGCAAACCGCCTGCTGGGGCTTGAGGTAGAGACCAGCAGACAGTCAGCGTGCTGACGATTCCCTGCTTTATTCGGCTGCTTTACATGGAGCCAGAGCCCAAACAACAAGAGGGTGAGCAACTGGTCTCCGTGCTGGAGTGTTTGTGGGTGAATTCTGAAGGATTTCTGTATCTTGGGGTTTGTATCGAGAAGTGGGACAGCTGGAAAAGGAGTTGGAGCAAAAATATTCTAATCAAAATAGTTGTGCTCCTGAGGATGTTAAATCTCCTTATAATCATTTATGAAATCAAAGACTGACTTCCTTTCAAAGTGGAAAGTCGCTTTCACCAGATGGGGGTGGGAAACAGGGGACTGAACCTGATTAAAAAAAGATCACCATTAAATGTCATTCTCCAGGAGAGAGACCTGCTGAAATGAAAGAGATTTATGTGTGAGATTTAAATTGTCTATGGTGTGGGAAGACTACACCAGAAGGAAAGTTTGTTTGATAATTACACTGGGAATACAGGAAGGAAAGCCTAATTCCTGTGCAGTAAGGGAGGCACGGGTTGACAAGTATAAGAGAAGTGCAGGAATCCACATACAATTATTTATTAAGGAGTCCCATGTAGGTGTGTATGGCTGTGCAAGAGTACAGCTCAAGAGAAACATGTGGAGATGTAGAGCACAAATTCCTCGTGCCTACAGGGAGGTAGAGAGGAAAGACTGATCATGTGCGATTAGACACTGAATGCGGGCTCTCAGGAAACAGGGGGTCAGTTCCTGCCTTGCCTGCAGACTTCCTAGGGCTAGACATTTAATATCTTTGGTCCTGGTTTCCCATCTGTGAAATGGGAATAACATTTCTTTTGGCCTTATTTGTTTAGGTTGTAGATCGAGAAGACAGGTCTCCCTTCCACTGCGTGTATACGCGGTGCCTAGCACGATGGGGGCCCCAACTCCTCTTCAAGCTGCTAGATGCCATGTCAATACCAGTGTGAAAAAGGGAGGGAGAGACTGGGAAGAAAGCTGGGTTAAAAGAGTCTTTGCCACCAGCGAGGCAGAGAGCTGCGTCCTTGACAAGGAGAAGCATGGAAGAAGATGGAAGTTGAAGATAGGGAGAAGATGAAAGGTTAGGATGGGGAAGTGGCTGAAGCTGGAGGCTGAATCTTCTGAGGTCATTAGAGGGTTTGTTTTGAGGGAAATTATGAAAATCTGAAGTCAGCACTTGCAGATGAACTTTGGTAATAGCTGTGTTGGCACAGTTCTCGTGCAGCCCTTGTCAATATTAGCAATAACAAGGATGGGATCACACACTGTGGGAAGCAAGGAGAGTGCAGGCAGTGCTCTCCCTTAGGAAGGGTGCTGGGACGAGGTGCAGCGTGGCTGTTCTGCCATGACTTTTCCCCCTGATGTGACCCTTACTGTCACAAAAGTAGTGCTTCAGGGCACCAGGACGGTGGGGCAGAGCGAAGTGCAGAATGTCCCTGGGACAAGAGACATCCCATACACATACAGACCGGAGGAGACTTGTCCTGGTTAGGTGTCTTGCACTGTTTCCAGATTAGGCTTGATCTATGTCATTGTGGAGTTGGCAGCTTCGAAAGGGAGTTACGTGATACACTTGTGTGGAAAGATTGGTGAGGGAGGGATGGAAAGGGAGAGAATTAACAATAGAGTTGCTCCTGGCATGTCCGGGCCTCTGTTCTCAACAGCACGAGCTTCTCACGATGCTTGTGGAGGGACAGGGATGTCTGAGAGCCTCATGTCAGGCACACAGTCCTAATGTGAGCTTCAGTCTGTGCTCTGAACTGGAATCCTGAGAACGGCCTGCCTGATGGGACTCTGCCGATGCCTGTGGGGTTGTCTGACACTGGAGACAGACCCTCTCTGTCGCGGGAATGTTGGTGATTGTTGTTTCTAATTTGTCTAAAAACATGCGTATCAATGGGTCATCGAGATCTCAGTTTGTAAATGAAATACACCTTTCATTTGGAGAACAAAAAAAAACTGAAAAAAAAAAAAAAAAAAGAGAGTGAGAAAAAAATTATTGCTTGGATATTCCAGGAGCTGATACTTTCCCTTCTTTTTTTCCTCCCTCCCTCCCTCTCTCTCTGTAAGACCTGCCTACTTAGGAGTTTGAGAGTCTCGGGACTTGTCTACACAGGGAAATTTATCAGCCTAATTATGCCAGCGTAATCAGGCTGATAAATTTGCCTGTGTATACAAGCCTTAATTTTAAAAGCTCCATTGTCTCTGAGCACAAGCCTTGTGAGCAGTTGTACTTTAGGCCCCTGAACTATGCTTGCCAGCTGTGGGCTGACTGCCGAAATCTTTGACCGAGTTTCCTCATTTCAAAGCAGTGGGGTTCTTTGGATACTAAAAGCCTGTATTAAATTAAACAGGAAGGTATCAAAGGAGTCATATTTTGCTGAAGCGACTTGCAGTTTCTTGTGAAATGTATTGACAAGGGTATATAGGTCACCACTGCCTCCTGCTTGGTGGAATGTTGGACCTGCTCCTGTCTGCATCTCTTTCTGGTTGCTGGCTTATCCATACAACCGGCACTGTTAGCAGAGGTTCCCCTTTAGGTAAGGGATGGAAAATTTGTGTGTTTGAAGGTGAATGCCCAGGGATCCGTTCTTCCTATGGTATAGGTGCGTGGGAGAGGTGATACAGTCACGGAGATTTATGCAGCACATGAATTTTGCTTTGCTACATATAGTTGTCTTTCTGTGTGATCACAGATTCATTGCCATGAAAGTAGAAAAACCCTGGGCAGTTCTGGAGAAAAAAACCCCATGTATATAATTGTATAGCTGATTAGCACTCTCCCACTGTGGCTACATAAAAAACCGTCTTGGTCTGCACATACAATTAGCTGGACAGCTGTGAAGCCGGGTATTTACAAAGTGAACACACAGTGTGGTCTTCTGGCTCAGGCATGATCGCTTCTCCACAACTATTTAAAAAAGTGAAAACCCAAATGAGTTAGGGTCCAGTACAAAACGAGCTGGCTGAAATAACAGCCGTCCCCTTCCCAAAAATAGGCATCATCCAAAATAAAGGGCTGAGCTGGCTTCAGTGTGCAGAGGAGGTTTTTGCTAGTTGATGCTTTGTGAAGATTTGCATTTCTCTGGCAGAGAAACAGCAAAGAGCTCCTCAGGAACATGGGCAAAAGCAAGAATGTTCTAGGAAGTGATGAGTCTTAAAAATAGTCCTGAGAAAAGTGGAGAGGAAGAGCCTCTGAGTGAAGGTCTGACCTGAAATGGGCCTGAATTTGTGAGTGATGATACACATACTTGTGTTTAATTTCCCATGTGGGGGACTCTTGGATCAGTGTATCAGTGTACACCAGAATTACAGAATGTCATCGAGAGACTTGTATGTCGATGCCCTGGCCCCTGTGATGCTTGCATGGAGCTGGGGATCCTCCTTTCGGAGAACTTTGTCTGTTGCTTGGGTACTCTGTTTTCTTCCTGCTGGAGATATTTCATGAATTCTTGGACATGAATCTGGATTTAACAGGAGCATTCATTTCAGATGGTTTTCTTAGTGTTAGAACAAAGCTTTGGAACCTGGTCTTGGTGCAGAGAGAGAGGCGTTTAGGGAGAAACAACCTAAACTTGGAGTCCTGCTGGGCTAAGCCTGGCAGCAGTGCAAGTCAGGTCACAGGTGGGTGGGAGGAAGAAGGGGTGCACCTCTTAGTTTCACCTTGAGGTTCCTCCAAATCACACTAATAGGCATGTGTTGACTTCCCTTTTGCAGGAGCAGACACTGTCATGTTTCCCAGTGCTGAGTGGTGCAGAGTACCTCTGGGAATGGAAAGTGTGAGCCTGACCTTTGCTGTTTGTGCACCCGTAAGAGGAAAAGTGCGGTGCTGATGCCCCACCATTCATGCACAGACATGTTTTATCAGTGAATCAAGTATCTCCACGAGCCGAAGACCCAGTGAAACCTGGTTTTCTGTGGATTTGTGTCTGTAGGGTGTACGCAGGTGTCCTGAGAGCAGAGCCAACCCTGCTGCCTCTCCTACAGTTGTATTGCCCATTCTCTCTATTTGGATGCCTGTTTTGACACAGCTTGTGGGAACTTTGTGTCTCAAGAGGTATTTGCCCCTCTGTCAAACTTGGTTGAAATTGGAAAACAGGTTGAAAAATTACTAGGGAGACAGCGGCGCCCATGCTTTAAACATACAGCCTGTGTGCATGATTCATTCAATTAATTTTTACAGGTGGTGCTGAAAGATCTCATTGAGGTGCACATCCAAATAGTTCACAAATGCCCCAGCGAGTGCAACAGGACAAGTGGAAGATGAGAAACAACATGTTACTGTAGCAGACAGGCGTAGGAGGAGCATGAAGTAGCAGTGGGGTGATGAGGATAGCCATTAACGTGATTCTCTCAGCGGGAAGTGCGTCCTCTGTGCCCAGGAATTTGAGAGCTGTGGGACACCTGCTCACACACACACAAAAATATTTTGCTACTGACAGGAGAGAGTGCATGCTTTTTGGAGTCCCATTCATCTTCCCAGCACAGGAAAACATTTTGTAAAGGAAAGAGATTACCTAATTGCGTTTTGGCGTTTTCCTTTGTCCACTTATCTTACATTTCTTAGCCCTTGATGGACAGGTAGAATCTTCCAGTCGTGATGGTATGAAGTCCTACGTACGTGGGTTGGTATGCAGAGCTGATACAACATGAGCTCTCTGTGCTTGGGCGATGTTAATGTGTGTTGATGACAGAAGGGTCTAGCAGCAAGGTGCAGCGCAACGTTTTTCACATGTGAAGTTGCTGAATGGAAGTTTTAAGATTTTTTCGCTGCCATGTAGAATATTTTCCTTCTCATCTGTTGCATAGTGATAGTTAAATAAGAACCTGTTAATGATCTTTGGTTAAACCCCTTTGGTTAATTGTTACAGTCTTCTTTGTCTTCTCTGCCCCTCCACCCCCCTTAAAACTGTGTCTGTGACTGTAATCTGTGCAAAGTTGTGTAAAATAAGAATGCTGTAAAGACTGAAGGTTATCTTATATGCCAACTTACATACCTGATGTAAATAATTTACTTTCTTTTCTTTTTTAAAAAAAAATTATTATTGGCGATCTGTGGGAGTGGAAAAGAAAAACATGCGTTCAGATGGGAGAGGAGAATATTAAATATGCAGCTTTGTCATAAAACTTTGTGGTGAAATAGAATCACTTGTCAAGGCATTTAGTTTATTTTTACTATTCATCATTCATATTCCTATACCAGCCAGGTGCCCCACACAAATCAGGGTTCTTTTGTGCTATAAATGATGCGAACACATAGTGAGAGGCAGCTCCAGGCCCAAACACATATCACTATAAATGCCCTGGCAATGACTGGACATCAGTTCTCTGTAACCTTAAAAGCACCTCATCTTCTGCTCTTGTGGTAGGTTCATTGATGGTGCTTCCTCAGTAGTAAATTTTACTCCTTCCGAAGTAAAATTATAGTATTGGTGCACTGGTGTTTTGCTCAGAAGTGTTTCAAAATTGTAAGCATCCCAGCGGTATTTCTATCTTTTACTAAGTCGGTACAATGGAGAGATCTATCTTTCTTCTGCATGGAAAAGCACCTAAGAGCATTTGCTCTTTGAAAAGGATAGAGAAAAATGTGAGTTTCCACATTTGGGCTGCATGGGGTTCAAGACTATTTATTCAGTGTTGTTTGGCTGAGAAATTAATGTTGTGAATTTTTTAGGCATGGTAGCATATAAACTAAGAGCTTTTTTCTTGACAGTATTTTTGTAATGAATCAGTACTAGAAATCATAAGACATCCTGAGGATTTTGCTAAACTTTCTCAAACATGAAGTCTCATGAAAAATGTAATGGATTGTATGATAGCATATTTGATAGTATGCTCTGGGACTTTTTTTAAGCCCTCTAATAGCAGTCTAATCATTTTAACCACATTTCGACAATGCTATATATTTACTTTTCCAAACAAAATGTGCTGTTTCCTATAAAGTGTAACAATTTATGTCTGGTCATTTGAACTTGTTTAAAGTTACAGTTTTACCCCAATTAGATGATTTTCTAATAATGTGATTATTTCTTGATAATTGTATCAGAAAGAAGATTTGAAACAGTTAAAACACTTCCTAGTGATCTCCTAGAAAAACTAAGTAAAATGAAAAATGGTACATGTACCTTATTGTCTCACTCTGTACAAACTTCTTGTATTTTCGGTGCCTTTCTGCTAGTTTGTAGCTAATACCATTCCTCACAGAGCATTTGCACCCTACTTTTTCCTTGTGGATGGAAATTTATTTTATTTGGGGTTTTTTTTGTTTTATTTTATTTTATTTTGACATCTGTAGCATTTCCCCTTCATCTACACAGCTTTTCACTGCAGCCAATATGTCACATAACTTCTCTTACAGGTCTCCCAGAGTCCTGGGGGTCAGGCTGCAAAGTGAAAAATGCAGAGATCTAGGAATGGCTCAGCCAGCTGAAAGTTACGGGAAGGGAAAGGCTCCAGTTTCACTGAAGGAAAAAAAAAAAAAAAAGAAGAAGAAGAAGAATGGCTCCTTTCAATGCAGATGGAGGCAGTCTGGCTGAGAGTCAGTGAGATTTAAAAATCCAAGAGGTCCAATAACTGAAAATCTGTATAGATTCAAAGCAATATTTTAAATACTGCACAAGTGCAGATAAAAAAAAAAAAAAAAAAAAAGAAACAAAAAAGTGTGTGATGGTTTTTCCATCCTCCTGCTGCGTATAGCCAGCCACGTTCCAAAACCAGGCAGTATTTCTTTCCCCCAAACCTGGAGGACATGTGGCTAAGTCCAGTCCATATTGTCAAAGGATGTGGGTGAAGGTCTTCTGCTGGAAGTGGCTCCTTCAGCCACTTTTCATTGAGATGAGCACAGTAGCCAGTTGTTCCCAAGTGAAAACCCCCAAGATGTTACTCTCAGTATTTTGTTAAAATGTGAGCGTTGCTGCTATGAAATGGGTGCTGAGCTAAGGCTTCCACAGGGATGCAGCCGTTAGCATCGCCAGGGAAATTACTTCTGGCGATGAGGCTCCAGTTTGTGATTTCACAACAAATAAAATGACATGAAAAAGCAGGGCCGTGGGGTCTGGAGCACCTGGTTGCAGGTTTGTACAAGAAGCTGCCTGTGCTCCTCCTTTCTCATCCCTCCCTGACTCTTTGGGTCTCTTTCTCCATTTGTCTGCCTGCCTTTCTCTCCTTTTTGTGCTCTTATTCACTGTTTCAGATCCTTCCCATCATCCCAGACAGGCTCTGAAGCCTTGTATGAAAATGTAGGGAGAGGGCAAAAGATCAGTGAATAAAGCACTGAGTACTTACCTCTTAGAGCCTGTTATACTGTCAGCTCAGAGTTAAAGAGCAATAAATCTGGTGGTCTCATGTTGGTCCCCTGTGTGCTGCAGTCCACCTCATAAAACTACTACATAATTAAGTACAGTGCAGTACAATTGGCAGTCTCTGCTCAGCCCAGGCCCAGCAATGAGCATATAAACCCGCTCCTGGTCCCTGAAGGTGGAGGCTGGAGGTGACGGGGAAGCGGGGGACGGCTTAGGCTGCCAGCACAGCCCTCCTGCTTTCCTGTGAGGATGGGGGAGCCCAGCGTTCCCGGTGCTGATACACCCTGGGAGCACAAGTATTTAAAGAAAGGAAAGATGAGACTTGGCAGTGCAGGTGATGCCCGTAGAGGCACGGTAGCAGCCCGGTGAAGGTGGCTTGGCTGGGGATGTGTGCTGGCTGGCAATGACAAACAGGGGTTGCTTCGTGCTGGCTGGAGCAGCCCCCTTGAAGCAAACACAGAGTGGTGAGCAGCCACCTCAGGCAGGCGACAGCAGCCTGGGAGACCTCTGTGGAGAGCCGAGGGGTGCCAGCAAGGGACTTTCTGGAGTGGTCAGTCCCACTGCCTGAGTGTGGGTATGGTGGGATGTCCAGTGCTGCCACTGCCCCAAAGCAGCGGAGCAGCCCTGGGTCCCAAGCATGTCAGGGCAGCACCTGCTGCGGGTGCTGAAGCATCCTCCAGGAGCAGAGGAAGGAAAACAGGGAGACTGGCTAACAGAGCTCCATCTTGTATTTTCTTTTGTTTCCTTGGTTTGCCTTTCCTGACATCAAGTTCTGAATGTTACAAACCTCAAAGTTTGATAAATAAGCAGTTTTTCTTCTTTGAAAGGAAGCTGTGCTGCCCGGACTATCTGGACTCCGCCTCATGCTCTGTGCCTGCAGAGCAGCAAGTAGTTACTACATCTCTCTGTTATGGGCTTAGCACCCAGCTTTAATCTTTAACAGAAGGATCCTCATGACTGTGCAGGACAGAGGCGTATGTTGCTTTCTGGGAGAGAGTTAAATCTCCTTTTTTTTAAAAAAAAAACCAACAAACTGGAAAAAAGTGCCTAACCCCTAGTTCAGCGCGTTGGCTCCAGCATCCAGCAGCCGGGGGCCCGGCCGCATCCTGCTGGTGCCCTCTAGTGCTGTGCTCCCCGCGTGCAGCCCCCCCGCTCTGCTGCCGGCCTTAGCCCATCGGTTGCCTCTAAAAATTATTTCTGAGCCATACCTGCATGCTTTGGGGCAGCAGAGGCAGTGAGGGCGAGGAATCGCTCAGTACTAATAATCCCCAGTTTTCATTCAGTTTCGTGCTGCTGCTGGATTTTCTCTCTGTTCTTTTTCACGCTGAGATGTGCAGATGTGAGCTCTGCCCGCGCCTGTGCCTGCGCAGTGATTTGGCTGTTTTGGGGAAGGACTGCTTTGATTTTGTGCATTTGCACTGTGCGACTGGCTGATCCTGCTCTACCCCAGGCCTCAAGGCGAATTTTATTTTCCAGGCTATAACTCTTCACAGAATCAGAGTGGCTGAAGTTAGAAGGAATCTCTAGGGGTCATCTGATCCAACCCCCCTGCTCAAGCAGGACTACCAGGAGCCAATTGTCCAGGACCATGTCCAGATGGCTTTTTAATATCTCCAAGGATGGAGACTCCACAACCTTACTATTCCAGTGCTCCATCACCCCCACAGTAAGAAGGTGTTTCCTGATGTACTGGGGGAATCTCCTGTGTTTCAGTTTGGGCCCATTGCCCTCGGTCCTGCCACTGGGCACCACTGAAAAGAGCCTACCTTCCTCCTC
>JAVJGJ010000037.1:90297678-90338972 GCA_035590215.1 Microhierax caerulescens
CTGAAAAGAGCCTACCTTCCTCCTGTTTGCACCCTCCTATCAGGTATTTATATTCAGTGATGAGGTCTCCCCTGAGCCTGCTCTTCTCCAGGCTGAACACAATTAACCCTGTCTTTTTCATGAAAGAAAAGTATGGCAAGAGTCACTGCTAGCAGTTTGATACCTAAAACACTTTGGAGGGGCTTGATCTGTAAATTCTCAGTCCTGTGATGTGAAACAGATGACCCAACATAAAACCTAAATTTAGAAGTTCATCATACTGCTGGATTGACCTGATCCACCCATGACTCCAGACCTGCAGGCAGACTTCATGGGTGGAATTCATTTCACTGTATATGGGACTGACTCATATCCCAAATATAAAAAGCCCAAATGCTGAGAGGTTCAAGATCTGCCCTGAGAGTCGGCTTCAAAGTGTATGCCAAAATACCATGTTGAGGACAGGACACGGGCCTTCCAATTCTTTCAAGACGTTTTCAGCCTCCATTTTTTAAGGAGGAAACCAAAGTTACCGAATTGTTTTTCCAGAAAGCAAACTTTTTGGTCAGAGTCACTCCTGGTATTTGGAGAAAAGTATTTTAAATGGTCAAAAGGTGGATTTCAACTGTGAAGCTCACTGAAGTCCTCTTCGTGCAGTTTGTCTCACAGAAGACAAGTTACCCAGGTTGTACTTTGGCCAGGTTCTGCCAATGAACTGTGTATTTGTAACAGTCACCTCTATTACCGTTATTGCAGTGGCTCTTCACTAGACAGTCCTTCTCTCGTAAGTCCATTCGTGAGCTGGAACTTCCAGCTCTGCTGGGAGTCAACGCTGGGAGCCATAGGGGTTCTATGGTGCATGTCTAGGGTTGTATGGACATCACTCACAGTGACTCCAATTTACACGAGCAGCCCTTGCTCCTTCACACTAATGTCTGGCACCACCCTGACCTTCACCCTGCCAGAGGTGCTGTGTTTTGACACAGGCGCGGTGGGCAGCAGCACCGTGACTGCCCCTTGCCAGGGGGCTGTTCTGGCACTCATGGCAGCCTGACGTTCTCAGCGTGAAACAGCTGCCTGTTTGGATGAGCCCCGGAGCTGCACCTGGATGCAGTGACTTGCCGGAGGTACCTGAATTGGCTTTGAGTGGGTTTAGACAGCTGAGTGCACAGAGATTCAAGAGCCAGAATTAGAGGGACAAGTCCCATTAGCACCATGGTGCTTTGCTGGAGCTAATTGGCCCTCCAAGGTGCTCTGTGAGCTCTTTGTGTGGCACCTCACAGGGATGCAATGTCGAGTATGGCTGTGACTGCACGTCTGGTGAGGGAGCCAGGTGTGCTGCAGACATCTGCCATGGCTGTGAGCTCCTGGCCATGCCCTGTAGAGCTCCCAGGTCAGGAGAGGACAGCCAAGAAACAGGTATAAAGTGCCGATATCTTGCAAGACTGACAGTGGGGTTAATTTTGTCTAGCAGGAGGTGCCAGAATGGAAATACTTACAGCCAAAGTCCTGGATTTAGTTTGCTGAAAGCAAGCACTGGTGCATAAATCTGAGTTTTTCCAGATTGCCCTGGGACAGCATTAAGCCTGGTTATAGCAAACAAGATCAAGTCACGGTATCAGTGCGAAGTGTTTCCTTGTCAAATTACAACAGCCTTATACAGTTCTTGGGTGAGCTAATCAAACTCAGAGCGCTGAAGCGAGGCTACCACAGCACTTTTCCAACTTGGGGCTGGAGCTAGGGCCCCTTTTGGTGGCTTCGATCTCCTTTGGTAGCAGAGAGCAACTTCAGACCAAGTCAAAGCAGTGGAAAGACTCTTTGCCCTGCAGAGGTGCCTGCTTTGGGGGTTTATTTCTGCCCCTTTCTGCCATGTTTCAGAGAACCTTGCTGTGGGAAAGGGCTTATAGTAAAGGGTGGCCCAGGAAGCCAGGGACCAGGTGCCCCTTGGCCCTGCGTGGTGGTATGGTCTGGGCAATAGGCAGTCTGTCTTATGTCTGAAGTCTGCCCTGGCAGCCAGGATGAAATTATATGTGCATTCCTCTGGCTTGCGATGATGCACAGAGGCTGGACTGAGCAACCCAGCCATTGGCATCCATCAGGATTTTAAGTTCATCTACATTACAGATTAATGTAAAGATGTCAGGCTAAAATGCAATGTCTGTTACCTGTACATGTGGGAATTTTAATTTTGGGAGAAGGTTCCTTATTCTGGTTAGCATAAACCACTCTCAAAGGGAATTCCTGAGCAATTCCTCCTGAACAAGACCCTGTAGAGAAATGCTCTTAAGGTGTCGGTGCCTGCTCTCCTATCCTCTGTGGGACTGAGGGTCAGTTACAGAAACATGGAGCTGACATCACTACCCTGTAATTGCCAGGACTAATCTCATGCCAGCCCAAAGTAAGAGAATACTCCCTGTAATGGGTCTGAAAAGTTACTAGGGGGGTGTTGGGGGGTGGCTGAGTTTCCCTGTGATCCAAACCTTTTAAAGTTTGACTCTACACAAAACCTCAGTTATCTGTTCACTTCCACTCTAGACATTTCATTCCCTACTTTTCTCAGTAGGAAAAAGCCTACATTCTGGGCTTTTTCTGGAAAATACCTCTGAAATGGTAGACAAACAAGAGCCCATTCATTGGTGGGAGATACAGGCAAGAGAGACAAGCATTTTTTAAAAACAGCGTTAAAGGCATCTGTATTTCCTTTCCCGTTTGACAGATATATGTCTGGCTACCAAATGCATGATAACCTCTCTGGGCCATTGCTCCAAGAAGTCAGTCCAGCTGGCCCAGAGGTGGGGGCGAGGGGCTGGTGCTGGCAGGATGGGTACCTGACTCCCGCACATGGGTGAAGGAGCCTGATACCTCCGCTGCCCTAAAACGCAGGGTTTTAACCCACAGCTGAAGATTAAAGACCCCAACAGCCTTGCAGAGGAGGGGACACCATCTTATTGTTGCCATGCTGGGTACTGGAGTTTCTCTGAATTTTTAACTCTGAATTTCTTACCTTGTTGGCATTTGTGTATTGTTGGGGGTTTTTTTTGGTGGGGCTCTTTTGCCACATTAACATTCTTGTAATATGTTTTTTGTTGTGTGAATACCGCCACGCTGTCAGCTCGACGCCGAAATGCCATAAATCTGGTGGTCTCGTGCCTGTCCCCTGTGTGCTGCAGTCCACCTCGTAAAACTACTACTTAATGAAGTACAGCGCCGTACAATTGGCAGCCTCTGCGCGGTGGTGAAGGCTAAGCACATAAACGCACGCCTGCCAGGCTTGTGCCGGGAGGGACCGCCAGGGACCTTCCGCTGCTGAAGTGGGGAGAAAGCTCTAAGCAGAAGTGACTGAGAAATCTCTTTAAAACTGTAGAAAAATGTTTTATAAATTGTTAAAAACCTAGCCCTCTAATCACAGGACAGCATTTCTGAGCCTGCTGGGGAGAGGACACCTTTCTTTGAGTAAAAGACTGTGCATACTCAAAAGAGTTTAAGAATTAATTACAATGGATTTGGGAAATGAAAATGAAAGAACATTAATAAATTGTTAGTATGCAATGAAAGCAATACCTTAAGGTTACCCAGAGGCCTTGCTTCCATCTATCTCACTCACAATAAGTAAAAGATCATTAAAATTTATATTTTAATTTACTGTAGAGCCAATATCTGAAGGAACTTTACAAGCATTAGTGTATTGTTTCTCCTACTGCTTTTAATTATTTTTTTCTTTTTAAGTATGCAAGCTGAGTGTTGGAGAAGTTAAGCATTTGTAGGTTCCATAGCAAATCATGGGCAGAGAGCTTCAGTCTGTTGACTCCTACTGATGTTCTAAACTAGTAAAATGCCTTCACTGTTGATCTGTAAATTATAAGTATTTTAATTCCAGCATTCCCCCTTGCCTCATCCCTTCAGCTCATTTTGCCTTCCACCTTGGCAGCATGGCCAGCACTGTGATGCCAGTACTTTCCCTTACACCAATTTATAAAAAATCTTCAGTCTCTTTCCTACAGGGAGGAAGTTACACTTGTTTCCCTCATGCTTTCCCCACAAGTCAGTCAGATCCATCCACACACCATTTAGGAGAGGCAGGCAGTATCCATGCAAGCTCAGGGAGCTTGGGTTGGAGCAGGCAAAACCTGGCTGGCCTGAAGCAGAGCTGGATAGGGTACAGGGCTTTGCAAGGGGCCCTGATGGCTGATTTTGTGAACTGGAAAGCACAGACGTCCACACTTGCCCTGGTTATTTAGAAGCCCTGCATTGGAGGCCAAATTTAGAGCTGTGGCTTTTGTCTGAGCACCACCATTATTGGAGTAAAAGGTTGCTGCTATTAAAATAGTAAGGTCTGAACAGTTGTGAAATTGACTTTTTTTTGCTTTTTAGTGATGTATAATAACTGAATAACTGCTGACATGTGACGTTCACCACAAGCTTTTTCTTCAGACCCTGACGTCCTGCATCCACTCAGCCATGAGCACTGTGTTACCAGCATTTGTGCTGTGCCCATCCTTGTAGGCTCTGAGCTGTAGGTGCTGGTAAAAATCAAGAGCAAATGGTGGTGAAAGCCTGGTGTTGTCAGGCTGGAGAAAGCATGGGCTGAACCACCTCACCCTGGATCTGCAGCAGTGGTAGCGATGTAGGAATTGTGTCCTGTTGGCATCTCACCTTCTTTTCCAGACCCTTTTCCATTCACATGAAAGTCCTCCAGAGTAAATGGAGATTTTGCTGTAACAATAACAACAGAGTAATTCCCAAAATTGCTGGCATGAGAATTTTATTTAGTTACAGCTTTATTCTTTGTGAGGTCTCCAAGGAAGGCAATTGTTTTCTTCTGTCTGATGTTGGAGGTGGAGATCTAGGGACTGGTCATGGATTTCCTCTGCCTTCTGGTCTTGGTGGCTGAGGGAGAGATCAAGGCCGTTATTTTCCTGTCACTCTAGTTTCAGTGCAAACTCATCCAGAGCTTACTGAGTAAACAAAAAGCTTTCATTTCCAGTGCTTGTTCAAATGGATGTTTTGAGGGATAATCCACACCAGTGCAAGCAAAAAAATACCTGATATGGGCACAGTTGTAGACACATGGAAAACTGAAGGATAAAGAAGAAACCCTTTAATTCACGGAATTTTGCACATTGTCTGAAAGCTATTGCAATTTCCTTGTTGTGTATACACATTAAATCTATAGTGGGAAGAGAAACTCAAGGACAACAAGGTATTTACGATGAAGCTAGACTGCACAACAGTTGCTCTGAGCAATTCCTGTTCCCTCTGTGTTGCACTGCAACTGGTGCAAGGGTGGTGCCTCTCAAAAGGGAGAGCACTTTCCTGCAGGTCTTGAAGGACTGGGGAAGAATGAGGAACAAATCGCACGTCTTCCAGCACTGAAATGGTAAATTGGCACTGGAACTCAGCTTGTCTGTACAATAATGCTGGCTAATACAGTCATGTGTTACAGAGATCAAAAATCAGGTTAAGGTAGTTGAGAGTAGTCAGGCAGCATAGTAGTGTGTGCAAATGGTTTAGTAAAAAATGGTCAGACAAATACGGTTGTTAGGATTTGGCTAGCCTTTCCATTAGAAAGGTGAAACAAAACTAAAAGGTGGTTTCTCCTGCGTTGTCCTGTGGGTCTGAGTGCACAGGAAAAGGCCCAGCTGATGAGGCCAGAGGCGAGGATCAACCCCAGTGCAGGTACTACAAAGCACCTGCCTGGGATGATGGCTGCTGTGACACTGTTTTGGCACGTGTCTCCTTCTGGGCTAGACCCTGGGTACCCCGGGCCGGTCACCGCACTGCTGGTGAGCTGCCATCACCCCACACAAGCCAAAAGCTGCGGTGCAGCCACGGGTGCCATGGTTCCTGGTGGAAGGACACCACGTCTGCCACCATCACTAACGTTTGATCACACAGGAGGAGACACGGAGCCTGGAAGGGTCCCGTAGGGGGCCTGCCAGCCTGCCAGCCAGCGCTGGGATCCGGGATGGCCACACAGGGAATGCCTGTACCACTGCCCATGGGCACTGACTGAAGGGTGGCTGGATGTCGGTGGCCAGGTGCTGACATCCACTGGAAACTATGCTCCCAATTGTGAACTATTCCCCTGAACTTTCTCCTGGCTTAGAGCTTCTGCTGCTCCAGAAACACCATTTCTGCCTAAAAAATGTCTGGCAGATGCTTCCTAAATAGCCTGGATGACAGAATTATCATCATCATTTTCTTTCCCTGCAGTAGCAGGCTCCGTCATGGGAGGAACTCTGTCAGCATAGAGACAGGCAGCATCCTTGCCTCACATTTTGGTTGCGAAAATGTAGTATCTAATCATCTGGGCCCAGCATGGCCTGTCAGTCTTTGCTCTGGCCAGGCTCCCGGTGGATGCCTGCCCTTTGTTTGCTGCTCCCACGCTCCTGTTGGAGTGGGCGTGTAAATGACTCAGATAAAATTTGACTGGTAAAAATCTGATGTGGGGGTAATTCAAGACAGGGACTTTGGGGAGTCTCTTTTGTTGTTGAACATCAGCAGATGTGGCAGACAGCTTTGTGAGAATGCTCTTTCACCAGCTTGCTAATACCCTGGCTAGAATTCAGTATTCACTGACCTCATAGTTTGTTACTTAAGATTAATCTTGACTTTGGAAGAAGCTGATGAAAAAAATAAAAAGGTAGCTTTTCTTTCTAATGCTGTATAGGAAAAAATAATTTAACCACAGGAGCTAGATCTTCCACTGGCAGAAGTCAGCATGAGCCCGTTGTCCTGATTTATTGTTATGGTCTGAATACATCTGAGATGTGGAAGAATTTTTTTGTGTTAAATGGAAAACGTTAAAGTCAGTGGCAGAAGTCTTGTTAAAAAAGAAAAAAAAGCACAACAAAAAAACCCAAAACACATGTTCCAATTTACAGGTCAGTTGATATCATCCCCTGAGGCTGCCTTAATTTCTAGTTCGAGCATGTCAATAAATCAATGCCACAAGCCATCAGCGAGGCAGTATCCAGCAAAGCAGCTGCCATGTGAACACCACACTTGGAATCCAAAAATGTGTAGCCAAAAATCTCTCAATACGTTTTCTTACTTCATTAGTTTCTGCTTTACATAAAAATAACTGTCGTTTTTGTGGTGAATAATCATGTCTGTCTTAAGACAGATATGTCTACATGATATGTTTGTTAAATAAAGAAGAGGAAATAAGTAACTGTATAGAACCTGTAGTGCAATTCTGAATTACGTTGGTTTTTTTCTTGTTAATATAGCTTTCATTAAGCACTGTTTTTTGCTTGTTATATGTAGCTGTCAAGGCAGTAGATAAAGCAGTATCATTATGCCAAAAAAAGGAGTGATGATTTTATGCGTATATGTCACAGGAGAATACTACTGCTATGATTAATAGAGGGTTGTAACACAAATAAGACCCTCTGGAGAGCAGACTTTCTGCCACATGCTATTTGCATTTTTCACCTCTATGCAGAGTGGCTATAAATGCTCTCTTATTGGATCCTTAAGGTTTGCTTTTCCTCTAATTTGTGCTGAATGCACTTCAGCAGGTGGATACAAATCAGTACCATGACTGGACCCCTGCTGACCACTGAATGTGCAGAAGTGCAAACGAGTGCGTGATCTGCAAGGCCGTGGGAGTCAAGCTGGGTCTGTGCTGGCAGGTGGGGACCTGGGAAAGGGGGGTCCTCCACATGTCCCAAAGCCTGCTTGCCCCAAGAAGATAAAGATGTCACAAAAACCGCCAGATGGGCAACAGAGAAACAGAATTTCTTCAGCCTTCGAAAACTAAATCAGTACCCTCTCAGAACTCTAAAAATATCTGTCACTTTTGAAAACTGAAATGTCCAGCTTCAAAAAGGTCTTATGGGGCACTGCCTGCATGGGCTTTGTCATGCTGGATGCTTCCTGCAGGGATTAAACAACTAGTTCCTGGAGCAGAGGAACTAACACAACCTGGTTTCCTGCTAACCTGTCTCACAAGGTCTCTTCCCTTCTGGATTCTCTGTCTCAGACAGAAAAAGCATATGATGAAGCTTTTCTCTTAGAGGAGACATAAAGAACAACAAATGCTTCTCTCCTTTTGGTCACTGAAGAGCAAAAAAAAGCTTAATGTACTGGAGACTGTGACCCCCACTGTCAAATTTAGTCAAGACGACTAATGAGAGGAGTGGGGAACAGAAACAGACAGACAGACACAGCATGACTGCATAGACCTTGTTTCCTTAGGAAACTGGGCTCAAAACAAAGCACACAAGTCTGGTGTATTTATAGTGAAAGAGGTGGGGGGCTTTCCTTTCCAGAGGAAACGCACTGCTTTCCTGGGCCTGATCCTCACGTTACTGCAAGCTACATCAGTTCATGCCGCCTGCAGATCCTGCCCTGCTTTTCCCAACCTGGAAGCCTGTGCAAGTTCTGGAAGAAGTTAGCAGTGCCTGCAGAGGTAGCAGAAGACACTTCGAGCACTCCAAGGGAACACTTATTTCTGTATTAATGCTGTGTCTAATGTGATAGGTCTAAGGCATTTATGATATATGGAAGAGTCAATCAAGTGAGATGAAAATCAGCAAAAGAGAAAGGACCATGTTGAAGAGAAGCTGCCCCAGCTCCAGCCCATGCCACAACTCGGCAGATACTACGTGTTAACAAGGACAAACCTGTACCTTCGAGGTACTATGACGGTAGCTGCCTGAGAGAGTGTGGTGCTCTCCTTTGTAGGTGGGAAATGAAGAAAGCAGAGGGCAAAGCTGAGGCAAAGTCAACCCAAAGTCCAGAGGCCAGGCAAATTGTTTCTGCTGTCCGATTTGAAGATCCCTCCTAAGCGAGAGAACCACTGTGTGAGGTAGAAAAGGTAGTATTGTTCAGTGAGCTAAAGAGCTTGGAAATCTAGAATTTTTCTGCTCTACCACAAACTTGGAAGTCTCTATGTGCCTCAGATGCAGCCCAACCTCTCAGGAAGCCAAGAGATTGGAATTCTGAAGACACCTATTAAATCTAGTCCCTGACAATGCAACTTTGTTCTCAATTTGAAATTTGTTGGAGTTCTTTTGTATTTCAAGTTCTTGTTTTTAGAATTGGCTGTGGAAAGGTTTTCTGCTTTATACTCAAAATACCTAAACCAGGCTTAGGTTACTAGTTAAACATTATGAAGTGTTTTTTAAAGACCTGTAAAATACAGAGTTACTTGTTATATAGCTAAGCTTTTATTATTTGGTCTTTCATCCAGAAGTATTTGAAAAGCCGGGAATAAAACGTCTTTCCTCCTTAATACACTGATCCTGTGTCTACTGATCACAAATGCAGATTAGAGTAAAACTCTCCACCCTAGCTGATACTGTGTGTTTCTTGACAGCCCCCTATAGCCTGTACTACATAATTGCCTATAGGTTTTCTTTTCAGAATGTGATTTCCAAGAGTTAAAACAAAGCAAAGCATTCAGAGATATTTCTAACGTGTCACTCTACCTCCTCTACTACTCCCCTGTGGATTCTTACAGCCCTTCTGTGGAGTTGAATGTGAGAGAATCTAAACTGATTATTTCAGTTAATTGCAAGATGATTCTGAAACAAGCTTAACCATAAAACAAGCAAAAGAATTGTTTGAATTTCTCACCGTTTGGTCTTGCAGCAGCATGTGCGGGCCTGTTGCCACGTTTTAAGATAGTAATTTTTTTTCAGTGACTGTTTTATGCCTATGGTCAATATACATCTTTAACCATAATTTATAAGAGATTTCACTGTGTATCTTGTCCAATATTTACTGACTTGTATTGTCAACAGTAAAAATGTATCGTGATGTGCAATGAATGTCTGAGGAGTTAACCCATTTGCTATGAATAGCAGCAGACTATAGCAGAGGAACTTTCTGTAGTTGTGAGCAGAAGTTAATAAAAGGTGTATCTTCCTCCTCCTCTGGTACCTATTGTTGTTCCTGACTTGACTTTTCATTGCCTTTCATTAAGATCTATACAAGAATTAGCAGTCTGATTTCCTTTCTTTATATAACATCATGTACTTTATTGCTCAGTGGGGAGTCATGCTGACTTTGGGCAGCGGAAGCGCTAACACGTTCTGGGAATGCTGTCATAGAGGTAATGGAACAACGTGCTTTCTGTTGGACTGGGGCTTTTTAAAGTCAGGTCTGAACACATCTCTGTACAGCTCTGTAATGAGGGTTAAAAGCAAAGACCTGATCCCTTTCTTGCTTCTGCTGGACTAAGTAGGGAGAAGCTTTGTTGAAGTCAATGCACTGCAAGCAAATCATAGGACTTGGTGGTTTGAATTTTGCATAAAAGGTGTTTTTAATAGCCTGCAGTTTTCTTGGCATGAACTGCATTCATGACTCAAGACATACATGGTGGGCTGAATTTATGCTGTGTGCAGGTTTCATCCAGGTGGGATTTAATGCAAAACTTGTAAATGCTCCCACGTGTATCCACTGACCTCTGCTGCGTAACTGCAACTGGAGTCCCAAATAGGACATTAGTACCTCTGAATCAAGGTGCTATCTAAGACTATTGGTGTTGGCAAGGCCAAATACAGAAGCCTTGTACTACTTGTGCAACACATGGCTGGAAACACGTGCTCCACGCCACTTTCAGCCTCTCCTGTTAAATCCATGCCTGGGTGAGGATGTGGTTTATTGCATAGTGACCAGGCTAATGTGTATATCTGTACTCAGACTTGGGAGTGAGAATAACAACATGCAGACAATAACGATGGAGTTTCATTCACAGACAATAGGTTTGGAGCCTTTCAATAAAACAGAGCACTGTGGATAAAAGAGGTATTTAGGAAGTTTCTGTGTATATGATATTTGTGCTTTTGTCGCTGACTTACTTCCAATAAGACAAATAACAAGGAAATTACAGCATTTTTATAACCAGTACAGTGAAATAGTATTTAAAAGCCCTTTTATTTCAACATCAAAGCATACATAAAAGAATAATTTGTTCCCAATGGAATAACAAGACAAGACAGGACACTTTGCTGTCTTTTAAAGCAGGAGTTTCTTTCTTGCCAAGAACTTGAAGAAAACAGATCTGCTCAAAATGGCGAACTGATGCTTTTTAGCCTGTTAGCATACTAATGCCCTCAACATGAGGAAGAGTCAAATCATTATTTTATTTGAGACAGAATAAAATTTATGAGCTAAAGTGCGTGGAAAAGAAGTAGAAACACTCACTATCAAATGCGTATTGTAATTACATTGATTCCTTTGAAAGCTTAAAGAAATAGCAACATTCAATCAAAGAGGAAACCATAGCAGTTTAAGAGCCAGGAATAATTTTCCTCGTTAAATCAACTCCAAATCCCACTGCAATCAGTACAGAGCCTTTCTTCCACTCCTCCTTTCTGCTTCCCCTCCACCACCTTCATTGCATTAAAGGGGTGGCATTGGGAGGTCTGTACGAGCAGCACACTCCATGTCTTGCCAGTGTGATGTCTTGCCTGTTGGTGGGAGCACATTCATGCATGGTGTCCCCTTCCACCCGGGTTGCACCTGAAGAAGCTTTGGAAGAGGCTTGGCTGTAGGGGACTCAAGTGAACCTGGTCCAAAGGGCTACCCTTAACTGACAGCATGGACCTGGGCTGGAGGCAAAAGACTTCCCCGCTGAGTGTTGTGCCTGCCAGCATGACTTGCAGCCGGCCCGCGCGCTCAAAGGACCTTTCCTGCAGCAGCCGGCACGTGCAGAGCATCAGCCACTGTGCTCCTGTGTGCACGTGTGGGCATCCATCGCCGCCCCCAGCACTTTGAACAGGCACTTTGTAGATGAGTAGGGAAGAGGTAAACTGAGTGCGTGGTGGGGGGAAGGAGGGTGGGGAGGAAGGAAAAGAAATGTGAGAAAGCTTTAGATGTAGTCCAAGTGTCCATCTGGTGGGTCCTTCTGATGTTCTCTCACCGAAGCCCTCCCACTGAGCGTGTCTCAGAAGGATCCCTTCTTTCTCCCTCTCCTGCCAAAAACTGAGTCAGAGGCTGGTTTTGTTAGACAGGGGTCATGAAAGCTTTGTTCAGCCTGTCCCTGTAGGGTGTTCATTTCTCTAGGAGCATATTTGGGCTGCCTGAGGCTTGGTTGTTCTGATTCACGCAAAGCTAAACAGCCTCAGCCTGGGAAGCCAGCGCCTCCAAAACTCAGCTAGAAGGTGCCATGCTAGAAAAAGCCTGGAGTCGCTTCAGCTCCTAAGCTATCTGCTCATTCAAAGGGTACTTTTGGCTGCTGATTAGTGTTCCTAATCAAGTTTCAGGTTGCTCATTTATCCTGGCTTAGCGAGGGAGAAGAAGCAGGGGGAAACATCTGCTGTGGGCACAGCAGCTAGGCTTTTGACCCACTGCTGTTCCAGGAGAAAAGACCTTGCTGTGTGCCTGGTCTTTTCTCAGCAGACCTGGGGAGGAACGGGAATTCAGGCTTCACCTATGCACCTCATCCTCCTGCTTTCCCCGGGGCTCCCTGGAGCTGCCGTCCGCAGCTGTGTTGCTTCTGGTCATACAGGTGGCTTTGCAAGTGCTTGAGAGGATATCTTGTCTTCCCACTGCTCCCAAACTCAGTGGAGATCCCAATTGCAACTGGGGCTGGAGGAACTACTGTAATGTTATTGGGCTGCTTTTAAGTCACCAATTTGCAAAATGAGCTTTGCTGTTTACTAGGTTGAACTTTGACTTTTAAAATAAAAAAAAAAATATTTTGAGGAGGGGGGATTACGTTTTACAGGTGTTCATTGGGTAGGGAGGGGGGTAACATAATGCATGCTGGGAGAAGAATATATGGCATAACAGAGCTCTAAGGAGCCATAGACACAAAGATAAAAGAAATTGAAATACTAGAATGAAAGTAAATTATTTCAGAAAAAATTTTGTGAAGGTCTGGGGAATTTAGTAGTTACATAAGGGAATAAGAAAGAGAAGAGAATTTTGCTATTCTAACTTGCTTTAAAAAACACCAACAAATGTTTATTTTTTTCCATTTTACTTTCATTTTGAACCTGCAGGTTCAAAATAAATTTAAACAGATATGCACCAGCTATTTAGTTTCTAACTCCTGAAGAAAGAGCGTGTCTGCATTTCTACTGATATAAAGTGACACACAACCACTATAAAATAAAAGCCATTGTACAACAGAGCTATTTGTCTCGCTCATTTAAGATAAACATTTTAAATGAAAATGTAAGCAAGCCATTAAATCTGACTATAGGCGGATGCCAAAAAGGTTGCTTCTAAAATAAGTAGTAAAGCTTGAAATCAGAAAATTAAAAATGAAGCACTGTGACTGTTAAGACCTCAGCCCTGGCTGGGAAGGAAAATGCAAAGTGGGGCTGGAGGGAGATATGGCAGGATTTGAAGAGAGTCTTGCATCCAGTAGCTGTTTTAAAGACTTTTAAAGAAAATATATTGCATTTTATATTATTGAATTGCTGGTGGGAGGTTTCTTTTGTTAACAGAGTGTTCAGTTTGCTTCTCAGTGTAGGTCTGGGCTCAGGGTCTGTTCACAGAAAAGAAATACACACACTCTTTCCTGGCATTGATGGGAACATAGGGGCAGCTCCTCAGCACTGCTGTAAGTCAAAGCATCTCCAGTGATGGCTGTGGAGCTACGCCAGCTTATATGAGCTGGAGGCCTGGCCTAGGGTTTCCAGCCAACTGAGTGGCTGTGTTGGAATCCATTTTGGTTTGCACTTGTTGTTATTTTTTGGTTTTCCAGGGCTTAGCAGCATGCTTGGGTAACCTTGGTGGGTGTTTAGGAGGCACAGCCTCTGCCACAACTCAACTTCTAACTGGAGCTGGGCACAGCCACCATGTACAGAAAGAGAAATGGGAAGAGAGCATCCCGTGTGTGTGCAACCATTCAGCTGGCCCATGCCTGTGCAGCTCAGAGCATGGGCTGCACCCAGTGGCAGAGAGGGGACAAGAATCTTACATGTCCCACAAGCCTTCTCCAGTAACTCTATTCCTGCTGTTCAAAAGGGCTTTCCCTTTTCTAAATCTTTTTCCGCATATATGTGTATCTTTTCTTCCCTTAACCCCTTTCTGTACTTGATCTGAAGTCTTCTTATCTTGAATTACTTCCTTCTGTCCCTTTTTACCCTGGCATTCTTGATTCCTTATTTTTTCTTCCCTTTAGAAGGAGTAGAAACGTTTCTAAATGGCTAAGTGACATTATTCAGTGGGAGCTTTCTCTTTCCACTTCCTCCTGGACTGCTCTAAATTGTGTTTGCTTTCTCTCCCTAGTGCTCCAACAGAAATAGTCTCCTACTGTCCCCTCTGCCAACACTTGAAGACTTTGTCTGGTCATTTCTTGCTCCAGTTATCACATCCCAGTCTCTGGGTTCAGCCCATTTTTCTCCCAGTCCCTCGGCCCATTCCAAATCCCTCTGGCAAGCTCACCGCCTCCTACCATTCATTCCCTGTCTCCTTGGCTCTTGTCTCTGTGCTGTCTTCATCTCTTCTTTTCCCTCCAGAGGTGCCGGAACTCTTAAGCTCTTTGCATTTCATACCTCTAAAATAGTGCTTTTGTGTTCTCTCCTGCCCTGGGTGATCTGCCCTGACTGTTCCTTTTGTCTGCTTTCCCTGCTCCTGCCTCAGGGCCCCTTTCCATGCTGCCTTCTGATTAATGTGTGTCAGTGCCCTCCATTTCCTTCTCCAAATCACTCCTTGAAAGCCCACCTATTCTATAAAATGCAACAATTTGCAAGTTGCTCTTTGGGGCTGGCAAGTAGCAATTCCATCTTATTTGATGGCATGAAGCCAGTATAAAACCAGTACAATCATTGCTTTCACACTTGGTATAGCCACCATTACCCCTTTGGCTGCAATACCACGCTCTGTGGTGCTGATTTCCACCTGTGCCATAGACATTCCTTAAGACATTGAGAAGCAAGGGAGGAAAAATGGCTTGATGGCTTCTGCGCTTCCCGAATTTCCTGGGCTTGCAGGGGGAAGAGTGGCTGCAGCTGGGCCACTGAGGTTTAGCACCACATGGGCCATCACCCCAGATGCCATAACCTCTTCCCATCCTCCCTACTTCCTCCCCAGACATGCCAGTCACGCTCCATGGCGGGCAGGTTTAAAGGGTGTGAATTCTCCCCACCATGGAGGCCCTGTGCCAAGCAGGCGTTTCCCTCACGTGGAGGAAGCCCCAGGTGTTCCAAGCTGAGGAATGGGTCTTTGGGCCAAACTTTTGATTTTCGCTTAGTATTGTATTTCTCTAAGGGCATCAAGCAAAGTTTCAGTGCTTTATAAATATGATTAGCTCTAATAATGCTTTTTTGAATTACTTTATTTTATGAGTGTAATTATGCTGCTTGTATTTAATAATTCTAATTTGAAGACATCTCTTTGCAAAATTCCTCATATTAAATTGCAATTATGCTTTTTCCTATGCAATGGATTATGAGTGTATGTTGGATCTACTCTTACATTTTTTTCTTCTCTCTAATCCAGCCAAACCCTTATAAGCAGTATTTTACTTATATTAGAGCTGTGTCTCGTTGATATTATGGGCACTTCAACCTGACTGTTTGGGGGTATTTATTTTGGCTGTTGCATCATCACATATTTAGACGAGAGGAAATAGCTATGTGCCTTCTAAATTGCTAACACTAAGGGGAGCACTTAATCTTTAGAATATCTTAACTATAAATCCAACATCAACACACGTGTCAGAAAACACATGAATTCTTTGTGCCTAAATATTCAAGGATCATGATTAATGCTTAATGCAAAACATACACAAGGTGCGTGGAAATGGAATGCCAGATGCCAGAATTTCAAAATCTACATTTAACGGTATTCCTGAAAAATCCTTTGTACACCTCCTGCACTGTTTGTGTTTCTTTACTGCTTGGTTTGTGTTTCTTTACCGCTTGCTTGCTGTAAGTCTCCCCGTGTAAAGCACTGTGCCTTTTGGCCCACTCTCCAGCACTCGAATCAGAGTCACCCTTGGGAAAGTGAACGTAGGGATGGAGACAGTGGGAGCAAAAGGAGGAGCGGAACCTGTACCTTGCCAACAGCTCACCACTGGCTGGGTCAGCCAAGGGGACACAAGGGGATTTACACAAGCGGCAGGACAAAGCGGCCCATTTCCCTGCTTCGGGCAAAGGCAACACAAGGACTTAGGGATGCCAGTTCTTCAGGGTCTGCTTCCTGCTGCTCCCGAGGCCCCTTCAGAAAGGCAGCTCCTCACCAGACCCAGTGTCCTGTGGCTTGTGTGAACGCTGAGGCTGCGTGGGCAGCCTGGCCGTGCTGCTGGGAGGCTGGCCCGGCAATGCTCGGCGCCACGGGCAGGTCCCTCTGCCCCGGCACTAGTGCAATGCTGAGGCTCCAGAAGCAATTGTCATGTGTAAAGCTGAGCAGATGCAGCCCCAGATACATAACAGTGCTCAGCAAAGCCTCCTTTTGGAAGGCAAGTCCCCCTTGACCCTCATCATTGTAAATGAGGGTGCTGAGAAAGCACTGAATGCTGAACTGCGTGCCCCTGGCGATTCAGCGTGTGGCCATGGCCCCTGCCCTTCAGTGTTACTTGGTGACATTGCTTTTCCCTGGTGTGCAAATGCTGCAATTCTGTTGAAGCACTGACTTCTCCCATTCATGGCTATGATGGCGATGGCTCCTTGAACATGGGCACATTCCTGAGAATTACTTGTGTTTCGCATCCTTGACATTTTCTTTAAGCTTGATGCACATGTACTATTCTCTAAAATGTAGTGTGAAATGGAGGAGTTTTAATTTCATTGCATAAATATGTTTTACTGAGTCACTAAGATCTCTTCAAAGCAAGCTGTCAGCAATTCTACTGCACTTTTCCCTAGATCCTTATTTATTCAGTGTAACAGAATTTGTATCTTCTCTCTAATAGCAAGAGTTTGTAAGTGTTTGGAATCTTGTTACGCACCTACTTTGAAAGGGACCTTTTCTATACTATTTACTTACTTTTTTTTAGCATTGCAATGCAAAGTTCAGCATCACCAGTGAAATGCCCAGAAAGCTCAATGTTATGTGAGGTTAAAAGTCTTTGAAAGCACAAGCAGCACTCAAACACATTTTGACTCTTCTGAGCAAAGCAACATCTGTCAGAATCCTGCAGCCACCGATGCCAGAACAGGTGCAGGGATGTTTATTCTTTATGAAAACCTTTTTTTTTTTTTTTTTTTTTTTGTTCCTAAGATAACTTGACTGGAATATCCTATGGATAAATAGTTGATCATACACCCATTTTTACTGTGGAGGATATATCTGCCATGACAGTATTGTTCTGGCAGCATGAACAGATAAGCAAAGTATATTAAAGACTCACGCGCTGCAACTTTATTTGTCAATGAACTGGGAAAGGACTTTATTATGACACTGCAAGTAGATACAGCAGTTCCATGGTTCTGTTATCTCCACAATGATATTTTACAGTCCACTGTTCCTCAGAAGCAACATTCTGAAGTTGTGAAGGTAGCACTCCTGAATGTTTTTGTGGGGATGCTACAGGCAGCCCACGAATAAAGAACCACAAGAAACTGGAAAAGACCTTTACTTAAGGGCCCTTCGATTCAAATCAGAAACTCTATGAACAGCTTTCTTGGTCTCAGAAGGGAAAGTGTGGTGATTAAATATAAACATTTTCTTGCTGCAAGATTAAACCTCACTCTACCGGGCCATGCCTTGCAGTGCAGCATGCCTGTATTATCCACCACTTACAAAGTCTGCAAAAACTTTCCTAACCTTGCAGGGAGAATGCAGGACTGCATGTTATGGGATCCAGATGAGACTTCTAGATAGTGAATTAAGGAAATCAGATTTAATTTGGGAAAGGGGTGATGATCATCGCCATTTATTAGGAACTTCAGCTACCTGTTTTTACTGATGCAATCAAAGACAGGTGGTTGGTGTCTTGGTTCAAAGCACATACCCTGGCAAAAGGGAGTTAATGTTTCAGCTTTCCTCACAGTTGTAAATGGCCACTGTCTTCTTTCAGTAACAGGTATGCTGGAAAATAAGCAGAAGCACTTTGCCTAATTGTGTAGGTGTAGCAACTGTGATTTATTTTGTGTTTGTGGTACATGTGTGGCTGATACAAGGAGGTGAGCTCATTTTGGAACCTAGCACCCTGTTATGACTTGCACCCTCACAGGTTCGCTGACCAAGGTTGACACACTGAAGGGAAGGGATGCCATCCAGAGGGACCATGAAAGGCTTGAGAGGTGGGTCCATGCAAACCTCATGAAGTTCAACAAGGCCAGGTGCAAGGTCCTGCACATGGGTTGGGGAAATCTCAAGCACAAATATAGGCTGGGCAGAGAATGGATTGGGAGCACCCCTGAGAAGGACTTGGGGGTGTTGATGGACAAGAAGCTCAACGTGGCCTTGCAGTTGCAGCCCATAAAGCCAACTGAATCCTGGGCTGCATCAAAAGAAGTGTGGCTGGCAGGTTGAAGGAGGTGATTCTACCCCTCTACTCTGGTCTTGTGAGACCCCACCTGGTCTGGGGCCCCCAATATGAGAAGGACATGGACCTGTTGAAGTGAGTCCAGAGAAGGGTCACAAAGATGATCAGAGGGCTGGAGCACCTCTCCTATGACAACAGGCTGAGAAAGTTGGGGTTGTTCAGCCTGGAGAAGAGAAGGCTCCGGGAACACCCCATAGGCACTTTCCAGTACCTAAAGGGGGCCTACAAGAAAGTTGGAGAGGGACTTTTTACAGGGGCATGTAGTGATAGGACAAGACAGATGATAGATTTAGGATAGATTTAGGTTAGACATAAGGAAGAAATTCTTTACTGTGAGGGTGGTGAGGCACTGGAACAGGCTGCCCAGAGAAGTTGTGGGTGCCCCATCCATGGAAGTGTTCAAGGCCAGGCTGGATGGGGCTTTGGGCAACCTGGTCTAGTGGAAGGTGGCCCTGCCCATGGCAGGGGGGTTGGAATCAAATGACCCTTCCAACCCAAACCATTCTATGGTTCTATGATTCTGTGTCTTAGCAGTGCACTGAGGAACACCAGTAATGGCCACTGTCATTCTCTCATGCGTCCAATTTTTTTAGATCCACTTTATTTCTATCCCACTTGATGTTGAGACTCTTGTTTTCATTTAAAGAGTCTTGCAATGGTTCAGCTTTTCACCTGACTGTTGCCAAGTGCAGTTTTAGACAAAGTGTGAACTGCTCTAGGTCCCACGTCCAGAAATTACTCACAAAGCATTTAAATTATTTGTCGACCATAGGTACATGATGAAGAGTGACTTGAGTGAGAAGGTTCCATCTGGGCTGGTCCCACAGTGGCATTCAGAGTAGTGGGAACCCAAGCTGCTGTGCAGAGTTGGGAAAGCAGCAATTCTGGCACACTGCTCTAGCTGACAAATCCAAAACAATTTTTTTAGTAAATATTGGACTAAATAAATACTGATGTGATTTAATTTTGCTTGAAAAATAAAGGACAAGGCAAAGTATGAAGTAATGGCTTCCCATTCCTTCATGCTGCCATCATTCTGTTTACATAGCCTGGGTAGAAACGTCTCATTTTAGAGGAAAGACTGCATTGCTGATAAGAGGTATATGCCACTTGCATCTTTTGGCTGTGGTTCTTCAGTCCATGGTCTGCATCATGGGACCTGACCATTCTGTAGCCTCTACTGCTTAAGTGCGATTGGGCACGTGTCAATTCAATGTCATTCATACTGCACAGATTTCAATAGTCAGGTGCTATTTTAAAGCAGCATGTCTGAAGTCCCACTTGCAGAGCTTTTTCCTGTTCCCCAGCCCGTACGGTCACTATATGAGAGCAGGAATCTATGTGCTTCCTTATGATGTGATATCCCTCAGTGCTCCTTTTGCAACAGTGCTTGGATTAAACTTAACCTGAACACCTTGGAAAAAATTTAGACCTTCTTTCAAAACACAACAGCTGAGCATTATGGGAGCATCACATCCCTCCTAAATTATTAAGGGCAGCAATATACTTGGTGACAGACTCTCACTTGACCAAACAGAAGAGCTATAGTAGGTAGACAGGCTGGATGAGCTACTGTTTCTTTGCCATTATCATTAGGCTGCATTAAGACTGACAAAAAATGCTTAACACATCTTTCAAAATCATCAGTTTTCCCACACCAAAATGTGCTGTTGTTGCAGATTTTGCCAGGTGATATTAATAAATATAGACTTTTGAGTTATTTTCTCTAGTGTGTGAGGAAATGTTTGGTCTTGGGAAAGGATGCTGTGTGGTTAAGCAAGTTTTGCTGTTCAGAATTATGCGAAGAGGCAGCAGTCCAAGGTAGACAATGTAAGCAAAGAAGAGTTTGCTGCTTGCCTGGTTCTCTGATTAGAGGAAACCTTTGAGGCAGGAATTGGTTTTCTTTGACATTCCTGAAAGAATAATTTACTTGCACATTCTCTGACCCTCTCTGTGCCAAGACTGGCATAGATGAGTAAATAAAACACTTGACATTTCGAGACTCAATATCACTGGGGGTTTTTTTCTTCTCTGCAGGAAATCAAATGGTGCTGCCATTCAGTGCCAGAACAGGGATATTGTGTGACAGAAGAGGTGTACTATCACTTGCATCGTTAGCAGAGGTATGCTTGATGTGTAGTGCACATGTCCCAGGACACAGTCTGGCTAGTATGCTCGTCTGATTTCATTACTCCTGCCAGATCTGGAGGCCTCAGCATACTCATACCCCTTTCTTCAGTGGAGGCAGGAGTTGATATTCTAGCCCCATACAAACAAAGTTGCTCTCAGTGAACCACAGCATGCCATATCACCATCTGGAGCGCATTTCTGAAAGAGCAATCAGAGCTGTTGTCTATCACATCTCCCCACCAGCAGCTGTTTCCTGCCAGGCTTGTTGCCTCCAGGTCTCTGCTGTTGTCTGCTCAGTTGAGTCTCTAGGCTGTGCGGATCATGAGCAGCCAGTCCGGGACAGCTGTAAGGCATACAGACCGTTCGCTATCAAAGTTTAGCAAAGTATCTGTTTCTGACTTTGCCTGGTCCCCTACAACCTTGATTCCAAGCAGTAATGAAAATACACTGTCAGTACTGCATGACTTAATTTTCCCTTGGGAATTCTGTGGGAAAAAAGCACAGTGGTGAAAACCCGTGGTTTGCTGGCACACAGATGGATAGGTATTGTCCACGTAGCTTGTGTCTTCTTGTGAGGTGCAGCCCTGATGTTGAAGAGCATAGTCTGGGATTGTATCCGTCACCAGTAATTTATACTACTCACTCACTTAGGAAAAGATTCACCAGTAGCAACCTGTTCAAAATCCTAAAAGTTTTGAAAAAAACCCACCCTCACCTGTTTCAGATAAAATATGAAACTGTGCTTTACCTGCTAGACAGAAGTCTCTATTAAAAGTAATGGTAAAATGAATACTGAAAAGCTTAGTACTTATACATACTATGACCATAAGATGGAGATATTGGGCTACAAAAGAAATTATGTACTTCATTCCCTCACCACTTTGGTCAGTGTGAGCTTATTTCAGGAAAACTGATGATGATGATTAGCTACAATTAGTATTGTAGTAGGAATTAGAGACTGGCCAAACCAGGATGGCAGAGTGCTAGAAGTATGAAGTCCTGGTTTTAAAGTCACTATTAAAAGTGAAAATGTGAACTGTTATTGTAATAATTTCAGCAGTAGATTAGGGTGTGCCTTTGTGTCAGAAAAACATGTTGAAATATCGTACTTCCAAATAGCAAAGGTAGAATTCTTTCTGATGACTGGGAAATTATATATAGCTCTGAAGGCAGGTAAAACGGCTTGTGAATTACACAAACTATACAGTTATTTTCTAATCTTTAAGTACATTATTGAGCACAGGATCTAGCCAGCATTTCACTGTCTGCAAGGGGCTCCAGATCTGCAATAACTGGGTGGAGGAAATTTTTGGTGGCATTCAAGGAGAGGGAGGAAGGGTTTTGCAGGGAAAACTGGGAGGGAGCAGTTTTGGCCAGCCACTCTTGGGGTGCATCTCAAACAGGCAACCTTTGCCAGCCTCTGCGTAGTCATTTTATTAGTAAGAGGATAAGTTTACTTTGAAAAGCATCTTTAGAATAGTACCTTCTTCCTCAGCTGATCCACTTCTCTCTATAGGCTTTCATGTCTGGCAGTCTGTTGTCCCCTTCTTAACTTGTCCCAGACTGAAAGAGCCAGCTGGCCTCAATGGGTCGTGTGTCCCACTCAGAAGTATCTGGAAAGTTGAAGTCAGCTGTACTTGATCTGAATTCAGTGAATGCAATATTTTTGCACAAGTAGAAATGTGGACTTAATTTGATTCATGGAAAATGTCAATTATTAGCTGTTAATTATTAATGATGGAAGGTGATGATTAGATAAGGGGAAGGGTGGTTTCTTAATAACAATGGTAATTATTGGAGTGATAACTTCATCAAAAGTATAGCGGATTTATCATCAGTTGAAATCTCACACCCCAGTCCAGGCACCTGCCTAAAAGCAATGCTCTGTTCAGTTAGTGTTGCTGAACTTGTGTGCATGAGGAAGCCATGGAAGAAATTCTGCAGCCTGTGTAGTGCAAGAGATTAGACAAAATGATCACAGGGGTCACAGGATCACCGAACAGCTAAAGCTGGAAGGCAGCTCTGGACACCATCTAGTCCAACCCTTTGAGCTAAAAGCAGGGTCAGCTACAGCAGATTTCTCAGGGCCACATCCTGTTGGATTTTGAGTATCTGTGAGGGTGGAGACTCCACTACTTCTCTAGGCAGCTGGTAACAGCGCCTGACCACCCTCATAGTAAAAAAATGGGGAGTTCTTATGTTTATATGGAATTTCCTGTATTTCAGTTTGTGCCCATTTCCTCTTGTCTTGTCACTGGGCACCACTGAGACAGGTCTGGCTCCATCTTCCTTACTCCTTCCCTTCAGGTGTTTATATAGATTGATGACATTCCCCTGAGCCTTCTTTGCTCTAGGATGTACAGTCCCAGTGCTCTCAGTTTTTCCTCATATGAGAGATGCTCTAGTCTACTCACCATCTCTGCGGCCTCCTGATGAACCTCTTCCAGTATGTCCATGTGTCTCTGGTACTGGGGAGCCCAGATCTGGACCCAGCACTCCCCATGTGTCTTACCAGTGTTGAATAGAGGGGAAGGAGCATATCCCCTGACCTGCCAGTAACACTCTTCCTAGTGCGATCCAAGATGCTGCTGGCCTTCTTTGTCACATGGGTTCATTGCTGGGTCATATGCAACTGGGGATCCACCAGGACCCCCTGGATCCTTTTCTGCAAAGCCTATTTCCAGCTGATCGGCACCCAGTCTCTGCTGGTGCATGGGGTTATTCCTCTCCATATGCAGGACTTTGCACATCCCTTTATTGAACTTCTTGAGGGTCTTGCTGACCCATTTATCCAGCCTGCTGAGGTCCTTCTGAATTGGTGTCACACCCATCTGGTATATCAGCCACCAGTCCCAGCTTCATGTCATCTGCAGACTTAACGAGGGTGCACTCTGTCTTCCATCATCAAGGTTATTAATGAAGACATTTAACAGTATTGGCCTCAGTAGTTACCCCTGGGGCACGCCACTAGTCACTGGACTCCAGATGGACTTTGTGTTGCTGATTACAACCCTTTGAGCCTGGCAGTTCATCAGGTTTTCACTCCACCTCACTGTCCACTTATCTACCCCATACCTCATCAGTTCGTCAGTGGGGATGTTGCAGGAAACAGTGCCAAAAGCCTTGCTAAAGTCAAGATAAACAAAATCCACTGTTTCCCCCTCATCCATTGATGTAGTCACTAGTCATGCTTTGTAAACAAAGTTTACACTTTGTTGTAAAAGGCCATCAGGTCAGCCAGCCTTGATTTCTTCTTCATAGATCCACAGTGAGTATTCTCAATGACCTCTTGTCTTTAATGTGTTTGGAAATGATTTCCAGGATAATTTGCTTCATCAAGTTCCCAAGGATCAAGGTGAGGCTAACTAGCAGGTAGTTTTCCAAATCATCCTTACTGTCCTTCCTGAAGCTAGCAGTAACACTCATTTCTTTCCAGTCCTGAGGAACTTCCCTCAGTTGCTATGACCTTTCAAAGTTTGTCAAGGGTGGCCTCACAATGCTATCTGGCAGATCCCTCAGCACTTGTGGGAGCATCCCATCAGGGCTCGTGGACTTGTGTGGATCCAGTTTGCTTAAATATTGTCTAACTGGGTCCTCCTCCACTGAGGATAAATTTTTCCTTACTTCAGATTTTCCCATCAGACTTTTATTTGCTGAAGGACAGCCATACTGGTAAAGAATGAGGCAAAGGTGGCACTCAGTGCCTTGGCCTTTTCCGTACCTTGTCGCCATATTCCCTGGCCTGCTCACCAGTGGGATCACATTTTCCCAAGTCTGTCTTTTGCTGCTCATATACTTTCAAAAGTCCTTGCTGTTGTCCTTCACATCCCTCACCAAATTCAACTCCAGAGGGGCTTTGGCTTTCCTAAGGCCACCCCTCACACTAGAACCATGTCTCTGTGTTCTTCCTGGGTTATCTGTCCCCTCATCCACCTCTTTTACACTTACTTGTTATGTTTGTGTTTACTCAGGATCTCCTTGTTCATCCATACAGGCCTTGGACTGCCTTTGCTTGATTCCTGACTTGTTGAGATGGACCATTCTTGAGTTTGGAGGTGGAAATCCTTGAAAACCAAACAGCTCTCTGGACCCCTCCTCTCTCCATGACCATGTCCTGTGCACTTCTTCCAAACAGATCCCTGATTATGCCAGTCTTCTGTCCTGAAATCCAAGATTGTGATGCTGCTTTTTGCTTTGTTCCCTTCTTTCGGGATCCTGAACTCCATCCTGTCATGGTTACTGCAGCCAAAGCTGCCCCTGGCTTCCACATCCATGACCCATTCTTCCTTGTCTGAAAGTAACAGGTCTAACAGAACATCTCCCCTCATATGGACCCTCGACCACCTGTGTCAGGAGGTCCTTTCTGACCTTAAGGATTCACAACTCCCTGAACAGTAAAACTGATTTTTCAGCACAGGTCTGAATTTTCCATATTAGCAATAGGCAAAAAGATATCTACTGGTAAGTGGATCAGAATTCATGGAGAGAACAATGACAGTGACACCCAGAAATTTACTTTTACCATCATTCATTTGGCTGGAACCACACTTTAGCAATTCTGTTTCACAAAGCAGAATTTAAATTTTCTTCCCTCTTCTGTGTTAATAGCAGTAACTAACTTTGAGCCAAGGAACTAAATACCTGCGACCCTGAATTTAAATTCTCTTGAGAAAAGTGATTAATTTATGATGGAGTGGAAGGATGTTGAAATTAGTAAGACCAGAGCGTATGTCTGAAGTTCAACAAGTGCATAAAAACACTCTTATAAGAAGGCCAAATGGTGTAATGTTTTTTACATGGTTGTTTCTATAAGTGTAATCACACAAATTACATCAGGAGTTATCTAGAAGAAGTTTGAGGTTTTTTGATATCATAGAAGCAGTCAGGGGGAATGAAGTTCCAAGGAATTTGTAGAATATACCATGTACTTTGGAGTAAGGAAAATATTGCTCTGTCTGGTGTGCCCTTTAGAATGCAGGTAAGGTGCGTGGACACAACAAATATTTGCATTGCCCAGGCTGAGTAGGTGCCGAAGTGGGCAGCCAAGCTGGAGAGCATTGGTGTGAGCAACCCATCTGGAGTCATATGATAGATGGGCAGCACAGTCAGGAAAAGCACCTGGATGCCCTGACACTGGGTCCATGCTGCCTCCCCTCTTCAGCCACTGCACTCCTGAAGGTATTTTATTGCTTACGTCTTTCAGGACATGAGAAAAAGGCTTAAAATACACAAGACAAATTATCCGACGTGATTCTCTGGAAAATGTTGTGTATCTTAAATGCAGCCAAAGTGCAGAGTGTATGCCAGTTGTAACAGTAATCACTCATTTTCTGTTTTGAACTAGCTGAGAAATTACAGACTTGGAAAGGAGTAATTTGAATGTAAGAATCTTTGCCTTTTCAAAGGTTTTCTTTCTTTTTTCTCTTCTGGAGGCAGCATGTGCTGTGTGAGTTGTTTCTCCACTTAATCAGAACACATCCTTCTTCATCTGGCCTGGCTCCCCTGAGGTGGTTAACCTTTTGGAGATACATAATTATATTATATCTCACTTTTGCCACGCAAAATCTGTCTCAGACATTCACCCAGAAGCCAGAAGTGGAACTGGTAAGGGTTAAACATTAAAAGATCAGTGAATTGCAGAAGAACTTCTTACTGTTCCAGGTCAAGTATTCATAGGTTGTTTTATTTTGAGCTGTGGCTTCTAGACTTGGATAATGTCATCATACAGAGCAGGGCTGACACTGAGACATCCATTTAATAAATATTTACTTTTGTATGTGTGTGTGAGTGTGTGTGCTTGTGTATACGCTTGCATGTGTGTGTGTGTTCACTGTGATCACATCTAATGTCCATCCTCAGTAGATGGATTTATCTCACTCTTTGACTTCCCTGCAAGACAAGCCCAGGACACATATTTACTAGAAACAAGACTCTGCAATGCATTCACGGTTGTGCATTTCATGGTATCCTGCTTTAAATTTGTATTAGTATTACTGTTTTTGGCAGCAGGGTAGCTGCATCACTGAACTGCTGGCACAATGAACTGAAATAGAAAAAAATGCTCTTTTCACTACAGTCTCCACTGATACAATAAGTCACATTAAAAACATTTCCTCACATTTATTGTCTCCTTAGAAATTTAATTAAAACATTTGAAACATTTTCATCCTTCCACTACTTTGTTTTGAAAAGCTTGTTGTTATGTCAGCTAAAAAAGGAAGCTGAGAATTTTTTACAATGGGTACAAAACCCATTGATACGTCAGTGTGCAATGACTAAAATTACATACAAAGGTGTAGGCAGTAAAAGACAGTTATTTTCAAGTGCACATGAAAAAGATGAGGCCTAAATGCACATGTTGGGATAGCATATGTGGAGCAATGCCAGTGTGCAATAGTATTTGTAGTTCATGCTTCTTCAAAACAATTTGGTTGCTGACAATCCAAACAAATCACTTCAAATTTTCCCAATCATTTGCCATGGCCAGGGTATTTTCATGTTCACTAGATTTCTTGGATCAGACTGTAATTTCCTCTTATTTATTTATTGCCATTTTAATCTATCACTCTCTGTATTGATATGTATATTCTAAATTTGAACTGTAAGGTCTTGACTTGATTAATGAAGCCAACAAGTGATCTTTCATGACTTGCAATGGCACAGCTCTTTCTAGCATGAATACTGCCACTTCCTTTGAACATCTGTGTATGCAGCTCTTTATTATTAGTCTTTTCTATAAGCCTCAGCTATCTTTGGGTGAAGCCAGGAAAAGTGTGGCTTGTATGCGACTGACTTTTCATATCTTATGAAAAGCTCCCAGATACTAGCTTTATTTATTCATCTATGGTATCACCCATTGTTCTTTTGTGCATATTTGTCTGCCATGAAGTGTCCTTTTCTGATCCCGGCCTTTTAGTCAGAGCTGTGTTCTGCCTCTGCCCAGGCTCCGTCCGTGATAGCCAGGCTACTAGGTGTTTGCTGGTGGAAAGTTGAGAGCAACCTGTAACATGAAGTTTTCACTTCAGGGAGTGAAACGAGGAAGATTTCTCTTGTTATGTTAGGGTCTCTTGGGCAACAGCCTTGTACCACCCTCACAGTAAAGTTAATTGGCTCCGATCCTCAGATCCATCATGTAATTCATCCAACAGCCATTCACCGCTTTATATATGGCACAATAAAATTTTCATCTTGGTTATGATCCTTTAATCTAAACCAACCAACCATCATCCATAATGGCCAGTAATATTTAAAACTATCCAAAACACAAAAAATATCACTCTTCAAACCATCATTATTGAGAAAGTTATGTATTTGTTGCAATCGTGAAACTGAAAGGCTATTTGGAAAGGACAAGCTTCACCTGAATTACTAGAGTTAAAATCTTTTCCTTCAGGGAGATGTGACCTAGAGAAATGTTTCACATTATCCCAGGAAAAAGTGCCATGCTGAAAAGATTAGAAACCATCCCATGCACGCATGCACACATATGCTTACATGCACGCACGCTCTCCCACCCCTAGCGGTACTGTGGGTAGCAGAAGGAGCAGTGCCCTTTCACAGACTCCTGCCTTGTGCTCAAAGGAAATGCAGCAGACATTTAAATATTTCCAAACCAAACAAGACATCCTGAAGGATTCTCCTCCTGTGGCCTCATTATCTGCTTGCATCTGTGTTTTTAAAAATCAAAAGAAAGGCTGAAGCAGGCAGAGCCACCCTAGACAGGAACAGAAAGGGGAAGTGGAGAAGAAAGAAAAAGTTTAATACCTTAACTCAGGCTGCCCTCACTTGCTGCAGAGATTGGGTTTAAAATATGATGGTTGGAAATTAGAATAATCATTAAAACAAAGCATCTTTCTTTTCTAGAGTATCACATCTAAGTGTATAGCTTTTAAATGTATGGGAAAGGCTGATCCTGCAAAGACAGTGGCAAGGCATCTTTGTAAGTACCTGATCATTCCTCTAGAGTTCAGGGACCAACTCTTCCCTAAAGCTGCACCTTTGCATTTGCTTTCCAATAGGAAGATCTAGGGTGCAACTTTTCTGCCTGTACGATGCTGGGGGCCCAGCAGGGCCTGAGGTTGACATGATGCACAAATGGTTGACACGAGTAATAGGCTGATTCACACAAGACCTTTTTCAGCGAGTGCCAAACATCATCTGAACTCCATCCAAGCCCAAGGAGAACCTTCCAAAGGGTGTTCCTACATCACCTACCTTCACAATGTCTCCTCTTGTCCCTAAGCCTCCCTGGATCTTTGCTTTGGTTTTGGGCATCCTTACACCAAATAAAAAGACAGCCTGCTCCACTTTCCCTGACGGCCTTGTGCACCTACTAGTAGGAAAGGCTACCCGCTGAAAAATTGCCAATCACTTTCAGTGTATGGGGAAGGAACTGCAATAGTGACTGAGCATTACAGACTTACTGCTTGTAAACATTCAGCTTTGGGGGAAAAAAAACAGTAATCAGCAAGGAATTTGGCTTTAAAGTCAATGGCATGATATTGTGTGGTCAGCCTGCATCCTCCAATGCTGGCTGAGCAGCCCCAGAGAGATTGTGCTGTGCTGATGCAAAGTGCTTGGAAAGTATCTCCAGGACAATTGCCCCAGAGGTGCTGTCTCACCTACAAAACAGGTTAACCACAACATGTGAGCTGGGCCAGCTGGAGTGGCAGAGCCACCACCAGCATCACCCTTGGGAAAGGGCTGTGGGCGGCGTGTGTGGGCCAGTCCCACCATTTGCCCCTTTCCACCACTGCTGGGAAGTTGCAATGTTGGAACTGGGTACGGGGCTTGCAGAGAGAGGGAACAGAGGGCAGGTGTGAGGGAAGGGATTCTGATTTGGCTGAGTGTGAGGTGGAGAAAGAGAAGAAACCTGAAGCCAAGGAGATGAGAAATAGGAAGGACAAGAATAGCATCCTTGTTCCTCGCTCCAGCCACGTTCAGCAGCTCTCCTCCCACTGGATCAGTGCTCTGTTTTTTCACCTTGAGAATGTGGTCATCCTGTAAATAAACTATTTTTAAACATAAGAAGCATCTCTACCTGTGACACTTCTGTAAGTATTTGACTTCGCAAAACCATGAGCAGCTCCTAATACTGTAAAATCACGGCCTCCCTTGATAGACATGTATATGAGTCAGCCAAGGTTGGGTTTTTGACAGTTTGTATTACAACTGAATGCAGTACAAGCTCTGAGGACTGCTTTGGTGTTGCTTTATGTCATTAATAACCTGCCTTGCATCTGAATTACCCTGCTGCAGAGGCAAAGGCTGCTTCAGGCACACCAGGGAGCAGACTGCGGTAAATGCAGAGCAGAGCTAAGGAGAAAGGCATGCAAGTGGCTGTGGGCACAAGGACTCTGCTTCTCTGGGCTGGAGGGAGCACAGGTGGAAAATGTTGGCCTGACCAAATGAAAAACAAACAAGGAGTCAGCCCAAGGGCAGAAACTGGCTCCTTGCTTCAAAACTCTGCTTGCCTTTGCCCTGCTGTTTCTCCTGAGGCTCCGCTCTGAGCAGCTGAGCTGACTTCAAACCAGCCCTCTCTCCAAACAGGGTGCCTCAAGATATTCTGGATTCCAAAGGCCCTGGCAGTGATGGGTGGCAAACACCCACCAATTTTAGGCAACAGGCTTCTGACTCGAGACATGGCTTGTCTTGCTGAAGTGGCACACAGTTCCCATATCAAAGGAGTTTTGCGCATCCCAGATGAAAGCTGAAGGGTCCTTCTCCGACTGCCCCGCTGTGCCGCTGCTTGTACTGTTGATGGTTGTTGCTGTGACACTAAAACCTCATGGAGATCTGTTGCTTCTGTGTCTCTTTCTATGGCTGGGAGGCAGTTTTTGGGTACTGGCTGTCCAAATGTACAGACGAACATTTTTACAGCCCCAAACTAAACACTGTGTCTTTCCTACTAGGAGAGTTGCCATCACTGAGTCTAGGATCAGTACTGGTTGCTGACATTTACATGAGAACTTATGGCTGTAATAAATTATGCTTCACATTTTCCTTCTTTGGACTAATTTTGGAGTATTTTTCCCCACATTTTTTACGGCAATGTAACAGACTACATTTTAAAGGACCAGGAAGATGTTAAAGTTACCTTTATTGCATAAAAAGCTTGGATACAAAGCTTTCCAAGAAAGGAGTTTTTGGACAATGCAGTGTTATTTATTTACTTAAGCCATTTTATAATGCTCTGGCAGTCTAGCCCAATAGTGAGGTCCCAGGGAACTTTGATTTTTTAATTATTTTTTTTTAGTCTCTGTGCACAGGATGTACTTATTTCACTGATAAGACAAAACCAAGGCTTTTCTAAAGGAGTAAATCTATATTCTTTCTCAGTGACTTTATCTCTACAGACAGACTACAGGTAGAAGGGAAACAGGAATACTGAGGTAGTTAGGACAGCTAAAGCTCATCTTTGAAGGAATCTGCAAATTTTATGCATGGGAGAGCTAAATGCATTTTCATGTGGTAGCTAAAAATGCTTTCTATAGGAGATACCATATACTGAGATCCCCATGTCCCCTTCGTGCAGAGAAACCATGTGAACTTCAGTAAGGATCTGATACGCTTGTAGTAACCATTTTAGCTACCTAAAAAAATCTTGGAGTAAGCAATATAAAAGGCCTGTGGGGATAAACAGCAAACGGCCTATCCAGGATAAAGCAAGGATCATTTTCATCCCCATGCAGATTTCTCTTTTTCCCCATCACCTCCTACCTTTCCATTTGCAGCATTTCTGCATTTCCTTTTCTGGACTGAGCTTTCAGAGACTGATGGCTGCTCCCTCCTGTAGTGTACCAAATGGGAAGGACTCCCCTTCCGGCAGGCCAGCCATCCTACCTTCCCCCTCCCCTTCAGAAAGGCCTTCCCAGCATCATCACTTCATTCACCCCTTTCAGCCTCCTTGGCTTCCCTCTGTCCCAGCCCCCGCTTTGCCTATTCTTTCCTGTCTTTGGATTTCCCACTCTCTTTCCTCATCAGTGACACCAACCACCTCTCGTTTGTCCTTTTTTACCTCCTTCCTATGCAGCTGAATCCATACTTGTTTCCCAGCCCTGACCCCATGTTTCCCCATCCTATAGGTCAAAAGCCTTTCTTTGTAGGCTCACTTTGTGTGAGGCTCACTCCCCCTCTAGTCATCTCTCTGGGCTTCCCTGCTTTCCAGACATGGTGCTCATTGGTGCACATGCCCCAGGTGCTGCCTCACAGGAGCAAGTGGTGGCCATGCTTTCCAGGTCCCCAGGCAATTTTGGGTCTGCAGGCTGTAGAACCACAAGTGAAAAAGGGAACTGTCCGCTGTGATGGCCTTGGTCACATCTGCATGCCACAGCACCGAGTTATGAGAAGAACCCATATCCCTCTACCCACGTAGGCATGACACCGCCATGGCCAGTGTGGCTGCTGCCCTCCGCATGCCTCTGCAGCCCCTCCACAGGCACCCCCGCCCTGTGCTCCCCATCCCTTCAGACCAGGACCATCCCTTGTGGACTGGATCCCTGGATTCAAACCCCCGTGTCTCCCTGTGACTCATTTTGCCAAGCTGGTTTGACTCGGATCTCAGCTGGAAGTCCCCCCAGTCGGGAGCTCTGTAACCAGACAATGAGTCCAGCAATGCGGTTTGGCCTTTTCAAAACAAAATAGGGTTTAAAAATCAACAGGAACACATTGCTCTGATAACTGGGTTAAAATAACAAAAGGCCCGCATGCGTGAATATGACTTAAGCTCCATTCTTCTCTTGCAAATTTTGGGCAAGTTCCACGTAGTCTTGGCACCTTGGCGCTTGGGCTGGGAAAGGCAGGACACAGCTCCCTGTCTTTCTGTCAGAATCAGTGTTAGCGGGAGTGTTTGTCAGCCCCAGGTCTGGATAGGGCTAGTGACACACCAGCTTGCTTGCCAAACAGGACAGTGCTGGGAGGACCAGCTGCTTCCCAGTCCCCTGAGCGTTGCTCACCATTTCTGGGGGGGCATCTTACAACCACCCTTATTTCATTTCCTCCTGCCCACTTCCTTAGTTTTGCTCTGTACAGAGAATAACAGCAAGGGAAGGTGTAGTGACAGATCTCATACCAATTATTTTTTGTATTTTCCAGGACATCTTCATATTTGCAGGTTTTCTTTCTCATTCCCATCTCTTCCTACTGGGTTCTCCAGATCACTGTTAGCACCTATTATCAATAGGTACATTTAATAATAAAATGCTGATCTCTGCAAGTATATAAAGATCCCAGTGCATTGGACAAGGTGATTTTATAAATAATTTTTTTATTAATAGTAACAACTTACATCTATAATACAGTAACTGATCAGACTGTAAACTTATCTAAACTTGTGTAGTAGGTTTTTCTTTCATTTACACTAACCCTGCCCAAGTAATCAACCAAAACTAATAAAGCTTTTGTTTGTTTGCTTAGTGTAACTAAGAAGGGAAGGAGTTTACTCACAGGCTTGAAATGCTTTGCATACACCCTGGGAACTAATCTTCCAATTTCATCTAAATATTTCCAACCTGATTTCTGTACCAAAAAAAAATTAAAAGTTGTCTGAACTCCAGAAACCACCATCCTTCTATTAAAAGCCTTTGATAAGTCCTTAGTTAGGTGTTTGCTAAAGAAAATAAGTCTGTCACATGATGAGAAGCCATGAGCCAAAAGCTAGCTAAGAGATTGGAAGCAATAAACAAGAAAAATGTTGTCCCTGAAAAAAGGCTGGCAGAGAAGTGCCGAGGTCTGGTATCGTTTAGTGTATATATTGGCAGCCTGGAAAGGGGATAGGAGTAAGGAAGTAAAATGAATCAATGAAGATACATGTGTTAGTCGAAACCTGGTACTTCAATGGGGGAGGCATGTCAGTGGGACTTGAGCAAAGCAGGCAAAGGACCAATACAATGGCAGATAGAGCTGAATCGGTGCCACATGCAAAATAGGATATAATAGAGGGGAAGTCAAAATATTAATGTGGCTGGGAGCACTTGAAATGAGCTCTAGAAAAAGACTTGGGGCTTATCGAAGGCAGCTTAGTAGAAACTCTTGCTCCCTGTGCAGCTGTGAGCTGCACATAGAGGGTGATGGGGGCTGTTACAACGTCATGCTAGAAAGCAACAATGCAATCTCATCTATTATTTGCTGTTCAGGACCTGGCATCTTGGCCAGGATTCATCTCACCCAACTACAGAGCAGTCATCTTCACCTGAGCCCATCACCTGAACCCTTACAGCCAACGGAGAGAAATGTGCAAGCTGAGGTTAACGTTCATGTTCTTCTAAAAGAGAGGTCTCCAAGGGGTCACATCACTCTTCCTCTGATGCCTCTTTTGACTACTTTTTCTGTAAAAGGAGTTTTAACAACTGGCCTTAATGTCCATGCTATACAAAACTGTGGTCTACTGCCTAAGCAGGTTTCACTTCTTGTGAGGTGGGATTAAAGGAATCACAATGTGACACTAGGGGCCCGAACGTCTGAAGATGGTGGTTAGCTGCCTCAGGAAGGACATGCACAGATGTGGTAAAACCACTTAAAAATTAATAAAAACCTAATTAAGATGAATTAAGAGCTTCTTTCTTGGCATTAAAGTTAAAAGAAACACAGATAAAATGCACAGAAAGAAACTAGTTTAAATACTGCCTAAGCAGCCTCTGGTACCCGCTGGCACAGGATGCCAGAGAGGCCAAGAGCTAGACTCAATGAGCTGAGTGCAATCCTCACCCTTAGAGTGGCTGGTGTGGATGCAGGTTTTGTCGTACTTGCCTGCTGCAAAATTTCTTGCATCTTCTGAGGCATGTGATGCTGGTAAAATGGGCTGAACATGTTGAAAGGTATCTTATGTGTGTGCAGCATTCACCTACAGACTTGGAAAAGAAATTCATGCTGCATTTGGTAGGCAGCTCTTAGACTGCCAAGTGGGTATCTTGGGAAATGCCCTGACAAAATTGGGTGCAATGACCGATCATCCTAAAACAATGAATGACATTTAGGATGTAGATCACACCCTCCAGAGACACTTCACCATGAGCAAGCAAGGGATACTAGACTCTTTCATGCTTTTTTTAAGTCCACCAATTTTCTGTTTCCCTTTCTAACACCGGGTCCTGGACCAGACAGGCTTTGCGTATGGCCTGCGGAGGAGCTTGCTACATTTCCTTAATGACATGACTCCACCCCAAAGAACATGAAAACATGCACTTTATGGGGCAGATGAGTTTTTTCTAGGCTTCTATCTACTGCCTGTGTCTGAAAGGATGTGAAAGAGGTCCTCTTTCTGGTCAAAGGAACTGACTTTGTGAATGACAGCTGTGCAGGCAAGAGAGGAATTTATTACCACCTCCACAGAGCAGGCTATGCAGAACATATGCTATAAGGGGGGGCTTTCCCAGCTCTGGGGGGTCCTCTGTCTGTTCTCCCTGTGCTCAAGTCCCTCCTGAAATGCTGAGCTTGGGACTTTTGTTAGCTGTGTGTTTCTTCTTCTGTTTTTATTTTACTCTGCATTCAAAGGGCTAAATAGTGAGAAAGGGCTCCGGCTGTTTCAAACAGTGTACAGGAAATGAACCAGCTGAATAGTGTGTTTGCCAGCACACGGATCTTTTTGACATATCTAAAGCCTGTCTGGACTATGGATTTGCCTCATTTTCAGCCGTTACTAGCCAACCATCAAAGGCTTTTCCATGCAGGAGAGCCATGATTTGCTGTGGTGCATGCTCCTGACTAATAAATATGTCCTGAGATGCCCCTGGATGGGATGGTCTGTTTCGTATGAGCATCTGTTTTCTGTTTTTCACCCTTGGAGTGTGGTTTCTGTCTGGGGATTCTCGGGGTACTTAGATCCAGAACGAACTATGGGCAGGTGGAAACTGCTCAGATGCCTTATGGCCTTCTGCACTGCTCTTACAGCCTTCCTTGGAGAGGCAGCTAGTCCCAAGGTGATGGGCAGTGGTGGCTGAGAAGGAAAACAGGATGCTCCTGGGGAAGACTAGTGTCAGCTGCTTACTACAGATGCTTTTCTACTCACTGAGAATATGGCCTTTTGCTCACATTTCCCTCTGAGGCTGAAGGACAGAGCCAAGGAGGAGTTAATCAAATACACTACTGGCTGGTAGAAGAACTTGCCCATCTCTGCTGGACTAAATACCAGGTTTGTCCTTCTTTTGCTCTTCCCAATGCCTCCTGTGGGTCTCATCTGCTGAGTTACTGAGTCTACTACCCTCATTCTTCTTTTGGCCATCTTCTCTTTTAACCTCTTCCTTCAGAGACTGATTTGGAGCATTATTGGTGTTTCCTTTAGGGGGTGGAAACTTTGGAGAAATGAATCAGCAGGCACCAGTAAAAGAAGAAGTTTCAGGAATCCTAGTTCTTCTTTTTGCATTTGGGAAACAAGCACATGTGGAGGTCTTTTCTTTTACTGAAGGATACCTTTAAACCCTGGTCCTATAGTAGGGCTGCAGTGCAAGCAATTCATCTGTAACAATAAGGAGGAAATCAGCGGGAAAATGTAGAGGAAATGTCAAAGGTTTGCAGAGATCTGTATATCTGGTGTTATAATATTAGAACAGAAACAGCAATGTATGAATCATTCACAGCCGTTCCTTGCCCTCATGGTTTTGGCAACAAAGGCCATTGTGTGAAGTAGTATGGGAGCAAGGCTTGTGTCCCAGGATTGAAAGAAAACTCACTTGGCAGAGGGAGAAATCTTCTGCGGTAATCAACAGGCATGGAAAAGTGAGAGGGGACAGCAAAAAAAAGGCTGAAAATATCAGAGGTAAAAGGTGTGCTGGGAGAATACCACTCTATACTGTGTTGGCCGGGTTTGGCTCTTGCTGCTGTCATCACCCTCCTGGATATTCACCTCTGTCACCATCACAAACCCACTGACATCAGGCATCAGCTGCTCCAGTTGAGCTCTGCCTTTGTCCTCGTTAAGGTCTTGCTGAGGGCAAGCACAGAGATGCGGTCCTTTCCCTTCTTGGGTGGAAGATCAGGCTTCGCTGGCCGGAGGCTGCAGTGACATGCAGTGCACCAGCTGCTCTTCCCAGGGTGTCTGTGGGGCTGGGCATCTGCCATCTTCGGGGGACCCTGCAATTGCGAGTACCCAGGAAAAAAGTAGTCTTCTGAAATACAAGCTGTTGGTTGATTTTCAGGGACGAAATAATGCTTTTTGAAAGAAAAGATAGTTGAAAAACTACTAGCTCTGCACGTCTCTCCATGCTGCCTGCCACCGGGAGCTTGAGCTAGGCTGGGTGGCTTCACACATGCCTGTCTCAGATAGGTTTCCCTAAACAGCTCCTACTGCTTTCTTGACAGAGCCTCTGAGCCTGCTGAGTAACTTGGCTGAGCCCTGTGCCCTGGCTGTGCTTGTTCAGACTACTTTGGACATTTTCAATGGGGAGTCAGGCAGATTCCTCCTACCCGCTGCTCTTCTGCTGTCCTGGGACAAGCCTCTGTTTACTGGAGGTCGCTTATCTTGAGCTATTGTTTTTTTTCCTGTACGCTTCTCCTTGCAGCCTGACACTAAGTGAAACAAATATATTGATGTATTCAAGTGTCCCAGTTCCCAGATCAGGATGGGAGTATTTGTGAATCACTGCAGCGCAGCTCAGCTTCTGCCTCAGAAAGGCAAAAGGGGTGCACTGCAGTGAGGGGAACGTCTCATGTGCGAAAGCAGGATTTATTGCATGATATGAGGAGCAGAATTTGACATTTGTTTTTAAGGGACCGAATGTGACCTTTCATAGTTACATAGTAGAGCTTCCTGTGGTGGCTGCAGAAGTTACCTCTGTTCTTGCACCTCTTTTACCAGTGATTACCCTGACTTGATAACATTTACATTGCTCCCCAGTATCTGCACCCTCTCTATTATGGCTCTGCCAGTTAATTCACCTGGGATCAAAGTACACTCCCTCCAGTGCTTTTCTGGTGCTCCTTGTGCTCGCTAGTGAACAGCTCCGCTCTCCATTCATTAACAGCCAAGCAGCCATCTAGCCTTACCAGCACCATGTGCCAAAGGAGATGTGGCAGAGACTGGAAACATTCCTGTGTTTCTGCAATTTTAATGTTGAAAGCATTTTATTCCTTTTTTTAAAACGGTGAATCATACTGCTGACTGTAATCTTCACTGCATCTTCCCCCGCCCATTTGTACATATTCTCCCCACCGCAAAGGATGAGAGGCAGTGTCCTGTAACCAAATAGCTGTCTCTAAGCCACCAGCAACTACTCTGCAAGCCACTAGTGGTAAACAAATCTCTGGCAGAGAAACCTCCAGATGAAAAAAACCATGAAGGCAAGAAGGTCCAAGGCCTGATTTTACAGCCTTGATTCCACAAGTAAAATTGTCCAGGAGCTTCCAGTATGATCATGTTCAGCTTATCTCACAGGGAAAAGCTGCAGCCCTTTAACATGAGGATTGCCTAGTCACAGACACTGCCCTGTTTAGTTTCAATCAGCTTTGGGGAGTTGATACCACTTTAAAGTTGGTCATATTGGCATAGCTTGCAGCTCTACGTGTAAAAGTGAGGGATTACAGTGATGGAGTGTCCATAAACACCAGTTAGGCAGTTTGAACTGAATCCTGCCTTGCATGATACCAGAAAACTGTTGTGCATTAGACCCAGTCACAGAAAGTAATTTTAAACTAGTCTGAACTGGTACAAAAATAAAACCAAGAGATTTTTCAGCAAGTTAAATGTGTTTGGTATATATTAATCAGGACAGGTATAAGTCAATCCAAAGAGGATCTCTGAAAATGAGATAAGGTTGTGTACATAAAGGATTTCAGTAGCTCAGCTAACTCAGTTATAAAACTTCCAATTTAAACTAATGCTACCTGTATTTGAACAGTGAGAATTAATGGGCTGCAACTCTACTGCAAGAAAAACGATAGCAGTGGAGATCTAGTCCAAGAAATCTGTTCTTTATCAGTTCCTCAAAAGCAGATCAGTCTCTTTGTATTACCCCAAAAACATCAAATTACCTGTGAGCCCAATGGTTCTTTGCACAAGGCCTCAAATTCATTTTGCAATGGTTAAAATAACCGATGTAATGCAGTTAACATTTCTTCATAATCTCCTAAATAAATCTAAATCCACTGTTAAAATACCTCTAATTCCAGCTGCAGTTTGGTAGTGGTGTCCCAACAAATTTTAAAACCTCGTCCTCCTCCTGGCGTATTTCTTTTTAGAAATGACCAATGGAGAAGCCAATAGATTTCTATAAATCACTGTTGGATGAAAACAAGCATAAAAAGGAGACTTGAAGTTGTTTAATATTACAGATGTTTTGGAGCTCTATTCAGTAGTTGGCAAATCACACGAAGCTGCTCTGAATTCTTTATAATCTAGACACAAAGATCATTGAACTCTGAGAGAACCTCTGGGCTTTTATTCAAAAATATGTTGGCTTCTATTTACCTCTTTCTTCATTTGTATCTATCAAATGGCTCAATATATAAATAAAGCCCGGGTGTTCTTATTAGCTAAGGCAGTATTTCATGCAGATTAATGCCAGCAGGTTTTGTAAAATACATCTCTATTCAAAGCTGGAGTATGTTTTGAATTAATTTTCATCCTGTATATGAATCAGGTATATTCTACTCCAGTTCTTATACAGGACCCAGCTGCAGCATATAGGAGGGACCTGTAGTGTTTAATTCTAGTACCATCATCCTTCTTCAGCAAAGCACTTTTAACCTTAAGCGTCTGCATAATCCCATTGACTTTAATGGGAGTACTCACATGCTCAGGTATATTAAAATCATAATTGAAAACAGCACTTTGCTTTCTCAAGGCCTAAGTGACATACCTAGCATTTTATTGAACAGGCTTATTTAAATATTACCTCATGCATATGTTATGAGCAAATCTTTCTAGTTCAATAAAATCAGGCTTATTGTTACTAAGTAAAAAAAAAAATAAATTAAAAATCTTTACTTTTCTTTGCCTCCAAAGCAGGCTAAAACTCTCTCACTAAACTGAAAATATTGTGTTGGCTAAAAGTACTTTGCCAGCTGAGCCAAAACACAGCAAGATATTAATCTGATGTTGGTCTTAATAGAATAATGGGCAAGGGGATTTAATGGGATTGATAAACTGACTGTTTTAAAGAATGCTTTGGTCAGCTACCAGCTAGAAATTCAACATCCCACATAAGATATCTCTGCCTTTGGCTAATTTTGCCCATGTTAAATTGATTGTTCAAATGATCCCGGCTTTGGAGTGGTTGAGTGGTTTTTCTCTGTGTAACATAAACACCCTCACAAGCAAAATCCCTTCACTGAGGCCATAAGACTGCGATGAAACCAGAGAATGGAGAATATATATAAGATTATAGTGGATCACACGCAAACTGAGGCACTCCAGCGTGATTTCATTCCCATCCTGTGGAAACTCTGCCTAGTGTGCTCTAATAATGGAAATGTTTGGATTAGTCTATGTTCAATCCATTTGCCGAGCGCCTCACCAAATGTGAGCTATACCATCAGTCTAGATGACTAACTATTTGCAGTTTAGTTGTAGCTTTCTTGTAGCTGTGGTGGTCTGAGGTCATTAGTGAGGCAAAGTTTGTGGGAGATGCATTACTAATGCATTAGACCAACTGATCTGGTTGGAAAAACTAATGCAGCTTTTTAGATACGCACGCTCTTCATCGCGATAGACCAGAACTGGACCCTGCACCTAGAAGCTATCTGCTCTCATCCTCCTTTCTGCTCATCTCTAAGGACAGGCTGTATGGTTGAAGCTCTAAGCTGAAAATCAGCGATGATCATATTTTCAGGCTCCATGGAGGTGCACGACTGTTGTTGGGTGCTACTTGGACTACAGCCCTGCTAAAGGAAAAAAAGCTATTACTTAGGCATCCTGCAGTGCACACATAGTGGATGAAACAGTCAGGGACACCTTAGCAGGCAAGGAACGAAAAGCTAACAAAGGATAAAGAGGAAGAGCGTAGATTATTCTCATAGAAAAGAGCAATAGCTAAGAAAGCTGCAGGGACACAGGCCGTCCCATCTTTTATAGCAACTGAGGCTCATTTTAGCACAGCAACTGCAGGTCTCCCTGCAGGGTGATTAGCAAATACACGCTCAATTCGTGTACGCCCTCTCGGGCTCTGTCACAATGCTCAGCCTAAATACCCACATGTAGATTTCTGGGTTCATTTTAACACCACAAATCTCAGCTTTCTCTGATGCTGTAGGTCTCTGGGAGTCTCAGAGAGGAGTACCGCATCACCGCGGCTATGATTAGAAGCCTTAACATGCTGGATCTCTAACAAGGAATTTCTTTTTCCAAAATATGAAGTATTTGGGCATGTGCAATGACTGTTAACATATATAAAAAGATGCAAAGAATTTTTAACTGTATAAACACTTTGTCCTCACAGTGACATAGCTCTTGGTCTTGACTCCCACTGGCTTTGTGGCCATTGGAGTTCTTGAGACTAAACAAGAGCTGAATTCCTGGGGTAGAAGGTACTGTAATAAAATCAAATATCAAAACAAAATCAGATCAAATTAACCTAAAAATCTGAACATTTTTTTCCTCCCTGTCGTTTCTAGTCACCCCTTAAATTCAGGAGAAAGAGGCTGGGTTCATTTTGCTGACAGCACCCAGAAACATAGCGTTGTCTAAAGATCATCCTTTGTTCGGGAAGCTTTAACGGGAAAAAGGGAACCTTTGTTAAAGGAGAACAGTCTTCAGCCATGACGGGAGAACACAGAAGCCCCAAACTGAGGGATGCCCCAGCAAATCCTTCCTCTTCCTTCGGGGAGCAGCCAGGGTGAGCATTACTCACGTTTTCTG
>JAVJGJ010000037.1:90353906-90382790 GCA_035590215.1 Microhierax caerulescens
CCGGTGCTTGAAGGGGAAGGGGCGGGGAGGGGGCTCTCCGACCCCGAGGATTTCAAAGGCCTCTTGTTTGGCTCTCGTGTCATCCTGGCCGATAACGCCAGCCATGCCTGCTTCGTGCCACGAAAATAAATTCCCCGGCTGACAGGCGGAGAGGGGGCCCTGGGAAAGCCCCGGCCCTTCGCCCCGGTCCGCCCCCCGCCCCCCCGCCGCCGGGCTGGGTTTAAACATCGCCCATCGCTCCAGAAGCGAAAACTCTGCCCCGGGATTGTCCCGGGGCACAGTAATACCCTCGGCCTTAAGACCCGCGATACCTTTTAATCGCGAGGCTGACATCCCCCTTCCGTGACACGTTCATTCGTCTTTATTAAAACTTCGAGGAGCGGGTTTTATGTTCGGACCGAGGGGAGGGGACGGGTGAGCTGTGCTGGGGGGGGGGGTCAGGTCACGTCGCCCTGTGGCTGGGCGGTCAGCAGGGTCTCTGTCAGTCAGGGGCTTCCTCTGCCACGGCCAAGGGGGGAACCGCGGTGTCAGAGAGCCGCGGCGCGGGGTTCCCCCCCCCTCCCCCCGCGGCGGTGCGCGCCCCCCGACGCAGGGCGCTGCTCTCTGGAGTCCCCTCGGTGCAGCCTGGCACCGGCACCGGCACCAGCACCGGCTGAAAGGGGAAAAGCTCGCGGCTCCTTGGGTGTGAAAAACCGTTCGAACGGCGCCGGGGAAGGGGCAGAGGAATTGTCCAAATGGACGCAGTCACGCAGGCGGCTTCCTCCTCCTCCTCCTCCTCCTCGGCAAAACCAAACCGCTTTAAAGCGGCGTGTTACGGCAAGGCGACGGCTCTCCCCGAGCGCTAGGTACCGTTACATCCCTTCCCCTTCCTTGTCTTTCAGTCTCCGGAAAACCAAAAATACATATAAAAATTAAGCAGAAGGAAAATGTATTGGAGGGAGAATTCTTTCCTTTCCCTTTCCTTTTTCTTTTGCCTTGTCCTTGTTCTTCTCCATGGAAAATTTTTTTTCCATTTTCTTCCCACTCAGAGAACACCGTCCTTTCTTTGCTGTTGCATGTGAAGGTGGATGTCTTTGCTAGAGCCACTGCACAGAGCAGCAGTGTGCTCAACCCCCGTAACAGCTCGCTGCTAGCAGGTGGGCTGCCTTGAACGCTGAGACCTGGTCCCTGCCCACCACTCACAGAAAAGCTGGTGTGAGCGGGCACCGTGGTGGCACTGCCTGTGCGCTGGGTTTTTAGGCTGCAGGGCAAGCAAGGGGTCCCCGAGGAGGAGTGGAGCCCTGCACAGGCAGGGCACGGTTCCTGGGGTGGGGGGCGATGCTGTGGGGGGGGCAACAGTGTTGCCCAGGGCGTGCAGCTGTGCTAGATGGGGGCTCCTCTCTGCAGGTGTCTCCCTTTGTCTGGTTGAGGGTTGCTGATGGAGACTGCAGGGGGTGATGACTGACCTTCCTAGAAGCAAAGCAGGCTCTGCATCAGAAGGGAGCTACTGTGGAGTCACACAAGGGCAGAAGGCAGGCACCCATAGGCATGCTGCCTAAAGGAACATGTCAGGCTGAGTGACATGGGGAGGTGACCGGCAGACCCCAGGGTGGGAGAATTGCTCTTGTGGCCAGGACCTGGCTCCACCTCCAGCTGACATCTCAGAGTGGGCTCTGAAATGCAGTATCATTCATGGAAGACGTTGAGATGGCAAACTCTGGGAGCTCACAGTTCTCTGGATCTTATCCCAGCAATTCCCAAGCTCTGTCTAAGGACATACTCTCTATAATCTTGGTGAAGAAGGATTCCTTACCTAGGTGTACATCCAGCCGCTGGCCAGTGAGGCTAGGGTGTGCAGCAGGGATCTACAGATGCTCTTGCAGTACAACAGAAAATAGCTGGTGAGGGACATTGCATGGAGTCTCTGATCTAGTCTGCACATGGAAATGGCTCTCTGTCCTGTCTCCCCTTTGCCAGAGGCTCTGCATGGGAACCACAGTGTGCACCTTCATCAGGTGGAGGCTTCGTCCCCTGCATTCTGGTAAGACCTAAGTAAATTGTCAAAGTCCCATTTAATGGGTAGTCCACAGCTCTTACGGCTAACCATGCATCTGATTGCCTTAACCATTCAGACACAGCAGCCTGGAAGCTCTGAAGATGTCTGAGAGAAAGCAGAAAAAGAAATGAAACAACAGCCATGGAGTGGGTTAGAGGCAGAGGCTTCCCTTGGGGAAGGCAGTGCAGCTTTGCTGCTCCACGTGGAAGAGGATGCAATGTCCTGTGTGCAGTTATTAAAATCTTGCTGTTATTTGAATTAGGCTTTTCTTTCTCCTACTCCTGTTCTCATGAAAAAGAAAAAAAAACCCCAAGCCAACAACGACCAAAAAAGCGCCTGTGGGCCTTAGTGGAGAAGGAGTGTATCTGTTTAACAGAAAACATCACATCTTTTGCCCTCCAAACTGAATCTTTTTACAAACTCACTCTGAGAAATGCCGGACCCAAGAGGATGTGCCCTTTTCTCCAGGCTAGAAGAATGCTAGTGGAGCAACTGACTGGAAGGTTAAGCTGCTGCCAAAGTTGTCCTGCCAGTAACTAATTTATTCTCCAAAGGATAACTTATTCCAACTCTCAAAATCTGCAGTGTGGATGCAAGGGGAAATTTGGCTCAGAGGAGGTAGCACGCTGAAGTCTCTGGGCTTTACGCAGAAATAGGAATCTGTTGCTGGGAGGAGGGAGACATGTCATTGCCTTTAAAAGTTGGAGCACTTGTAGCACTCTGGCCCATTCTCACTGGGACATCTGGATGTAAAAATAACTACTAGTGATATTTTTGCACATTTGGATTATGTCTCGATGGCTGTCTGTCTTCTCAAACTGTCTCTAGCTTTATCCTACAGTGATTTCTTCTCAAAGACTGAGCAAAGTGCCTGCAAAGTGCCACATTCCCAGCTGAAAGTTAAGAACAACAGGCTTGTTATCAATTACTTAGATCCTGAATGGAAAACCATAAACGTTTTTATATATCTTGGTATAGATACATATGCTTACACACACATGCAACCTTTACCTGTGTATCTTTATATATTGATACATATAGCATATACATAAAACATTTATATAGACTCACTAGTAAGTGCAGTCCAGGCTGGCTAGCTATGTCTTAAAGGAACTAGTGCCATGTACAATTACTTTTTTTGCCCTAATATTTTCATCACCTGAAGCTCGCTCCAACTCCAGCAAAGCCCATAAGAGTTGTCTTTCCTTCAGTGGCAGTCAAGTTGCATTTGCAGCATCTTGTTGGCTGCTGAGTGATGTCAGGGTGACCAACACAGAAGTGAAAGCTCAGCCAACCCATTTTGAAAATGGTATTTATGCGTGAGGTAGGTCTAGTGTAACTGCATTTGTATTGGCAGACTGGATGCATCGGTGATCTCTGCTATAGGTGAAAAGCATGTGACAGGGTAAGTATTTTCCATAAAGGTGATTGAGTGATGCCTTTGGTTTACAGGGTTGGAGGGATGTGAGAGAAACTTGCCTGATTTGTGCAGTTGCTCACCTTCCCCCCACATACTGCTGCCTTTTGGGATTTCCAATGCACGTGGTGATGGCACAGAGAAGTTCTCAGATTTGAAGGACTTTTGCAATCTTGACATTTGCTATCAATTGCCTAGTGGATCACTAAACACCCTGAATTGCTGACAAGTTGTCTGCTGCTCCTGGCTAGATCTGGTGAGGAAGCAAGCCTAGCAGCAGAAGGAGGGAGGACAGATGAAAGACTGAGCAAAGAATGAACTCAGTGAAAGAGCTGTTCAGAGTAACGAAAGGTGTGAAGGCTGATGTGACCAAAGAAGCCAAATCTAAAGCTAAACCTCAGCTCTAAACCCGGAGCAATCTTGCTGGGCAGGCTAATAGGGTTATTTCTTATCCTACTGGCCTTGATTTTCCACTCACTTCCACTGTTATAAGCAAGGAGTAATTCAGCTAAGTTAATGAAATTGTGGTAGTCCTAGCCTGGTATACAGAGCTTATTGAAGTCCATGGAAATTTTACTGTGAACATGAGTAAAAGCAGGAAAAAATACCCACAGAGCTTTCCCCCATTTTGCCTGTTATTTATGTAGCAGCATTAATCAGTAGTAATATCTCAGTGCTATTGGAACAATGCAGGCGCCTTGAAAAAAGTGGAAGTGGTGCAGTTATTTTTGGGCTCATGCCATTGGGTGCAGTCCATTTCTGCGGCCGTGAGCTGGTTCTCCACGAAACCGCAATGACGGTGTTCGATTGGCTTTGCTGTCAGGAGTTGGGGTGGAGTTTGAAGTAGCTGACAAGTGCATTAGAAAAAATAAATATAACTGGAATGCTTGGGAAGTTAGCTCAGCCAGAGCTAGAAAATCATTTGGACTGCTGTGAGAAGGAATATTTGGAAAAAAAAAAAGTTTCAGTAGGAAAATGCTTGGATTGAATATTAATCCCCAATCCTGAGCACATTTTTCTATATTTCTGTAATTATGTTATTGCCAGCTACTGTGGGACAAATGACAAACAACATCTGGTCACAAAGCCTTTTCAGAATGATGGAAAAATCACTATAGCGGCAATTAAAATGCTTAGAGCCAAAGAATAAAACAGCATGCAGCAATGGAGTGAAACAGATCACACTCTACAGTCCCCAGTTTCTCTCCCCCCAGTTTTAAACACAGCAGTGCCAGGCTCAGCTGTGACCCGGCGTAACTGCTTTCCTGCAGACCCTCCTGACCCATCAGCAACACTTTTGCATCAAATTTTGATTGAACATAGATGAAGCTTCAGGTGTCCACAGCTTGTTGTTTTGATGAAAAATACACATTTCAATTAATGTTTCAGTATTTTCAATAGAAACATCTTTAGACTTAGAAAGCTGAAAATACACTTGTTTGTTTCTATTGTTAGTTCTTTGCCTTCCCTCTTTTTCCTTGATTTTTTTTTGTTTTTTTTTTGTTTTCCCCAAGTGGATAAATTGGAATGAAAAGAGGCTAGTGATATTGTTTCCAGTTTGTCTTACCTCTGAACACCTTATGCATATGCTTAATGTATAGGTTTACCCACATAACTCTTGAGAAAAATAAAGACCCCACAGTTATGCCTGTACATATATACAATTCTATATTCAACATATATGAAGAAGCATGGGTGGATGTTTACAGCTCAAGCCATACTATTTTTTCAGTTTACACGGAACTGCTTAAAAGATCTGTTCAATAGCTGAGGTGTACACATCAGTAGAATGATTACCTTTAAACTTTTGAAACTATATTTCAGCAACAATTTCCTTGTCTACAACTTTACAAGGCTGTAAATAGCCCCTGTGTGCATAATGAATTCTGACATCATAGGCCAGGGTTCTTATACACAGCAGGTTTTCCAGGACTTTTATTAGCAAGTTACACCTTGAGGCGAAACTAAACCCCCCAACTTTCTATTATAAATGTTACAATAAAATGTTCCTTTGAGTTTTCCTAGAGCTCAATGTTCCTTCTTTCTTCCCGTTCCAAGTCATTCTTTCTGCAGTGTATACAGATTTGATACAGTCAGATTACATGGAAAATGTGTTTTGCCGCAGACACATTGGATATTAGGTATTGTTACAAGGCATATTTTATGGCTAGGCTTGCAGGACCAATGTAACAAGGTGATAAAGAACAAGATTTCTTGCTCTTACAATAGTGTACTGATGGCTGTTGCTATTCCTACATAGTGCATGTGTGCTGATTTTATTTATCCATGTGCTGGGTGTAACAAAGATCCAGTATGTTACAACTGAGGACTGGCAGGAGAAAGAGTCAAATGATTTTTTCAAAAGATTGAAGAGATACAGGCAGAGATAGGCTTGTAATGAAACTGTTCCTTGCAGCCTGTCGCGGCTAACCCACCTAACAGCGCCGTTCTAGGTTCTTACATACAATACCACAAAGCTGGTGCAGCTATAATGCTATAAATCTTTCTCCCCTGCATTCCTACAGTGTGGTGCACAGCAAGGCCAGGCTTTGAGAACACAAACATACCCAGCTAGATAAAACACTATTGTACGTGTGATTTCCTTTTGATCGTTAGTGATGTTCCCAGCAGCTAGAAGTGGTCCCTGTTAGAGAAACTGAAGAGACATCCCTTAAGTCCTCTGCCCTGCCACTGGGCAAATCACTTCAGCATAGATTTCTGGCCAGCAGACTAGCTAAGGGGATGGGGACGCTTGAATTAGTCCAGAAAGCACTTCAATATATGCTAGTTTCTAATCATAGGCTTTAAGTGTTTTCTGAAGCAGACTCATACCTAGGTGAAAAATGCAAATGGTAGCATGTTCTCACTGTGTAAACTCTCCTCACAGCTCTGCCTGTACAGAAGGGGTTTAGTGACAGCGTGACCAGCACCTCACTGTGCACCATAATAAGAAACTTAGGCAAGGTGAATGGGTTTGTTCCTGCTGTTTGCCTTTGAAGGCATTTATACAGACAGCTGCTGACTGAATGTATGATGCTGCCAAGCAGCCACGCAAACAGCCCCCATTCTGGTTTTTAACACTAATTTCCCCTTCGTTTTCAAATCTCTATGTGCCTCTGTGTTTCTGGGTCTCCCCTTGCCTGAATTACCATATTCCATACTGACACTACGTCTTTAAGGCAAAAGGGCTCGATTTGTACCGCTGCCTTTGTGCCTTCGGGTTGGAAGGCTGTGGACAATGCGGAGCCACTTTCTCTTCAGATTCCATTTCAGCCGGCTCTGCAGAAAAGCAGAGCTGTCAGGTGAGAGGATCGAGGCAAACGTAGGCAGCACCACATCTCAGCGTCAGTGCCTGGGCTCCTATGGGGCGGAAAAATGCACTGCAAATCTCTGTCAGGAAACAGTTTTTCTAGCAAGCTGATACTCTTCTCTTTTTACAGACTCATCAAGTGAACATCAAAAATGATGAGAGAGTTTTGCTTGGCCCATTTCCTATGGCAGCAAAGCATCTTCCCAGCGCTGCCCCTCCACCTCCCCAGCATACTGTAAGTCTCATTGTTGTTGAAGTAGGTTATCTAGAGGTCAGTAGGCTAACAGGGTGTTTGGATTTCCTAAAATTGTGCCTGTCCTTAAACGTGGCAAATCGGATTGTTTACACACCGCTCTGTCCTGGACCGCACACTAAAAGCTGCACACAATACTGCTATTTCTGCTTCTCGTCTCCCTTCCCCCTCAGTGCAGGTATTTCAGCTTTCTGGGGGGGCTCATTAAGGTTCATAAAACACAGTAAAGAAGCTGGCTGGGGACACTCGTAATTCCGCAGGTCCACCATGTGGGATATGCAATAAAAAATAAAAAAAAAACATAGCTAGAAAGAGATGTCCTCAATAAAAGACTTAATTGAAAGCAGTCCTGATAGTCAAAATGGTATCAAGAGGAAGGAACTACCGTGACACTCAGGTTTGCATTTGTTTCCTCTGACACTGATTTCCTGTATGGCTTTGAACGAGGCACTTAATTTCTTCAGAGCTCCATTTCCTACCCATAAAATGGGGATAATAAATTGCTTTTCTTTTATTGTCTTTTATCTTACCTATTCGGACTGTGAGTCCTGCACAGAGCCTGTCTCTAACTAGCTAACACTGTCCCTTTGGATGGTTTTTTAAGGAGCCGGGCAGTATCCCTGTCCTCTTCTGCTGCTCTGGGGTTCAAGAGGGTTTTATTATCGAGTGCAGGAGTGGGTGTTACATTCTGCTTTTCTTCCTAGACCAGCAAAAAAGTCCCTTTGCAAGAGCTCATTCTGAATCACTGAGGGCACTTTCAGGGCTTGATTAGGAACTGCTTTATCTCTATTTACCCCAGTGTACTCCCACTGAAATAATTTCACTATTTTCACAGGGGTTTTTTCCTTCTGTGTTTTCACAATAAAAATATACCCGTGAAAGATTGGCCCGATTCATATTCTAAACTGGAAACTTTCCACTAATGTCAACAGTTTTGGACTGAGTACTAGAAACAAGAACGAACCTACTCCAAAAATAATTTTAAACTTTTAAAGTAGTAATAATCATAAAAAAGCCCTAGTTGCAGGGAGGGATATTTCTATGGCTTTGTTCTCTTCTTAAACTCAATATTCAAACTCAATCTTAACTTTGGCTCCTGTTCCATCTTGAAAATACAGAATAGCATGAACACATAGTACTTCCAGTATGTTTTCTTGCCCATTTGTGCCATAAGGATAACATTAGAAATCACACATTACAAGTTCACTTACAGATCGTGACTCAAACGTTATATGCAAGAAAGATTGTAGGTGTATGAGGAAATTTTGGGACAGAAAAGTCAGGAGTTAATTTTGGAGGTGCTGAAAAAAAAGTCACAGGAATTTTCAAAAACTCTGTGTCCACCTCAAAGATACAGAAAGTTAAGGAACTCTAACTGGAATATTGAAAAATGTATGATAAAATTGAACTTATGAGGTTCACACCATCCTGTCTTTTTGTCATGACTTCATGTACTTTTCTTCCCTGCATGACTGGCACTCATCCGTGAACCATTCAGGGTCACTGTGGTGAGCACCAAGTCAAGGAGTCCATCTATGTGCAGAAGGAGCAGACAATATAGCAAAGTAGAAGCCATTCCCATAGCTAATGCCCATCACAACTTTTTTAATTTTACTTGTGTCAGAAAGGCATAGGAGAGATGCTATGACACATAGTTCCTATACTAGAAACTACACTAGGGACAACAGACATAGCATCTACCCAAACACACACCTGTGCAAGAGTGAGAGACTACCTGAAGGACCATCAACATACCCACTGTACTGAAAAGACTGGTCTGAGGGAATATAAGGCCAAGTGGGGTGCATGCAAATGATCCGAGCCTGAGCAGCACAGCTCTTTTCAATGTACTGATGATTAGGGCGATCACAAAAATTAGGATGGCCCACAGGCTGGGGTTGCACTGGTGTTTGGGGGGTTTCTGTGGTTTGCAGGCAGAGGGGTTGTGTAGTACTTGTGTGTGGCTTTTAGAGCAATAAAGTGACTGATGAGCAGGTACAATGTGGGTGTCCCTCTGGACAATCTGGGAGAGACAGAAGAAAAGGAGTTGTCATCTCAAGCAGAAAGTGGTCTCATAGATGCCTGAACCTTGTTGCTGTTTGGTTTTTGTAGTCTGTGGGTTAGTTCTTTGTATCTTTGAAGTTAAAGTTGTGTCATTTCTCTACCAATGTGCTGTTAATTAAAAGCAGTTGAGGTAGAGGGTATGGGTAAGGCAAGCTGCAATTTTCTGTGTGAGCGTGTGAAGGACTTTTTCCAGAAGAAAAGGAGGAGAAGGAGTAGCTGTGACCGCACTATGATCTTGAGAGAAGAGAGATTGCTGGTGGCCGGAGTGGTTGCTGGTCATTAGTGGCTGCCTTCTAAGGGGTGCAGAAATAGCCCTCAGACTGCTTTCCCTGTTGTTCTAGGCAGTAGGACAGGTGCTTAAGCCACATTTGGAGATACCACGGGAAGTTGACCTGTGATAGTGTTCCTCTGACTGCTTTTTCTTATGTCACCCGACAGGTCCCATAGTCAGGTGTGACCCTGCCCAGACTGGAAATAAGCCTGGGCTTGGGGGAGTCACAGATCCCATCACTGCCCCAAGCAGAGGCAGGCAGGGACAGGTAGGTACCAGAGGGGAACGTGTAGCTGAGCAAAGGGGCCTGATAGAGTTGTTCTGTGTTGGTCATGAACTAATGCTTTAAGAAAGAAGAAATAAAGGGTAATGCCCCATTAGCAAAGTAGGGGAACAATACCTGTAGACAGAAGAAGGCTGTACTAGGCTTGAAAAGACAAATGATATGAGTCCACAGGTAAATGAGTATCCTGGTACCTGTGGAGGGGAGAATGGGGAACTGCATGAAAGCCATCAGAGAAACAGGACTGAAAATCCTAGAGCAGTTATCTGGGTGCTTGAGATCTCTCTACACTAATGCCAAAGGTATGGCAATAAACAAGAAGAATTCAAAGCCTGAGACCACAGCCAAAGCTGTGATATAAGAGATATCACAGAGACCTGACAGATGGACTGTATGACTGCTATATCGGAATATGTTGCCTTGGAAGGGAGATGGGGAAACAGAAGGGAAGGATTGCACTGCATGCCAAGAATACATGTACTTTCTTCAGAGAAGAAGGGATGAGTGGCAAGTTTGCTGAACACTTCTGGGTAATAAAAGTAAAGATCCAGAAGGTTCCTGAAGGTCACAAAACTGAGTGGAGGAGGTAGAACAGAATCTGTTTTTGAGTAACTACGAGAAGAATTTAAAAGACAGGCCATGGAGGGGCTCCATTAAAAAAAAAATATAACAGGACAAACCTAATCAGGTTCTTGGAGTGTGCTGAGAATACTTAACTGTGTAGGAATGTGGAGAAAGCACTACAAGATGGTGCTATTATATTTCTGGCTCTTACCGTTTGGAGGAACTGAGAAAAAATCTGAGGTAATTTAAGTGAAGAGGATCATCTGAAATAGCATGAGAATGGTGGTGGTAGAGCACCTGACCTCCAAGGAGAGACATGGAGGGGGACAACAGATTTGAAAACAGGTATTCCTCAACAGACTGGCTAGTGGGACTGTTTTGAGAAGATATCTGGCTTCTAAATCAAAGTAGGCATTGAGTGTTAGCTGATTTGGTCCCCACTTCTGTGCTTCTTTTGGTTCAAAATCTCTCTACGTTTCCCTCTTACACTACCAGTTCTGTGTACAACTGCATTTATTGTTTGTTATGTTGGGTTTCTTTTAGCATTTCCCATACACATAAACCACGCACATCCAAGGTTAAAGAGAGAATTCTACAAATGACCTTCACAAAGGCACTCAATAATTGAGGGGGGTGGGGGGGAGGTAAGTCATCATTTCCTTCTATTTATGAACCAACCTGAATAATGTACCTTCGTCTACTGAACGCTTAGCCCACTAAAGTGACTTTGAAAGATCCTCCAGTCTGTCACTGCCAGTGTACAATCCTCTGGGAGTGGAGAGGAGTTATCCAGGTGTGTCCTGCTGTTATCTTAAAAGGCACCTGCAGGCTGCAGTGTTGCCTCGGTTATCTGCACACCTCTGCCAGCACTCTGCTTGGTGTCTGTTCTTCGTGGGTGTGCTGGTCACCACTTGTAGGGACCTGAGTCAAGGGACAGCCAGCAAACTGGCTTCAGACTAAGTGGCTAGTTAGTTTGATCAGTGCTGTTTAAGCTATTGGGGAGGAAGAATAATGTGGGTGTTTTGTCAGTCTAATAGGAGCATGTTTGTGCCTACCATGTAGATCTAAAGAGACACAAGGTGTGTAAGGGCTGGTGATGTTTCTGCTGGAAGGTAAAGCCATCTTGGCTTAAAAAGTGCCTTTTCCTTACAAGTATCTGAAAATTCCCTTTGATTCAAAAAGGTGTTCAGCTTTGTATCCAAGAAGTAATATCAAATTCTTTCTTATCCATTCATTTGCAAGCATGTGTGTAGTGTCTAAAGAACAGAACGAGGGCCAAATATCTTCTGTAGGAATAGCTCCTCCTCTTGTAAGGGCGGATGATGGAAAAGACAGTGTTGAATATGAGCTTCCAAGTCTGTGTAGAAAAGGGTGAGCATGTCCACAGATTTGAAGCCTAAATATCTCAGGGAAGGCAAATTGACATACTAGTTACTTGGGTAGGGGAAAGAGAAGAATACCCTCTTAATTGGTGAGTGTGTGTGTGGGGGGTTTTTGTTCTGAGCCTTGATGGCGGTGTGACTTTGCCTGGGTCAGGGCAAGCATATGCTGGGTCACATTTGTAATTCACAGCATCAGAAGATGGGGCACCTCCAGTGCTGGGTAGGTCCCTGGTAGATCCAGTCCCCAGATCTGGTGCAGGCACAAATCAAGGCATGCAGACCAGCACCTCACTGTGCCACTGGTCTCTGCTTTCCTGAGTGGGAACTAAAAGGAGTTACAAATCTGCCATGTGTAGCCCCAGCTGGCAACCAAGTACCACACAGCTGCTTGCTGACTCCCCCGTTCCCCCAGTAGCATGGGGAGGAGAACTGGGGGAAAAAGGTGAAACTTGAGGGTTGAGATAAGGACAATTTAATAATTGAAATAAAATAAAAATAATAATAATAATGAAAAGGAGGCAGAAGGGGATAGGAATAAAATCCCAAAGGAAGGGTAGAAAAAGCAAACAAGTGATGCACAACATAGCTGTGTACCACCTGCTGACCGATGCCCAGCCAGTCCCTGATCAGCAATTGGTGGGCCCCAGCCAACTCCCCCCAGTTCATATACTGAGCACGATGTTCTATGGTATGGAATATCCCTTTGGCCAGTTCAGGTCAGCTGTCTTGGCTATGTACCCTCCCAGTTTCTGGTGCCCCTCCAGCTCTCTCACTGGCAGAGCCTGGGAAACTGAAAAGTCCTTGACTCAGTATAAACATTACCTAGCAACAGCTCACAACATCAGTGTGCTATCAACATCATTCTTATACTAAATCCAAAACACAGCACTGCAGCGGCTACTAAGAAGAAGTTTAACTCTATCCCAGCCAAAACCAGGACAAAATGGAGTTTGCTTGCTTCAGCAGGACCCCAGGCTATTCGGTGCTGCTGTGAATCCTTCCAGGTAGAAAGCAGTAAAATAAGAAGCAATGATACTTTACTGAAAGTGCCCCCTGCTACTGCTGACCTGATGAATTTGTGCGATTGTGTTTCTGTGTTTGAGAAGATCGAGTGTATGTTGAAGAAGTGCTGTGCAGCCCTTGGATGAAGCCAGGCTTAAGGCTTACAGAGTACGTTGAATAGATGTTGGGCTAAAGGAGATGTTATGAACTGGGAGACACCAAGGTTGCTCTATCAGTCCTGAGTGACCGTCAGACCTGGGGGTACAGATGTGGGTGTTGCAACAAAGTCAGAGGTCCAGAAACCAAGCAAAATCCTGTAGGAGTTTGCCCAGTGGGGCTACCCTGCTTAGTTGCAAGATCTCTCTGTTATGAGCTATAAAACTTTTTTTTCTTCTGGAACAAACCAAAAGCACCTGGATCCTACTAGCTTCATGTAATGGCCTTTAGATTATTAGGAAAAGACAATTAACAGCTGGACCCTGACCACATTCACCACAATATTCAAGTTTCTGTAGATTTCTATTGTATTCTGAGGTGATTTTTCTCCCTCCAGCCCATAAAGTGTGTTGACTTTGGGTATGTTACGGTTAACTGCTACAGAGCAGTGCTTCCACAGCGAGATATTTTTGAATTGGGTCCTGCAGCTTGCTCCCTGCCAAGCCAGTTTGAGCCTTTGTTTTGCTTCTTTTGCAGGACTCTTGTGTTTTGCAGGTCGATGTTTGTGATTATATGTGGGATAATGCTTTTTTCTTTCTGGCCATAGTATTTCCCCACTGAGCTGTGTCTTCTCCACAGCCCTTAACATGCCTGAAGGAAGGGAAAAAAGCAGAGCCATCACCTGCAAGCTTACAGATAAACTGTCTCACTAGGATATCCACTCTTATCCAAAGGGACTCCCTGATGGATAGGGCTAGGCTCACGCAGAGAACTCTATTTCCATGCTGCAGATGTCATCTTCCTGTTACAACAGTACAGCTAGTCATGCGTTTTGCATTTTTCTTGACATAAAAATGTGTAGGGATAGATATATCTGCCTGAATGTGAGCTGCTCGAGATACTGCCTGCAACCCCAGTAGAGCTGGCTGCATAGGTCAGCATTTCCAGAACTGAAATACCTAGAAAGCATTTGAAGCTGAATTTGGAAATCTGAATTGGTGGCCAGCTTTTTTCCTGAGAGGATGTAAAGTAGATGCTACTACCACCAAAATCAGTGCCAGCCTTGGGTTCTCAGCTCTGACAGGTGCAAATGCTCGCTTTTATTTCCTCCACAACTCTAGTCCTCTAGTTGCACAAAAGTCCAAAAGGAAACTCTGCAATGTGGGAAATCCTGAATGTCTGATCCAAAGCATGTTGAAATGTATGCAAATCACTACGATGGGCTTTGGATCAGGTCCTAAGTAAACTAATTCTTGGATTGTCACCTCTGGTCATAATGGCCCTTTGTTCTGCCTTTTTAATGACAAATGATTATGTTATAAAAAGCCTTATGTAATTTCTGGCATCATTAGACATCATATATGAGAGGTGTGTAATCTTAGAAATGCTCTAGCTAGTTTCTTGGGTTGTGTAACAAATAATTATGGAATCTCGCTGAGTCTTGCTTTATTATTATACAGCTCCAGGCTCTTACCTCCAGTGGCTTTACATGCTTGTTAATATTTAAGCTATCTTGTAGCTTGGGTAATTTGTAATGACTTTTTTGTTACTGAAGCTAATATTAAACAAAATAAGTTGTTGGGGGAAAGGGGAAAAAGTGTGATGGATGTTTTGTTCTTCTGAAAGTGCTTTTCCTTGCTTTAATAGCTTTTGGCTGATTTGCAATTACAAATATGAAATAGGAAGCTCGTCCAAAGCCTTCCTTGTGTGCTTCTCTGGCTAATCGGGAACACACAGCACTGCTCTTCTCAGCAGGCTGGGCAGCAGTGGGCATGCAAGTTTGCCATGAAGAATAGTCTTGTATAAAATGAAGATCACTTAAAGATGTGTTCTTGCCTAATAAGAGTAAAGCTCTAGCCAAAGCCTGTTAAAACAGAGGTCGTCTAACTACAGAAAGTATCCAGGCCCATAGAAAGGGCCCAAAGGATTCAGCCACCCTTTGCTATCAACAAGGTGGACAAAACAGCTCCTGTTCCTGCTGCTTTTGTCCCACCCTGCTAAACCATGAACTCTTTCTCTGTCCGCTCTAATTAAAAAAAAAAAAAAAAAAAAAGATTTTTCCAGTTACTTATTCAGGACACCTGTGGTCTCTTCTCAGAGTCAGAGGAACAAATGCAAACCAGAGAACTTTTGTGTAAAACTGTAGTTAGTTTTCAGCTGGGCTGATGCTTCTGCTTGCACAGGTGGTAGCCAAGGCTTCAAGAATGGTATGTACAACTACAAATGACCCTGGAATGGATGGTGGGGTGGGGGATCACCTGTAGGGGTTTCAAGCATGACTCATTGTTAACCTCACCCTCCTTCTACTGGCTTTCATGGTCTTCAGGGGTCAGAGTGTGTTGCATGATCTCCAAAATCCCATGTCCCTTACTTAAAGACAAAGGGACAGAGCTGCACACCCAATACTCATGACATACGTAGGTCCAAGCCAACTTACCAGAGCTGGGGTATGCCTGGCTTTTTGATATATAGCAACTCAAATGATTTAAATAAATAAATAAATAGCTGCAGGTAGGCTGTGAAACAACACTTTCCACACAGGAGTGAGGATTTGATTTTTCTGATGAAAACCGAAGGTCCATAGTTAGTTGCAGTTGGAAAAAACAATAGCATCAAGTAAAGATAATTTGTTTGTGACTACCAATTTGTATTTGGATAATATGGGTCCATGGTATACTCAGCTCCCAAATCTATGTGGTTGTGGTCCTCTTGCCCCTGTGCATTTGCCATGGCCTCTACCACTCAAAACAAGGTACAGTAAAGGTAGAAGTTCACAAGTATGATCAAGATGAGGAATAATTTACTGTAACTCTTCAAAAGATGACTCAGAAAGGGATATGACACAGGTCTCAAGTTGTGAGACAAAAGTGCCCAGGGGAACGGTTGCAAATCTCTCCTGGATGACATCTGTTGATCCTGTGGTCTGTTATGGGGTGGCACATTCAGACGAAAATAGCAAGGGATGCTTTTTTACATGATGCAAATCTATCCGTGAAATTGAACTGAAACAGTCAGCATGGGTTCAAAAATTGAAAGGACAAATTGGTGAAGGAAAAGTTCTTCAGGGCTATTAAGCGCAAGGGTCCAGTTTTGTCTCAAGAATACCCTGAGATTCTGCAGGCTTAGGAAATAACTTGGGAATATGTTTAGCTGCTGGTGAACATTCTCTAAACTATGCAGAATAGGTGTTCTGGAGCCAGGACCCTGGGCTAACCAGACCCTTGCTTTGACACAGGACAGGTGGATTTCTAAATTGGTCATATGTGAGGAGATTTGGGAATCATGTGGCTTCCTATGACAAGATGCGTAACAGTTCTCACAACCTAGGTTGGTGTTCCTTGTGACATTTTTTGGAAATTATGGGTCCATTGGAAAGACCTATGAGGGTCGTATGTAAACTTGGGCTTTAAGTAAGATGTATTTGGGGTGCATGGCATGTGCTGGAGTTCTCTTAGACAAAGCAACCAGGGGAGAGGTGATTCTTCTGAAAGGGCATGAAAAGGCAAACCTGTCTGCCCTGCTTGTGTCTTTCAGCATCCTGTACAGCTACAGGCTGGGAGACGATGTTGTCAGAGTTCCCAGGTTCGAGTGAAACACATGGGCCCCTGGGGTGATGAACAGTCACCTGTGCCACCCTCAGTGCAGGTGCATGATACTGTCCAGAAAGGAGACTCATTCCCTTGCTTTCCCACATCAAAGTCTGGATTCTTTTCTCCCTGTAGTGTGTGGGCCTTTCTATGATTGCAGAGCAAGAAACTGGCTCTGCAAATTCTTTTTCATACAAAACCTTTATTATTCATGGTCCCATTTACATCAGTGAAACTGTGCTTGCAGGTTTAAGATTTTATTTTTTTGTAGCTATGAACCCTGTTTTCATAGTTCAGATGTGACCAAATTTAACCTATGTTTCTTCTCTGTCATATTATACAGCTTTTAACCAAGAAAACTTGTTATTTCAGTGAATACAAATATCTATTTATTTGTGCAGCCAGGAAAATAAGATATCCAGACTTTTTTGTCATGTAAGCGTAAATGGTGAGTCGTCAAGTAACTGAGACTTTGTTGTGGTTTAACCCCAGCCAACAACTAGGTACCACACAGCCACTTGTTTGCTCCCCCACCTTCCCCAGCAGGATGGGGAGGAGAATCAGGAAAAAGGTGAAACTCGAGGGTTGAGGTAAGAACAATTTAATAATGGAAATAAAATAAAATATTATAAAAGTAATAATAACAATTGTAATGAAAAGGAGAGAAAGAAGGAGAGAGGAATAAAACCCAAAACGGACCCCCCCAGGTGATACACAAAAGCTGGTCGCCACCCACTGACTGATGCCCAGCCAGTTTCCAAGCACCTATCTGCAGCCCCTGGCCAACCCCCCCTGTTCATATACTGAGCACGATGTTCTATGGTACGGAATATCAGCTGTCCCTGCTGTGTCCCCTCCCAGTTTCTGGTGCCCCTCCAGCCCTCTCGCTGGCAGAGCCTGGGAAACTGAAAAGTCCTTGACTCAGTATAAACATTACCTAGCAACAACTAAAAACATCAGTGTGCTATCAACATCATTCTCATACTAAATCCAAAACACAGCACTGCAGCAGCTACTAAGAAGAAAATTAACTCTGTCCCAGCCAAGCCCAGGACAGACTTTTATCTGTAGATAAAATATTGATGTATTGTTCAGATTGTGTGTATTGATAAATTGAGTATGATCCCCTTTGGTGATATAAAAATCAAAATTTTTGTGATTTTCCCCCTTATTTTGTGGGAAGCTATTGAACAATACAAGTGCTAGGGGAAAAAAAGCATGTTTGTTGATCGAGTCTCTGAAAAATAAACCAAATGAAAACTGAGACACAAATAACTTTGAATAGGATTTTTTCCTTCTAATAGAGATCCAGCTTTTGACTTTTTCCTCGCTATAATCCTATCTTAATGAAGATATGTAAATTTTATTTTAATATCAATTTTTTCTGTATGTTCAATCTGTAGAACTAATAGAGTAAAGAGAGAGCCTTATGCAGATAGGGCTACCGGTGAAATTTCTTTACTAGTCTGTACACGTAAACATCTCAGAGTTCAGGTATGTTTTCAACCTGATGTGGATGATCAGCACTACATAGTTATCACATATCAGTGTAACTCGGGGACAGTAGTTGAGTTTACATGATAGAAAACGATGACAGCACATCTGTGCATTGACGGGCAGGAGGGAACCCTCAGGGTGGTGCACTCAGAGCTGCAGATGGTGATAAGAGTGTTTAAGTTGGAAACTTATAAACCACTTGACTAGCGGCTGATGTGCTGTCAGACAGAGCTGTAGCAAGGCCTTTGGGAGACTCTTTGGGTTGTTCCCTCCTCCTTTCTCAAGCTCCTTGTAGTTGCTGCTGTGGATGAGAGCCGATGGTCCTGAGAGGCAGCAGTGGTTGGAAGGGCTTGGGCAAAGCTGGTACCTCCACAGACAGCCTGTGGAGCAGCTATGGTTGGACGACGATGAATCTGTGACTCTCTGGGCCTCAGGACTGTCCCTAAAGACTTGGTCCTCATATACGAGGGAGCAACTTTACTTTGCTAGAGAATGAGTTGCTGTCTGTGGGTACCTGACTAACCCCTGCCTATTGAGACTCTCCCTGAAGAATGAGTGTGTATTTTGAAGGCTTAGGGGGTTTTGTGTTATGCCCATCAAGGGGATGTTGGAAGACCTGGTCTGGCAGATTTTCCAAGTGTTGCTCATTGATTTCACCTCCCACTGGAGTTAGAGGGCTGCTCCTGTTTCTGGTAAGGATAGCATTGCATGGTCTTCTGGGTGGCATTGTAGGAGGCTTTTCCTGCCTGCCTGGGGCAGAACCTTGCAGTCTGTGGGATGGGCAGCTAATGCACAAAAGCAAGCGTGCTTTGGTTGCTTAACCTATTCTTTGCTGCATGCTGAAAACCTCATGTCCTAGTTTCAGCTAGGATAGAGTTAATTTTTTTTTTTCAGTAGCTGGTACAATGCTGTGTTTTGGATTTAGTAGGAGAACAATGTTGATAGCACACTGGTGTTTTTAGTTGTTGCTAAGTAATGTTTATACTAAGTCAAGGACATTTAGGTTTCCTAGGCCCTGCCAGCCAGAGGGCTGGAGGGGCACCAGAAACTGGGAGGAGGCACAGCCGACCAAACTGGCCAAAGGGATATTCCACACCATAGGACATCATGCTCAGTATATAAACTGAGGGGAGTTAGCTGAGTTGGCCAGGGTCTGCCGATCACTGCTCAGGGACTGACTGGGCATCAGTCAGCGGGTGGTGAGCGATTGTAATGTGCATCACTTCTTTTTTTTTTTTTTCCTTTTGGATTTAATTCCTCTCTCCCTCTCCCTCCTTTTCATTACAATTGTTGTTATTATTAGTATTATAATAATATTTTATTTTATTTTAATGATTAAATTGTTCTTATCTCAGCCATCGAGTTTTACCTTTTTCCCCAATTCTCCTCCCCATCCCACTGTGGGGGCTGGAGCAGGGAGTGAGTGAGTGAGCAGCATGGTACTTAGTTACTGACTGGGGTTAAATCATGACGGTCCTTTTTGGCACCCAACATGGGGCTTGAAGGGTTTGAGATAACAGTAGATTTGATTGGAATGTGCTAGATTGAATTTATAGCTGTTATTTCTGTTTAGCTACTAAAGGGCAGGTTTCTGTGCTTGCCATGGAGCTCGATTACCTTACTATATATATTAGTCTTGTGCTTGTTAGTGGCTGCATTTTGCTTTTGCTGCTCACTGTACTGCTGCACTGCTTATCATCAGATTGTGCTGTGCCTGGGAACATGCTGATAACAGCAATGGTGCGCGCCTGGGCTGGCAGATTCTATTGCTGTTTCTGCGCTGCGGTACTGGGCAGGCTGGAACTCCAATGTGAACTGGAGTCAAAGGGACTGTGACCTGTGGATGAGTCCACGTGGGAGCAGGACAACCCTACAACCTGCCCCAAAGGCACCTGGGCTGGAGATTCTAATGGATATACTTTTAAATTGCAGTAACCCATGACTTGTGTTGCATGTTGTAGGAATTAGTGTAGCAGGACCCCTCCGAACCGATGGGGGACAAGCCTTACAAGAAGCAGTGCAGGTGCAGCGGTGACCCGAGCTGGGCTGGCTTTGGTGCCCAGTAACTCCATGCAACACACCACCTCTCCTGTCCTGAGTGACCACCATACAGATGGAGCCCAAAGTCATGGACTAAATGAGCTCAGTGGACATTTGTGGACATTTTACAGACTTTTTACAAGGGTGGCCCATAGACCAGGGGAATATCTGTGTATTGCATTGGAGGATGGGACGGGGTGGTGGGGTGGTTAATGAGGTTGTATTGGAAAGTGTGGCATGGTGTAAATGGTACGGAATAAGGGGTGGATACTGTCCTGGTTTCATCTGGAATAATTTTTCTTCTTAGTAGCTGGTGCAGTGCTGTGTTTGGGATTTTATATGAGAACAATGTTGATAACGGGCTGATGTTTTTAGCTGTTGCTGGGTGATGCTTATATGAGTCAAGGACTTTTCAGTTTCTCAGGCTCAGCCAGCGAGAGGACTGAAGAGGCACAATAAATTGGGAGGGGATACAGCCAGGATATTCCATACCTAGAGAGTCATGCCCAGTGTATGAACTGGGGGTAGCTGGCCAGGGACTAGCTGGGCATCGGTCAGTGGGTGTATTGTGCATCACTTGTTTTTTTTCTTTGTTTTCTTTTGGGTTTTATTCCTCTCTCCCTCTCTCTCCTTTTCATTAATTGTTGTTGCTGTTAGTATTATAATAATATTTTATTTCAGTTACTAAATTGTTATCTTGGCCCATGAGTTTTACCTTTTTTCCATTTCTCCTCCCCATCCTGCTGTGGGAGTGGGGGAGTGAGTAAGTGGCTGTGTGGCACTTAGTTGCTGGCTGGGGTTAAACCATGACACCTCAGAAGAACTGGATGCAGCCTGGTCTGTGGTGAGCTCAGCACCCTGAAATCCTATGGGTCCCTCACAGCTTGCTGTAGTCATGGCCCTAAAGTTCTTTGCAATAAGTTTAAGGTCCAGGAAAACAGTTGCTATGCAAATAGTCTGCATATTCAGCATCTTAATTTGGTCTCATATAGGAGAGTTTAAAGAAACAGAGAAGGATGAAAACATATAACAAACTATCAGATGAAAATGAGTTTTATGATTTTTTTGACCTTCTGCCAAAATGAGCCTCTTGCTCAAAGTTTCATGTTAGTGTTTGAGCCTTCTAATTTGAACACTCACTTGGCCTGTTAATAATGCAGGGGACACACAAACACCCCTTCGTGATTCTCGTTGCTCAATTTGGCCGGGGTTTCCCATTACCTTCTTTCCCAGACTATTTATAGAATAGCAATTAAGATTAATGTATAGCTGCTCACATTTAGTTCCTGGCTCTGCTGGGTTTTGAGCCACTCCCAACAAGAGCTGAATGACTGAGATAGCTAGTGTCCATGAGAACTCCTGCTGAAATCAGCTGGCGCTATCTGTCATGTAAATTATGTGTATACTCTGAAAACAAATAGGTCTTTTTTTTTTTTTTCTGTCATCAACTTTTTTTCTGTTGTGGAATGAAGTTGTGAGGCTGAAGCTAAACAGAAAATACTTCCCAGTCAATATATGGAAATATATTTTCAGTATTTCTCAGTCTGTTCTTGCCATTGAATGGGAAATCTATCTAATAAATAAAAGGGAACTCATTACATGCATCCATTTCTACCAGTCCTTTGTGGGGGAGATGTATGTTATCCATACAATTCAAGTACCTTATGGTTGTTATGAAGTGGTGAAGTATAATGATTGGTTTATGCTGTTCTTTACTGGTTGCCAGCCTTTACTGCTTGTGTATAAAGGCTCAGATGTAAATGGTATCAGTAGAAACTGTGCATACAGCAGGCATGGTCTGAGGGTGGTATACGCCATTTCGAGGAACAGACGTTAGTACTGAGTTTATGGACACAAAGTCCTCCTTTTGGTGTTGTAAATCCCGATGATGCTCCTGTGCTGCACACCTATGTGTGAGTATATATATCTATATCTATATATCTATAACGATGGCTGATAGATCCAAGCTATAAGCACAATCTCTGATTGTAGGATGCTGTTTGCTGGCCTTGCATCAGAGGAGATGGATGGATGGCATTTATAAAGACAACCAACCAAAATAATTTGAACTCAAGCAGTGGTCGATCCTGTTTTGCAAGCAATTAAATAAGAATCAATATGAGGACGAGGGTACAGTTTTGCCAGATCTTGCCACGTTTGGGAGACCTGTAGGCACCAGCATGCTAAGCCAGGCTCCTTGTCCTGGTGAGGAAGAGCAGAACTGTGCCAAAGGGAAGGGTCCCACAGTTTAGATTATTATCTGAGTTAGGGTCGAGTCTGGGTACATGTAACTGCTTGGAAATTGCAAAACCTTATTTCTAAAAGGATACTACGACAGGGTGTGCACGATACCACAAGGAACCTGCCTTTTTGATTGCAGTGTCCCCTCTGTTAGAGTAGGTTCTGGTAAAGTAATGGCTGCCTGTGTTCCTGATAAAGCCAACTACCTAAAAGCTAAATGCAAAAAATATGGCTTAGTTTACAACAGATTTCTATATAACCTTTTACCAGCAGGCTGAAAAGATTTAATGACTTTAGTTCTGCTATGTACATGCACATCTAATATCCTCAGATTTAAAAATCTGAAAACATCCCTTCTTTTCCAGAGGTTCTTTTTTTCTCACTTGGAACAAACCTCTTGGCTTCCATTGAGTCAGGACCCTAAGAACAATATTCTGTTCAATTGCACAAGACTGTTTCCTTCCCACAACTGGATGGTGCAGGAATCCTATTGGAAGAAAGAGTGTGATCCTGTAATTTAAATAGTGTGCTACAATGGCATGTGCACTGAATTAAAAGGGGCTAAAATAATGGTGTGTGAGTACAATACTCCCAGTTTTTTAATAATTAGCTTTAAGATGTCTTATTGTAGGGCTTCTTTTGTATGTAACACTCATATATATGAAACTTAAATAGCTGCCAATTACTGATAACCACACTGTGACCTGAAAAGAAAAAAGCCTATATGGTACCTCAGAGTAAGACAGTAAACTGCATCTTGTTAATTAGCACAAGCGTTACCTCTAGAACTTTTTATCCCATGCTCTTCTTTGTTACACCAAGTTACTAGTCCAACTAACAGGCTTTTGGCACCATTCCAATGTTCACAGACCTGTGTGTGAACTGACTGATTTCTAGCTCCTCCAGCTGTTTCCTAGTTTGAGGGGTCATCTCCACCCAGTAGGAAAACTCAGCATAATTCCCCAATATTTAAATCAAACTATAAAAATGTATGTCTTCCACTTCTTTTCAAGCTAGTTACAGGATCTTCTGGTCTGAAATTTCAGCTGCAAAAGGAACAAAGAAGTGTCTAACATTAATTTTACTGGTGCAAACATTAATTAAAAGTAATTTGGGTAGACTTACAATCCTTGCTCTGGTTGTTTGTACTGGAGAGGAAGAAATTATAATAAGGTGATAACATGCACTGAGCTTGTCAAGTCAGCTGGTCGGATTTGAACCTGTCATCTGTGGTGATAGAAATGATAGTGCACAGGGGAAATTCTCCCTTGCAGCTACTGGGAACAGTGTGGGGTGGTGTCATGGTTTAACCTCAGCCAGTAACTAAGTACCAGCAGCCGCTTGCTCACTGCCCCCCTGCCTCCCAGAGGGATGGGGAGGAGAATCAGGAAGGAACGTAAAACTGGAGGGTTGAGATAAGAACAATTTAAAAATTGCACTAAAATAAAATAAAAACCCAATAACAACTACAAAAATAATAATAACAATAACAAGATGATGATGCTGATGAAAAGGAGGGAGAAGGGGAGGGGAATAAAATCCAGGAAGGGGGGGTGAACCTAAGTGATGCACAGTATAGTGGCTCACCACCTGCTGATCAATGCCCAGCCAGTCCCTGATCAGCAGTTGGCAGCCCTAGGCCAACTCTCCCCAGTTTATACACTGGGCATGATGTTCTATGGTATGGAATATCCCTTTGGCTAGTTCAGGTCAATTGTCCCCGCTGTGTCCCCTCCCAGTTTCTGGTGCCCCTCCAGCCCTCTCGCTGGCAGAGCCTGGGAAACTGAAAAGTCCTTGACTTGGTATAAGCATCACCCAGCAACAGCTAAACCCGTCAGTGTGCTATCAACATTGCTCTCCTATGAAATCCCAAACACAGCACTGCAGCAGCTACTAAGAAGTGAGTTAACTCCATCCCAGCCGAAACCAGGACTGGTAGGGGGAACTTATTCCTAGCAAAGAGTAAAACAAATCTCCTTTGTATGGAGTAAAGAAATGGGGAGTAGTTCCTAGTCCCTGAAGAATAGGGGAATTCAAACTGGACCGTTCCTGGGGAGTTCTGACAAGTGTTTCATTTTGCCAGCTGTAGAAGACCCAGGGATTGCCCACACTTCCTTGGGAACTGGCACTAACAGTGGCACATGTTTACTTGGCTTTGGCCACAGTCTCAGCAGTGGATGAGTGTGTTGAGCTGAGTTAGAGGCTCTGACTAAGAAAAATACAGTTTATATGCCTTATCTTCCCAATTCAGGACATGGAAGGAGAGGTGCTGTCGGCAAGAGACTTGGGGAAAGTCATCTTAGCAAAGAACGCTAGGGCGTCAGAAGGGCCTATGGCGAGTCCTGTCTTTTTGTGCTCAATGTTTTGTAGACCTAGTGCCAAGGGAGAAATTGCTTCTGCTTCCTCAAGAATAGCCTTGGATAAGAGCAAATAAGATAAGGGAGCAGAGGGAGGTGAAGGGGGAAGGTTGTTTCTCCACTTGAACAAGGCTTTGTTGAAATGTTACACCAAAGGGTTTTTTTTTTGGCGGTTATTGCTGACAAGGCTGAGTAACTGCAGGCTGTGTACTTTGCTGTCATGTGTTAGCCTGGCTGCTTGGAAGATCACTTGTAACTTCTTTGTCCTCCTTTAACCTGCTTCTTCTGGAGCTGGGGTGTGTGGGAAGAATCTGACATGACTCCAGGTATTGTGACATAGAAAGCCATGCCTTCGCCATGTCTGGTGATTAGTCAGAAAGATGCTCCAGAGAAGTTCAGAGAAAACCAGAAATGACTAGGGGGCTTCCTGGACTGACTTATGAGGAAAAAGTGAGAAAGTTGCTGCTGTACGTCTGTACAGTTCTGCTAAGTGATTAATGGGGAATGTGATGATAACATACAACTAATTGAGGCTTGTATATGCTAAAGAGAGGGGAATTACTTTGGTGCTGTATGATGAGGATGAGTAATGAGCATGTACCACTGTACTGAAGATGGCTGTGTGAAGTACTCGGAGCAACAGCAGTTGCTTGATGGTGAAAGAGAATTGAGTTAGACACTTGTTTTAGGAATATCAAATACTAAAAATTTGTTATTACCTGGTGATGCAACTTCACTTTTCTCACAAAGGAAACCATATTTTCATGGGGTTCCTTCTTCATGGCTTAGGATATTTTTAACAAGGCTACTAGACACTGCCTTGTTTCACAAGTTATTAAAAATAAACTGAAGAAACTGCACTACAAGGAAAGTGAATTGGGCAATTCTAGAAGCCTCTCATGTCCACATCTTCATAGAATCTTATCAGAATTCTAGGGAAAACTGTTTCTGTAGTGAGATGCCACGGTTTTAAATCATAAATGCTTTGGAAGGAATTGAAATAAACAGTTCGGTGTCATGTCTATTTTGAAACGTCATAGGTAACCTCTGAGGTCTTGCAGAAAATTGTCTTTTCAAAACCTTGAAGTAAGATTGAAAACTTCCATACTTGGAATATTGAAGTTTATCTGTCCATTCATAACAGCTACTGATAAAAATACAAGGTTATGAAAGTGGACTGTCAAGTTTCTGCTGAAACTTTAAGATCTCTAAGTCAGGTAATAAAAAGTTCTGTCAAAGTAAAATGAATTTCATAGAAGTAGTCTTGCTTAGGACTCTTCTGTCCAGTGAGGTAGCCTGGGATACCTCATGAAGCAACAGAATACCAGTAGTTAAGTCCAGTTTGGCTCTGTCATGTTATTCATTAACATTACTTCCCTACAGTGGACTAAAAATACTTCAGTAATAGTAAGGATAATATGAAATACACTATTTATGTGAAGGGTTAGTAGCTGGCTGTCAGATGATATTGGAGTATTACTCCAGGACCCAACTATTACTTAAAATAACAGCAGGTCAAATATAGCTAAAATAAACCCATTGGACCCTAACCCAGCTAAATTATTAAAACATTTATGAATGCCTGCATACTGCTTATAAACATGTACTTGATGAATAGTATGGTCAGGAAGCAACTACAGGGGAATTTTGAAAATGGTTAACCTATTTTTCTTTTTTTTTTTCCTTTCACATGTTTTTCTACCTGATGGTCCTTGGTCCTAGGTCCCACATACTCTGCTCAAGACATTGTACTGAAGAGTAGAGTTGTATTGCTCCATCTTAAATATTCTTTGCCCTGCTAATTATTAAGGAAAGAACCCACAGAAGCATTGCTTTTCCCCGTAACAAAGGAGGCTATTAGTGTGCCATTCTGCTTGAAAGAACTCTGAGATTTTGAAACATGTCATAACAAAGAAAACAATACCATGGTGCAAGAGCACAAATATTATGACAGTGTGTTCCCTCAGTCCTTCCTCATACACACCCCCTCTGGCTCTGGAAAAGAGGACAAAGCCCTAGTCCATCCAGACATATGGAGGTAAAACTTCCTGAAGGCAATAGCAGCGTTTAGCTCCTGTGCAGGGCTGGAGACTACATAAATTACTAGCTTTCTGAAACTGGCAATCTATATAACCTAAATAATTATGTGTTAATATGGGTTCGGATTTACAGAAAGGACTAGGCTCTCTCTAGCTATTGTCTGATTTTATGATGGGGTACTTGGGCTTTGTAGATGTTTTTTCTGAGGCTGGTCTCAAGACTTCTGAGAGTGTCAATGAAGACAGAGTTTATTCAGGAGGAAAATGTTTCCTCTCCAGGATTGCATGATGGAACCATATTCACCCCCTCACTAAAGAGCTACTGCAGTGCTCAGTAAAGTTGCAACAGGATACAAGTACCCTTGCCAAAATCACAGCTTAGTGCCTTGAATTTGGCTAGAGGTGGATTTCAACTTTGGGTTTATGTGTTCTTCAGACTTAAAAGGCAAAAATCCTGGCACAATAAAGGGACTCTCTTTTCTGTTATTAAATGAAACACCTCCCCCAGCTCAATGAAGAATTGAGCAAAATCTGGTCTTTGGTTCAGAAGCTCCACCCTTCCATGCGGGGCTGCGGTCATTTTCCTTGCTCTTGTGTAGGAAGTTTCACCCTGGACTACTTAAGGCATGGTGGGAAAGATGAATGGCCTATGAATCTGAATCCTTTTTATGTGCCTTTTTCCATGGAGAAATTTCTTTTTGTTAAGGGCCTTCTGTGCCTGATACTTCCTGCCCCTAAGCATCAACCTTTTGAAAAAGGGTTTGGGGCAGAAAAACAGACAAGGTCCCAAGACAAAACTACATCCAACCTCCTTCAGTCTTCTCAGCATCCAGTGTGAAATTAAGCTGATACCAAGGGCTGCACTTTTTTTCTCAGGAGTTTTCACTAGAGATGTGTGTTGAACTGAATCTTTTAGTGATCACTGCTGTACTGAGATGGCTCTTGAATAAAATGACCGATTTTAGTAGACTTCTTCCTGCATAAGGGTTAGGGATGCTGAAGGGCTACATATCCCATCTTATGGGTTATTTGAACTGTAAGAGCTGAGAGTAAGTTTCAGTATTCACTAGATCTGGCTGATGAAAAATAGAGTTAATTAACTCAATAGGAAAATAACATAATCAAAATGCTTCCCTACTTGCTGTCTCCGCTACAAAGGAGAATAGGCACAGTGTTACTGTATTATCCTGCTGCATGAAGTCTATGTAATATGTACAAATTGTTATCCACAGAGCAGTTTTGCAAGCTTGATTCTTCTCCATGAGTTTGCGTTTAGCAGCTCTTAATTCCTGAAGTGCAGAAACTTCTGCTTAAATGTCTCATTTGTATTGATTCGGTCTGAATCCACAAAGGAGTAGTCCTGCTGCTTAGTATCTTAAAATTTGAAGAGAATTAGGAAAGTGGCTAGGACTAACATTATTCAGGTAACTAGTTTTATCACTAGTATGGAGGGGGGGCAGGATGGGGAGAAGCCTCCCAAAAATGTTTGATGAAAATATTTTGCCAGGTATGATTTTTTCCCCCTCCTCTTTAAAGCATGGTAAGACATCCAAAATCTGCAAGAGTGGGAACAGTTATGGAACAAAAAAGTCTCAGAAAAAAAAAAAGTTATTTGGAAAGCCAAATCTCTTTTCAAAAATGCAGTTAAAGTCAAGGCCCAGTCCAAACTAGAATTCATGTGCAATTCTGCTCAGGCTGGGGTTTCCACCAAGCCCACAAAGAAACTGCAGAGGGCTTGCAACAGCCATCATGGGATGTTTGCAGATCCTCTGCCATGCCAGTGACCAGACTATTATGCTCCTTGTTCAGCTGGGCTTTCAGTGCCACTGACATAATTTTTGCCTGGACAACGTGTACAAGTACCTCTTGTATCCCAGACTGCACCCATCCAACAAACAGCTACGTTGGGTGATGCAGGGCTGAAAGAATAGGGCTGTGCAAAAGTGTTGGCTTACTGCTGATGTGTCAAATATCAAAAGGAGAAAGGCTTTGTCTCTCTTCTGTCATCCTGATTTATTAGACGTTAAGAAAGACAAAGTACCCAGACATAAAACCAGCGCTGTTTTGGGCAGGTCTGCGAAATGGTTAATGTGCTTGTTCCACACAAAAATGTAAAGTGACGGTTCTCTGATTACCTGCTGCTGGAAAGTGTTTGGACAGGTGCTGTGTTTCACCAGCCGTCTGTCACAGCTGACAGCCCGGATTTATGGCTGTGCACCGGGGCTGGCCTCCCCCCGCCGCCGGCCGGAGCCAGGTCCCGGCCCGCCGGGGGCTCCGGGAAGGGCCCTCCGCCCCGCCGCTGTCCGCCCCCTAGTCTCTTCTTTAACTCTTCATTACCAGAAAATAACCCCAAAACATTAAAATGCACAGTTTAAAAACTTCATTT
>JAVJGJ010000037.1:90387406-90405358 GCA_035590215.1 Microhierax caerulescens
GGGGGGCTGGCCGCTGGCCCCTGGCCCCTTGGCGGCCGCTGGGCGCTGCGGACGGGCGGCGGTGCCCTGCCGCCCTCGGCGGCGGACGGGGCGCTCCCTCCGGCTTCCACCTCCTGCTCCCCCCAGCGGGGCGCTCGCCTGCTTTCCGCCTTCCTTTCTGTCCTTCTGGCTCTTCACTCCCGCTGCTCCATGGGGCCGGAGGAGAGGGGCGAGGAGGCCCCCGCGGAGCTGGTGCGAGCGGGCGGCTGCCGGTGCCGGCTGCGCTCCTCGGCCCCCCGAGCCCGGTCCTCCTCGGGGCCGCTGTTACCGCCCGGCGCTGCCCCGGCGCGGGCAGAAGCTCTCGCCGGCCGTCGGGGTTACTCCTGGCTCTGGGGCTCCGGCCCCCGTCAGCGCCGGGGCGCCGGGCTGGCTCCTCGCTGCGGCGCGGGCAGCAGCCGGGTTATTAGGGTTATTAGTGTTATTGTCATTATCTCTCTCTTCCCCTGTGGTTCTCTGTCTCTCCACCACTTTCAGACCAGCCCATTATAACGCCGGCGAGAGGCGGAGCCAGGACGAAGATCTGAAAGGGTGGTGGGTGGAGAAGCAAGGTAGCAAAGGTGGGTATGCGCTAATAAGCCGTATCAGGGCCGTAATTAGCTGAGATGACAGCGAGGTCTTGTTGGAAAGTTATTTTACGAAACTTGTTTGTATTTTCTCCCGCCAGGTCCCTCCCCTTCCCGGGTATTTCGAATGGAGCCGCAGCTCGGTGCGACGTCGCAGAGCCGGGCCCGCCTCCCAGGTGTAAAATGCACACTGGCTTGTAGGTGGCAGAGCAGAACCTGCTACGTGCCGTGATTTATTTTAATAGCGCCGTGCACTGCAACAAGTTGTAATGTGACAGCTCAACAACCTGCTGGAGAATAATACGCGGCTTCGCAGTTGTGAATTCCTAATGATTTATGTAGCCTGAGAAAGTGGGTTCAGTCCTGGCCCCCCTCCCCTTCTGCCATAGCCACACCTGGTGCAGGGGTAAGATGTGAACAGGTAGGCAAGGCTGTGGGCTTTTGCTACGTGAGAATTCGTCTAAACCTTAACCTTACTTTTAAGTGTGTTAATGTACATACAGTAGCGTTGCTTGATCCCTTCCGGATGGTGCATTTGTAACCTTGTCTGTTACAACTGTTGCCCTCCAATAAAATCTTTTATTGTGGTTTTGGCTTTCTTTTTTTTTAAACAATGACTTTGTTTTAACTTTTTCTTTTTCTTTTTTTTTTTTTGTTTTTTTTTGTTCTCTCACATTGTGGGTCTATACATTTTCCATAAAACCTGGGACAACAAGTATTCTGAATTTTGCCTAGGCGCTTTCTAGAAAAATTAGTTGTGATTTTTGGGGGTTTTTTTTAGGTTGAAGTTGTCAGCCTCTTACCTTCCTTTGGAGGTTTTGCCTCTTTCAACAGTATGCTTGACGGAACAACTCAACGAAGAGAGCTGTGTGGCAGTAGCTTCTCTGAAAACTCCCTGTTCAGTCCTATCCTGCTCGCTGTTCAAAGTCAATTGCAAAACACCATTTGACTTCATACAGCAGTAGCACTAGCGTCTGCAAAACAATAACAAAACAAAAACATCAGCAGAAATTTAGTGCCATGCTTATATTTTATTTCTCATACATACACTTAGAATTTTGTGTCCTGGAGTAAGAGTTGGGTTGCTCCATATTTTTCAAAAGCAGTCTTTCTAAATTGGACCTTATTTTAGAATAAATACTTAGTGCAGAGTCACTCTGGTTAGGACTGTGCTGTTGTGGTCTGGCTCTTAAGGAGTGTTGGAGAGGAACATGAAAAAAGGCAGGTTTAAAAGACTAACAGAAGAAACAAACAGCACTGCTTTCTGCCTTGATCTCTCTTGAATAGAATATACATTCCCATACACATCTGCATTTTGTTGCAAAGCTTTCTTCAGTTTGCCTGAAACTGAAGTAGTAAATGCCGAACACCGAGATGTTCTTCTGTCCTTCTGGTTGTTCTCATGCTAACTTTAATAATAATAGGTTTGATGTCTTCCTGTTGTCACTATAGCTGTACCAGTTCAGAAAAGCTGGCAATTCAGAAAGACAAAAATAAGAGGAGGGAGACCTCTCTTGGTTCCTTGTTGTTGTTGTCTCCATGTAATGTAAACGGAGATCTTTCAGTAAAGCGTTGCACAAGCTGTAGGTGCCAATGTTTGTGTTTAAGGGTATGGGAAAAAGCTATCATTCCTTCCAAAACTTGTATTTTCTAAGATGATGCCAATGGTGAGGGTAGGTTTTTTCCTCTTCCTGCTTTTGTTGTAAATAGCAGCGAAGTAGCGATGATTTGCTAGCTTACCTTTGATGTTTATTTTATTACCGTTCCACTATTTGTGTGGAAAATGTACACGTTGTCTCTTATCTTTATTCAAAGAACTTAAAAAGTCATTCAAATGCTGTAGGTAAACACATCAGACATAACAGAAGCTTTTTCACAGCCATACTTCAGGACTAGGAGTGGATGGCAAAGCTGGTTTTGCAAGATTTAAGAGGGGACAGAAGCTTGTGCTTAAAATCATACAGTTATAGAGATTGCTATTAATGGCTGCGCTCAGGGAGCTTTTCGAAGACCAGCGCTGATTCTTGTTGCGGCTCAAGGCCCCTTCGCTGCCTCCGAGCGAGTGTCCGTTGTAAACTGGGCTCTTGAAATCTGTGGTGGCTCTTACCTGGGGAAACACGGGAAGGCACTTATGTGAAGGGCTGTGGACGCTTTAAACAGAGCCTTCCTGGCCCGAGTGAGAGTGGTGTGAGGCCCGTTGCTGTTGCTGCCCATGGAAGTGGCGAAATAGTCCAAGTACTCCTGTCTCTCACCACTGAGAGTATATGTAACCTCAAGTCTTTTCCTGCTATAGTTTTCTGAAAGGCACAGTATCGCCTTCAGGTTTATAAAGATTAACACAATCATCGGAAAAACTGATTCTGTTAAGTAAACTTCACATCAAAAGCACTTTGATGTGCTGTATTATAGCAAAGCCAAACACTCCACCCCCATCACCCCAAGAAAAACCTCCAAAAACTTCTCGCGAAGCAATGTAAAAAAAAAAATCTAATTCTTTGTTCTAAAATGAAATGTCTCTTCCTCTTTAGAGCAGCATAGCAGGACTTTTTTTGATGTATAACCCCCTTTTTTCCTACCCAAAACAGTTCCTCGTCGAAGACAAAGGGGAGAAATGCGCATGGTTACTTGAAAATCACATGCTCAACTTTGCTTCCCATTTTCTGTAGTATTTGACTCATTTAATTCAGAAATAATAAGAGTGTGCCAATGGGAATTTGGAGATAGGGCAGCGTAGTCCTTTGCAGTTTGCTCAAGCTATGAATTCTAAAATTATTCCTTACTAAATGTAGCAAAATGCTACACTGTCTGGTGATTGTGAGTATATTTTTGGTTGATCCAGTTGTATTGTCTCCATGGTATTTTAAACCATGATTTGGTTTTATATTTCAGCAAACATTGTGCAAAGGTGTATCACACTATGGTCTTGCTTTTCTTTTCCTTTTAAAATCTTTTTGATTTTCCACCCAATCCTTTCTTCCCATCTTTTCTACCTTCTGTCCCTCCAGACTGCTAACTAGATTAGAGAAGGTTTCCAGCTCAGGTTGTGTAAGCACAAGTGGTCAATAAAAGTCTCTCTGTGGCGACTGGGAAGGTCCTATAGCTGGTGGTAGGCAAGCTTATTTGTACATCTGAGATGTCCGGCACACCAGCTGGACAAAGTACTTCATCATCTCTTCTTCTCCTCCTGCAGCAAGCTGCAGGACTGTGCTGCCTTGCCAGGAATGATGAAATTGGACAATGCAATACACTACGTGAACAATAATAGACCAGTTCAAAGAGTTCTCTTTGGATGGGCTGCTCACAGCAGGAGATGTGCCTAGCATGCATAAATGAACTGCAGAGTCTGTGAAGGTTGGCTAATTGCACTATGTATATTTTTACAGTTGAAGGAAATCCAGCTAGCGACGGAGCTGTAAAAAAGGAGGTTGGTGGATATTCATTTAGACCTTGAGAGGAAGAGTTTGATCACTGAAGCAGAATGCATGTCTGCGTGAATTCCCACACTGGGAACTCCACAGATAGGCACTTTTTTACAAGGACAGCCATTCCCTGTGGGCAGAGATTTTCTCATGTCTTTGGCAGGTACTAAGAGCTGTATTTACAATGGGGAGTTCCATTTCAACTTTGTTTCATGCAGTCTTTGTTTTCTTGGAAGCTGTTGCTCACAATGAATTTTTCTCATGCTGAGAGCTTAGTATCACTTCCTCTCTATGCCTACTTCATGTCCCATAAAAAAGTATACATATAAGGAAATTTATTCTCTCCAGTGTACTGGGTTGTGACAGAATGGGCAGGGACAGATTTTCTCCTGTGAAGAGGATGGCATTATTGTTGTTACTAATGCTTAGTACCAGAGAAGTAATTCCTGGTTCTTATACCGTCCTTTCCACTCAGAGATCTTGGAGCTTTCCCATTTCACAGGCAAAGAGGAGTGAAGGGGAGTCCTGCTGAAATCATCTGGCACATCGGTTGCAACTCTGTCTGTAGAACTGAGCTCTTCAGAGCCATTGTCCTGTGCTGTGTCCACTGAGGTATCCACCACGAGGCCTCGTCAGAAGCCTTGGTACCATTTAACAAGGAGCTGTCAAAGTGGAGAGTGCGCTGTCCTGAGACTCAGATAATTTATAGCTAATTCTCTCTTTTTACTAGTGTTACATTAAGCCTCAGGGGCTTAAATGGGGCTCTACACCAGCGTAAGGTAAACCTCTGTGGAATATATTGCAGGTCTGCAAATATATTCAGTCTGTGAAAGTACATGACATAAAAGCATGCCGGTTGAGGAGGGAGGTTAAGTCAACACAGTATTTACAACATATTTTGTGATGACTTAATTTTGTAACTGTCCCCATAGGCTTTTCTCATAGCTGATTGCCTGGTTTCATTTAACTGCACCAAGAAAGAGAAAATCCAAATGGCGGTGGACTTACGGGTTTGTGGATCTCTTTGAGGACGTTATTCTTACAGTAAGGAAGGAACTGGTATTGGAAGGCAGCATAGGTATTGATAAGTCTGGATGTAATTGTCAGGACGGAATTGCTTGCTAAAAGACAGGCTGCACCGCAATTAGAAGTTACGCTGTGTTATGTTTGTTATGAAGTTATGATGCAGAAGCCATTTGGTGAAATTCTGTGGCTTTCTGCCAGGACTAGTGAATGTTTCTTGCTACTGGTGCCAAACAAACTTAAAAAGAAACCATCGTAGCTTGTTATTGCTGGTACCAGACCAAATATCTGTTGGCGCCAAACTTGGTATTGATGCCAGAGGCTTGCTATCACTGGCCCATGATATGAGGAAACACCGTCTGAGCTGTTACAATAGCCTCTTATTGCTTTCAAGTCCGTGCATTGATGGAGCTGAGTGAACAACTTCGTAAGAGAAGCACAGCAAAATTAAACAAGAGCTGAAGGGCTTTGCATGTGTGATGGAGTCATTGAACTTTGCTAGCCCTTCCTGGAATACACCTAAGCAAACTCAAAAACACATGCCGTTTACGTGGGTAAACAAGTTACGAGAGATATGAAGGATATGTTTCCATTCAGCTAAGTTAAAGTCCTATTTATAGCGCAGTGGATTAACAAATGAATCACCTTGCCAATAATATCCCAGTTGAACAGCAATAAGTATTCAACATTCTTACTTCTGGGTTAGGTTTTTTTGGGTTGTTTTTGTTTGTTTGTTTTCAAAAAGCTATTTCTGGGATGGAATCCCACGATTTATATAAGCATTAGGCAAATTTGTAAATAAATAAGGGTGTAAAAAACGTCTGGATATTTTTTTTTCACCAGACCAAGTCAACTGCATTATAATATAATCCAGGGGCAGCCTGCTGATGGCCAGGCCTTCCTCTGGCAGACAGGATTTGGCACTAATGCCCCCTAATTTTATCTGTCTTGTGCATGCTCTGCCCTCCATTTGCTGTTTGCCATTTTCCTTCCCTGCTTCAGGATCTGAATCGTCATCTGTTGAGCCATTTTAATCTAACCCTCTAGTCCTCTGGACAGCTGCAGAACAGTTTTGGTGTCTTTGAAAATCTGGTCCGTGCTGCTGCTTGCTTACTCCTGGGACAAGGTAGCATAGTCACACCAAGGGTACATTTATTACAGTAAGTATTATTATTATTTTATACAGGGTGGTGGGGGGCAGAGATTTGTAACCTCCGAACCGTGTTCCAGAAATCAGAAAATGTATTCGCCACTTTTCAGATGGCGGAAAAATGCAGTAAAAGCTTGAGGAGCTGGTTCTTCAGTGGCTGCAGATCTGACAAAATCATTAGTTTTGTTGAGTTGCATGGGTTGAGTGTGTGATCTCCAGTTCCTAGGTGAGTTCTTAAGGGATTAGCTGAGTTTCAGTCTCTTGAAGGTGTGAGCAAACAGTGTTGCCTCACACACGTGAAGTTTCTTCCCTAAAGATGTCAGAGTGCTTTGTGCAGAGAGTTGTTGCTATTTCTGTTCTGTAAGTAAAAGTTCACAGGTTTTAAATGTCTTGGCCAAACTTACATGATCTAAGCTGGGAATAGGACAGGGGTTTACTAATTCCTCAACTATTGCACTGTCTACTAACCTCGTCGTTTGCCTGAACCTTTACATATACTTGAGTAGATTAATAATTAACCTCCAAGTGGGGCACTTTGAAGCAAATGTAAAATGAAACCAAACACTTGTCTTGGTTTTTAGTCATACCAGATTTGCAAGTAGGGTGTGTTTAAATGATGCAGGTAGATAAAGTCTTGTTAATTTAGATTAGAGTAAAAGTCAGTGCCTTATCAAAGCAAGTGACTAATTAGGAAAACTATTACCTTTTGGAAAAGAAACAGTTGAACTATCAGTCAAAATTATTTTAACTAATTGAACTGTACTAATATTTATGCTGAATAAAGGCTCGTTCAACTGCTGGGGAAAGGAGAAAGACAGAGCTTTTCCCAGGAATTGCCAGTGTTCTGTTTTTTTTGATAATTTTGCTTTTAGTAACTTAACAGTACTTGTCATCAGTGTGTAAACATGGGGAAGGGAGGAGAGTCCTGTGAGTCATCAGGGAGCCAAAATTTACAGAATTTAAGTGAAGAACTGCAGTATTTATGCTAAATATACTGCCTTCAGTCTCTCCACCTCACCAAGCCAACAGGACAGCAAAGTGCTTGTGAATGGTTTGAAATGATCCAGTGAATCACGGGTCTGTAATAACTGCGATCAGGCATTTGAGAACCTGCACGGGTAGGAACACTAGGGCAAATTCATGGTGTGAAAAGAAAGATTATGATCAAACTGTATTTATGTTCAGACAGATACATGCAATTGTGAAGAATCATTAAATAACTGTTAACCACACCTGCACAGAGCCTCTGGCAATGCTGGCTTGTACAGAATCTCAAGAACTGCCATGTGCCTGACATCATACCTTTGCAAGGAAAGAAAAGTCCTGGGTGTTAGCCCAAGACTGGTAAGTAAAACATAGTCCACAGACTTGAGCCAGCTTAATGTCTGTTAGCGATTTTCTCCTGCGTCACACCCAGTACCTTCTGCCCTGTAAATCTGTCAGTAGCCCTGGATTGTTTGATTAAGACCAGGCCTTACTAAACAACTCCGAATCTGCTTTAATGCAATGGCTACTTACCTGTAGGTCAGTCAGGACCACGAGGAGGGAGTCAGTACGCGTGCGCTTAGGGAGGCCAGCACAAACAGCATCTGGACTTCTCTGGGGCTCATAGTTGGTGCTGTGACACACAGCTGCTTGTTTGGGTTTCCTTTTACGTGGATCACTTTGCCTTTTAAAAGTGTTGGGGGTTTTGGATATCTTTTCATGATGAAAATGACATTTCAGAGCTTTTTTATTTTTATTTTGAAAAAAATGAAAGGGAAGCCTGTGGGGAAGGGGACCAAGCAGGGTAAACGAAGCAGAGGAGAAGGGGGCTGGAACAGAGCTGAGATGAAGAGATGGAGATGTGGAGAAAGCTGGAGTAGATAGCTCCAGTGGAGAGCACGTTGCAGAGCAGTTCCACTCAGACTGTAGAAAATTCCAGGATGCCCAAAGATCTCTAATTTGGCTGCTTCTGCTGGTGGAATTTTGGACTGCTCACCTCTACAGCTTTCCTCAGGCTAGGGAGTTCTCTGGGTTTTCATTTCCCATGGTGCTTTTGGAAGCAATTGTCTTTCATCTGCATTTTCTCTCTTGGAGTACACTTTTCCTGTCTTTCATGGCTAGGGGTGGTTGAGGAGTTGGGTTTTCTTTGTTGAATAAAAAATATTCAAAAAAATGCAAAAGTGAAGAAGAAACATCAGTGTGTAATTCATGAAAGGGATTACCATGCTTTGGCTAGATATTTTTTTCTAATTGCAACTTCTGTACAAAACCTTTCCTTTTATTTTTTTCCCCTTAATGAATATATCCAGCAACTGTGAAGAATAGGAGATCCTGAAAGAGAAACAGAGTGTGAGTGATGCAGAGAGGGATTTTCAAGAAGTTGGAATAGTATTTCAAAAATTTTCAGTCTTCAGTATGCATATCAGAGAAGTGTACGTTGATAGATCAGACTATGGTGATATTTACTGATTGCTTACGAGAGTCTCGTTATTCATAACTTGATTTATTTGTGCCATAAGGGCTTGGAAGACAGTCCATTTTACTTTCTCCAGTTGAGACGGGGTCAATGCCAAGAAACTTAGCAAAGCCCAACATACGTTAAAACTTTCAAGGGTTATCAAAGTGTTGTGGCAAAAATGCCCTCCCACCATGCTACTTTAAATACCCAGCAATTCTCTGTAAGTAACTCTTGGTGGCTTGGACAGAGTTTATTTTGAAGGTGGGGTGTGAAGTAGTACACCCTGTACCCTCTTACCCCCACTTTGGCCTTTAAATGCACTATCATTAAAGGCTGGCCCCTTGACAAAGTTGGGTGTAAACTGCAGAGGCAAACGGAATAGGTGGGGCTTTCGCTCCAGTGGGCCTGAATTCAAACCTTCAAAATTTTGGCCAGACTCATGACTATTCACAGTTGCAACTTTAATTAAATGGTGTTGGATATGAGAGTTAAATGTGGAAACTCTGTATTCTATTATACTAGCTCATGTTGCCGAAAGAAATAGAGCCGTGCTTCTTGATTGAAGAGACAGAGGTAAGTGAATAATTCGCAACAAATAATTAATCTAAATGTTTCTAAATGATTCTTACAGAATCTGATTATGGTTGAGAAAGATCCCTATTTATTAATGCTAGGGGACTCCCTTTCACAAGGGGAAAGTTTATTTATATAAGATTAATGGGTTGAGGTATAGACTTGCAAATTCTTCCTGAGTCATCAGACCCAGAAAACATGTATTTTATATTAAGGTTAATACAATCTTCCACGCAAAAGTATTTATGAGTGTACTTTAACTGATGGATACATGATGACTGACATTCCAGAACCTCTTCTACAAACACCTACGCTGGCATACTTTTATACATAGGAGTAATCCTAATTAATTTGAGAAAATTACTCTTGTGCATGAATGTATTCATTAGTATTTGAAACATCACAGTCTTAGTATGGTGAGTCTTGCAGATACAATCTTGATCTTATACTTAAAGATGCCCACAATGTCCCATCCGGTCTTTATGGCTACTTCAGCACCATTTTACTTTTAGTAAAGAAAACAGTCCAGCACCCAGTCATTGCCCCTGAGGGCATACATCCACATGGCTAAATTCTCTTCCTTCCAGAGAAGTGGCCTCATCTGTACTGCCCAGGGAGAACCATCCTTTTTTCCGTGTTATCTCCTGAACCATTCCTTTGTATTGTGTGAGAAAATGCTAGGTTAAGAGGGAAAAGCCCATGTTGGGAAGCTTGTTGCTAATTAAACAGTGTGGATAATCGCATGCCAGCTCTTGAGTCCATGTCCTAGCTCCTTATAGTTTGCAAATGCAAGATGTAACTTAAATGAATATTTGTGTTCGTTTCACATCTTGATAAGGTGTTATTGCTCTCATCTGTTCTTTACAGGAAACAGCAGCACTTGTTATCTTCAGCAGTGTACTTTTGGGGATGTGTTTGATGGGTTTTTGTTGCAGCAATGCTGAAGAGTTTTGCCCAAGAACATTGCAGGCAAACTGTCTTTCTTAGTGTGTTGTGAGTCTTCCCTTCCAGAGGTAAGATCTGATGACAGCCTAAGTACTTTTTTTTTTTTTTGATACACACCATTTCAGTCTGGTCAGAGCTGGAAAGTTATAGCGCTAAGGAGAGTGGCTTTATTTTGAATAGAGGGTAAGGTAGAGAAATTCATGGGCAAGAAGAAAATAAAACCTACGAACTGAAAACATGATAGGGAGTTTGAACTGAAAATTTGTACCTTTAACAGTATCTAAATATGTAGATTCTGCTTTGCTGATAATGAGTTTTCTGAGCTGCTGCCTGAAATTGTAACTGCCTGCACATGTTGTCACACCAGGGAATTGTCATCATTTCATCCCAAAGCAGGTGCCTGTAGTACATTAAGTGATTTGCACCTTGCAGTGCCCCTTTCTGGTAGCTGGAAGAAGCCTAAGGCTTCCCAAGTGATCACCTGGGATATATTACAAAGCTCCTAAAGTATTTAAGGTGAATTCCAGCCTGTCTGTCTTCTCTTGGGAAGCACCTAAAGTGGAGGTACCCTAGTTTTTGATCTTTGAGATACTCTGCTTAAGGGAGGTTATTTATATAATTGATTGTAAAAAGAAGAGTTACTTTTGTCATTAACCAAGCTTCATCCTGAAGTGAAGATACAGTTTAACGGAGTGGGCCAGACTAAAACATTGTGTAAGGTGAGAGGGATTGCACCTCAGAATTTATTTGCTGCTTAAAAGTTGCATGCTGTCTTCCACCTCAAGCATTGCAGTTTCTTTCTTTCTTTGCCTGGCTACCATTCACTTATCATTCTTTCTGATATGACTCACACAGAAGGACATTTCATGTTAGACTGTTTTGTAACATCTTTCCATGAAATGCCAGAACATCAGTGCTTGCTCCAGGAAAAGGTGAGTTAATATGTGTTTTTATGTGCCCTGATGGTTGCCTTGCTTAATCAATAGTAAAAAGGATGTCTTTATTGACACTGAGAGCTTTCCAGAAGTGTTCTTTCTACCACTAGTGGTATGTTGCTTAACAGAGCTAGCTTAAGCTTGCCACACCGAGTTTTGCATTGTTTGTATTGCATTGGTTGGTTACCTCTTTCTGTTAACTTTCCATGTACAATTTAATTAGGCTGTGAATAATACGATGTGTTATCAGATGGCATAAGATTATTAACTTCAGTGAAGTGTTGTATGATGAACTAGCTAAAGATCTGGACAATAACTTAATACATTCTTCATATTTAACTGTCTCTGTGCATTTTGGCTGAAGATAACTGCCAGCGTATGTGCTCACAACTCTGTTGCTGAAAGAGGTGTGTCTGTTTACGCCGGTGAGGTGCTTGACTGTTGGTATAAATATAATGGCATGGTAATTACTGGTTATAGATACAATAAAGATCAAACTTTTTTCCATACGGAATGTTTTTATTATTCTGGAAGTATACCTCTTGGCTTTTCATGTGAGGAATGCTAACAAAGAGTACGGCATATCAGAGTTGAAAAGCCAAGTGAAAAAAAATCACAGTGCTTTATTTCCGCAAATAATCTGTGTGCGTTAGTTGCCCATGCACTGTGAATAGTGTTCTCAGGTGTCCTAGTATATAAATTAATCATAACTTATTTTGGCCTAAAAACAACAGCAAAAAGAACCCCTTTATAATGCCTGTAATGCTCATGCTTGCTAGCTGTATAAGAAAACAGTATTGTTTCTCTTTCTTGATTAGATAATTTATGGAATAAATTAATGCATATGTGAATAATAGGGAAAATGATAAGTCTGTTGAAGGTATCTAGTTTTAAAGTTGTTTTTCTTATGTATCTGACAACTGAAGTAAGTCTAGCCTGACCTCTTAGCAAAGCAAATAAAATGTAGTTATTGAGAGAAATCAAATTGTTCACAAATGTTTTCAGATGGAAGTTAGCTTTTAACAGCGAATGGTAATCCAGCGTTTTCCTATCCTGTTCGGTTCATGCTTAGCACTGAAAGGTGTATGCTTGTATGACACAATGTGTTGTGACTCCCCAGCAAAATGTTGCAATACATATTGGTCAGAGTATGTAGTATTTCAGAGCTATGCGTAATTTGTGATTGCAACAGTCCCAAATAGGATACAAGCAATGGGAGCACATGAACTGTGCTTAGTGTTTCCATCTCATTCATGATTTTGACTCAGCAGTTCCAGCTGATTATTAATAGTTTCTCCAACAAGCCTGGATTGACCAAGTGAATTTGCTTTAACGTACTCCAGTGGTTTCATTAACCTTGGCCTATGTAAAAGTGATTTTCTAAATTGGATTCACTGCACTAATCTTGGTTACTTGTGCCACCGTGTATTGCATCAAGCAACAAAATAAGCAAGAGACAAAGTGGTAAAAAGTGTTATTTAAACTGGAAGTGAGGCAGAACTCATTAAAAAGAGAATATACACCATGCTCATTATAGGATTTGCTAATGCTCACAAGTTCTTCCAACTAAATGTAATGTATGCAAATGACTATGTATGAGCAGTTATTATCAACAATACTAATAACTTCAATACTAGTAATAATGGTGATCTGGACTAATTAACTGTTTGGAGTTGAATTTTGTAATATTGGCAAGTTTTCTCAGTTTTATGGGGACTAAACAAAATCAGCCCCATTGGCTAACAGAGAACTCTCTTGGAATACAATCCTGGGTTGGGAGACAAGATCTGAACTAGAATAAAGGGGTGGCTGAAAGGTTCTGCTTGTGCCAACAAAATGGATAGAGGGAGAAAGTCAACTCTAAATGCGTTCAGCATGTTTCCTCTGTTCATATGAAGCAGATACATTCTGGTGAAGTGCAAAAGGCTCACTTGAGAGTTTAGTACTGGAAACACTGTATCTTGGTGGCTCTAAATGGTTTGGAGGGGATGCTGTTCTTGTGTTGGTTCTCTTCTGTTTTTCTGGTTAGAAAGAAAACAATTTCTACAGGGAGGTTGGTTTTTTTTTTTATTTCTTCCTGGATGTGGGGAAAAACCCCAGAAATCCTGACCTGACTATAAACAGAAAGTAGAAGGCAAGTTCATGGGATCACAGAAAAGGGGATCTCCTAATTTTACAACGACCTAATCAAAATGGTTTAAGGATGGCAGTATTGTGCGTTAGTCTGCAGATTTCATGGGACCTTCTGTCTGTTTGGGCAGTGAGGTACCATGCACGAGCCCTATGTAAGACATAAAAATAAGTGTGAATGATAGCAGCGCAGATAATATTGCTTCTTATAAATAATAATTAATGCTAATTAGTGTTGACTCTGTATATTGTGGCTTGGATGAAACTCTGGTAAGAATTGGCAGACATGCTGATATGAAATCTCCACCCACAAAGATCTGCTGAAAGAGCAGTATCTGCTGTAAGGGGATCTGCCCTTGTAAGTGCAAAGAATACAAAGATTTTCTAATTACTCTTCTTTTTTGCAGAGAAATCAGGCTTACAGCTTTCGAGTCTGCGTGCATGGGTCCCTAGAAACTGCAAATGTGGAACAAATGCAAGATCAGATCGTGTTCCTTATGTAAGCTTATACATAGTGTTTCATGTTCGCTGTAAATACCACATGTAATGTAATGTTCTCCTTTAATACTGTCCCCTTCACATATGGACATGGGACAGATGCATTTGTTGAGGACAGGCGATGGCCTTCCCTGAGCAGGGCGGGGGGCAGCTGAGCCACACTGCTGCGGCTGTGCCATGAGATGCAGGAATGCATCCTGCACCGGCTGGTGCCAACAGGGAGGCTGACACCTCCGCACTGGTCCTGGGTCAATCTGTATCTGCATGTGTGTCCGCACATATGCATGCTATTTTTCCTCTGCTGCTTCCCTCCCACTCTGAGCTGCCTTCCTTTCTGCAGTGCCCTCGAGCCAGGAGGTCAGCTCCACCACTTCTTTTTTGCCAGTCATGCTTCTCTTTCTGTATTTTCTCCTCTGGTTGGTACTTTCTCTCTTTCCAGTGGAGGGGCAGCAAGAGCCATTTGGCTGATTTAATGTTTTTCTGGGAAGGAAAGGATAAGACTTAGAAAAATAGGATGCTGATTTTTGCCTTCAGGCAAAATGTGTAGGGGGGACATACTTTTTCTTGAGGGAGGAGATTTTTAGTACCAGGGAGGGAATTTCCCCTAGCAGAGCAGTTTTTTCTGCGTTCCCCTCAGACACACAAGTCAGGAGCCTGTGTGCTGCCGATGTTGTGGAGGAGCCAGGGCTGAATGACCAGTTGCCATCACAAAATAATCCAGCTTCCCAGAGGGAGAGAAAAGGGGTTGTGTGTGGCCTTGCAAACGAGAAGGAAAAGGCGAGGAGGAAGTCCCTGGTTGTTCCTGGCTTGGTGGGAAGGGTTGCAGGGTCCCTGATGACTGTGTGACCAGCAAACACCCCTGAGAGCCGTAGACTGGGCCATTTGCTAGAGCAGCTCTATGACTCAGCTGCCTTCCAGGGCGGTATATGCTAGAGAAAAACTGGGCCCACGGAGCCGTATTAGCTGACATTTCAAAGGTAAGACATTCTGTTTTCTTGTTTGTTTGTTTGCTTCCCACTGGGAGAACAGTTGTATGTTGAGATGACTTGACTTGATACACACCTCCTTAGCAAATACGTTGATTCAACATTTAGAAGATCGTGTTTCTTTGTGGTGCAGAGTTATTTATTACAGTGTTTGTGGTGGGCTGGTGACACTCTTGTGATGATCAAAAAGAATAAGTTGTGTATTTTTTTTAAAGAATGTGTTAAACCAGTTCTGTCAAAATGGAGCTAATAAATACCAGTAATTGTTTAGACAGTTGAAAAGGAGTAATTCCCCACAATTTTTGGAAACACTGTAGGCAGTGATTTGGCTGAACGTGTATGGAGACCTATGTTTCCCTCTACGTTTGTGAAGCTAAGTGTAGAGTACTGTACTTGTTTTATATGAGTCTGGAAACTGAAAAAAAAACCTAGGATTTTTCTCTGAACATGCCAAAGAATGTTTGCGTAAAGTAGGCTAACTTTAAATGTTCACATTTCATCTGCTAAACTGCTTTGGCAGGAGCAAAACACTAGGATAGCAAACATAGACTACACCTTTCTTTTTAAACTGAGGAAGCTGGTAGGGGAAGGTGGGCAGGGACCAGGGAGATGGCACAGGTTCTGCCAGTTTAGTGGAAGTTTGCTAGTGGAAATCCTCACAGAGCAGCCTGGGACTGATCTTACTTAACATTTTCATTAATGCCTTGGGTGTAGAAGGTTGGAACTGACTGATGAAATTCTCTGCTGACACAAGATGAGCAGGCATTAGCAGTGTAGAGATAATGTCCAGTTCTTCCCATGCTGGGAGTGTAAGGACAGGAATAATGGAAACAGGCTGAAAGTTTAATAGCTGAGGGCTTCTGCCTTTAATGAAAATTGTTAGTCCCTACAAGCACAAGATGGGAAAGAACATGGTAGAGAAAGATTTGGATGTGCTAATTGACTGCAGAATAAGTGTGAGCTTTGGGTGCAAGCTGGGAAAAGCCATATAGAAATAAAGGGGTCATTAATGGATTAGGCTTCTAATTAGGAGGTTACTAAAAAAGATCCTGTAGTAATCTCCCAGCTGGAGTAGGAAAAGCAGCAAACAGAACTGGAGCTTCATGGACTGATGAAGAGGGCTCCTGACACAGGGCCTAACAGTATCAGGGGATAGTCTAATGGCACAGGGTTAACCTAGACTTTATTTCCTATGAAAGAGGGTATACAGTGCATATAAAAAGGGAAATTGTTGTAGGCATGGCTGATTAAAATGCTGAAATACAATTTAATATTGACTGATGTATCATTTTATTCCTCTTAATTTTCATTAATTTCTCAATCTATGACATATTCTAGACTTTATGGAACTCATTTGTAATTGGTCTTGTGTCAACAAGCAGGGGAGATCAGATTGTCTGCCATTAGTGACAGCTGGCTTAATTTAGTAATAGTACTTAGCAGCTATGTAGTGCTTTAAATTTTCAAATCCCTGTTCAAATATTAGCTAATTAGTCATCACACCAATTGCTTTAAATATTATCCGGCCTTCTATAGAGATGGGTAAATAGCTGTTGTTATCCGTATTTCAGAGATGAGGAAGGTGAGACACAGATGGGCAAGTTATGTCTCTGTGTGTCTTTATATATAGGCATTTCAAAGGCATATATTGTTTCAAGGTCTAACAAGTCTATCAACTGATTCAGCATCCACTGAAGCCAATGGAAATCATTCTAGCAACTTCAAAGGGTCCCCTTGCTGCCTAATTGGATTACCTTGCAAAGGCCAGCTTCCTAACATTACCTAGCTGGTATAGGGCACTTCGAGATGGGCTGATGGAAATCATATCTGCCCTGGCAGTCAGCACCCTTAGTGTGGCTGTAGGGGACAAACAGCAGCACCCAGGTTTGCTCAGTCACTCGGTGAGTTGAGTCCCAGAGGTGAGACTGGGATTCCTGAGTGCACTGTTTTCTCAAAAAAATATTTAAGAGCTTGAAAATATTGATAACCTAATGATGAGATTTTCAGATGTTCCTAGATAACCATCACCTGTTGATTCTGACAGTCCCAACATACATTTCTCAATCTATTCAGGCATCCATGTGACTCAAAATCTAGCCCTATGCTTCAGTGATATGTGGGAGTTAAACTCTGATAAGAAAAGCTCAACAGAGACTTGTTGGAAAACTCCAAGACTCAGCAATGTGTCTTTTATATGGCTTTTTAAAACCTGACATTCTGTGGAGAAGAAAAATGGAAAAGAAAGAAAAGACATCTTAGCCTCAAGTGTAATGATAAGAAGGATCCTAGAAATACTTTACCTATGAAGTGGCAGGCAGCTTTGCAGTGTTAACTTAATGTGACAACTGGTCAAACTTTGACTAAATATGTGCAGTCTTATGGTTCAGCTGTGTTCCTTGAAAGATGGAAATAACCCTTCACAGATTCAAGAACGTGTTGTTTTGTGTATTAATTTAGGGTTTTCATTCTTGAGCATGTACTATGCTTTGCATAAGAACTTTTTCTGCAAATGTTCCTGCCCTTAAACTTGTTAGGATTTGTGACAGGTAGCATAAAAAAAATGAAAGGGTGTATCGAAAACTGCTTTTTATCAAAATATATGAATGAATTTCTTCTTTTAATGTTAGTATTTGCTTGATCCTATTAGTCAATAGCGCAGTACTCCCCCCAAGCTTTGAAAGATTAGCTTAGATGTGGGAAAGCAGCATGGACAGCATTTTCCTCACTGTCCTGCCACATGCTGCTAAATACGGACTTCTTTTGCCTGCCTTCCCAGCCAGGAATATTGCGGTATTTGGGAAATACTGCAGTAACAAAAATATACAGAACAATGTTCTCTCTGGGTTGAAGCCCTATGCTATGCTGTCACAGTTTAAACCCAGCTGGCAATACCACACAGCTGCTGGCTCAGTCCCCCCACCACCACAGGGAGAGGGGGGAAGAGGTTTGGGGAAAAAGGTAAAACTCCAGGGTTGAGATAAGAACAACTTAATTATTAAAATAAAATATAATAGTAATAATCATAATGAGAAGGAGAGAGGAATAAAATCCAAAGGGAAAACAAGTGATGCACAGTATAGTTGCTCACCACCTGCTGACCGATGCCCAGCCAGTCCCCAAATAGTGACCCACAGGCCCCACCCAGCTTCCTCCAGTTTATACACTGGGCACGATGTTCTATGGTATGGAATATCCCTTTGGCTAGTTCAGGTCAATTGTCCCCGCTGTGTCCCCTCCCAGTTTCTGGT
>JAVJGJ010000037.1:90405448-90424800 GCA_035590215.1 Microhierax caerulescens
GTGTGCTATCAACATTGCTCTCCTATGAAATCCCAAACACAGCACTGCAGCAGCTACTAAGAAGTGAGTTAACTCCAACCCAGCTGAAACAAATACATATGCTCACTAATAAAGATTTTCATGTTTGTTACTTGTTCCTGAACAGCAATCATGAAATGACAGATGTTGCAAGACAGACCCCTCCTCAGGCTTGTATCTGTAAACGAAAAAGGATGAGGAAGAGATGTGTTCCTCCACATCATTAAGAATGCCAGATATTATTGGGGCATTGCAGTCATCCCAGTATGTTTACAGCAGATCAAAGAGGTGAAACAAGCTGGAGAGGTGCAGGGTGCTGAAGCAGGCTCCTCTCCTCTGTCCTGGTGGCACATGTTGCCAGGCTTTAGGCTCAGCAATGTGGGATCGATACAAATGCAGTAACAAATCACAGCTGTTGCACTCGGTCTCTGTTTTCAGCTCCCCTTCAGCATATGAGGGGTTGTTTCTTTTGGACTTTGTGAATCTTGTTAAGAACTGTAACTCTGGTTAGCCGTACCTTCCAAAAAGTGAAATCTGAATTTGATCCAGGATCTGTATGGCCGCTGGCACCAACCTCCAGCGTGGGAGCAGAGGGAGGCCTGGATCTCCTCGCAGCACGGCTGCTTGTTCTCCAGAGCAGCTGGTTTCCCCATTTCCCTTTACTTATGGCTCTGCTGTTCCTGCTGCTTGGTTGATGCTGGTGGTTGAACCCCAGCCAGTAACTAGAGTACCACACAGCTGCTGGCTCACTCCTCCAGTGGGATGGGGAGGAGAATGGAGGGGGGGAAAGGTAAAACTCAAGGGTTGAGGTAAGAACAATTTAATTATTAAAGTAAAATTAGAATAATACTGAAAAGGAGAAAGGAGATGAATAAAATCCAAAAGGAAGTGTGGGGAAAAAAAACCCAAATCATGCAGAGTACAGTTGCTCGCCACCCTCTGACTGATGCCCAGCCAGTCCCTGGGCAGTGACTGGCAGCCCTTGGCCAGCTCTCCCTAGTTCATATACTGAGCACGATGTTCTGTGGTATGGAATATCCCTTTGGCCAGTTTGTGTCAGATGTGTCCCCTCCCAGTTTCTGGTGCCCCTCCAGCCCTCTCACTGGCAGAGCCTGGGAAACTGAAAAGTCCTTGACTTGGTATAAGCATCACCCAGCAACAGCTAAACCCGTCAGTGTGCTATCAACATTGCTCTCCTATGAAATCCCAAACACAGCACTGCAGCAGCTACTAAGAAGCAAGTTAACTATCCCAGCCAAGACCAGGACAGGTATTCAGGAGGAGATTGTGCAGTGTCAGGCCAGGATGGCAGATTCTTCTATCATTTGTGTCTGGTAGAAAAGCAGCTGCTAGTCTGGCCATGCTGGCAGCCTCACTGACTGTATTCTGCTTCCACCCCTGCTCTCCTTGTCCTAAGCCCTGGAAGGGAGGTCTGCCTTCATTGTTTTAGGTCCACTCCATACCAAAATTCCTCTAGATATCTTTCTGTTCTTTCCTTTAACTTATATCCATGTAAATACTTCTGAATGGCTTGGAAATAAATTAGATCAAGTTCAATTTCTTCACACTTTCATTCTACTTTTCCTTCTTGTGTGATTTCTTCATTAGAAATACTGTTGCTTTTTGCTGAAAAGGCATCTAGGAGACTCTCCCTTCTGTCACCTGGATACAATGTATGTTTCAGAGCACAACTATTTTTTTCCACATTTCCCTTTTCCTCTTGTGTTCCTGCCTTGCTGATAAAAGATCAGCCTTGACAGAACACTAGAAAGCAATGGTAGGGGAGAGACTGTTTATAATTAGGCAATATGATGGGCTATGGACTATCAAAGGGAAAAGTATGGCTTTGGTACATGGCTGGGGCACAGGAGTTTGTTTCTTAATCCGACTTCTTAGTTCTCCCGCTCCTTGGCCTAAGCATGTCATTTAACTCTGTGCCCCAGTTATCCAACCTGCAACCTGAAGGATTCGCATGTTTCATGAGACTTAGAATGGAAGTGTAGTAAATGGCTCCTTTTCCAAATGAAAAGGAGGTCCCAGGCATCTGATCTTTCTAATAGCCAATTTTATACCATTTGATATAACTGTTGAAATAAGGTTTCTTCCTACTGTGAGACCAAAGTCACATCATGAATTGTAGGGAGAAGCGTAAAAAATCAAGTAAAAAATCTCCTCTCCTGGAAAGTTGTGAAGTTAGCAAAATTAGTTTTAAAAAAATCTGGCTATTATTCCAAATTGTGCAAAAACTGTAAATGGATAATTTCTAGGTTTGCTTGAAATGAAGCTTGCTAAGGGCAGTCTCAGGGTGTCTTCTGTAGTCCAGCAAATTTCTTATTAAGAAAATGAATCGGAGTTTATTGAAATTATTGGATTGAAGTCATTGGTTCATTCTTTTCTGGTAGTCTTTTAGTTCCTCTTCCCACACTGCCTGAAGCCATACTTGGGTTTCACAAATCTACATATGCAGAGAGAAATGAGATTATTGTGCTAAAGATTGCTATCTCCCTAGAATACAGAAAAAAGTCATATACACATGCTGAGGTGCAAACACGTACAGAAAGAAAAGATGACAGTCTACTGCAAATTAGTGTAGTTTAATTGAAGTCAATCAAACTGCTAATTTGATTTAGTCAAACTGTACTAATTTACACCAGCAGCTGAGATTTTGGCCCTTACTGCTTTAATTTTGTACTAATCTGTTTATAGCTTTCAAATATATGGAGCCAGTTGATTGCTAAACTGTTTATTGGGTGTGGTTCCAGGATTACAACAGTAATTATTTTACTGAAGCCCTTTATTTTCAAAAATGCATGTTTCAGATTTACATAATAGGACTAGACAATGACTAAGGGGCAAATTATACCAAGGTTATTGCATGCACTTACGCATGTGTTATGTTTTTATGACTCAGAATGGAGCTTGTTTGTGTTCCACCTTTGGACAGAGGTGTCTTTGGGGGGGTGGGGGGGAGCACTGTAGAGCACGAGAATTACAGAAGAGTCTCAGCCTGTGGAATTCTGTGCCAAGACATGATGCTAGATGATAAAATATTACTTAAGTGTGAAGGTGGGGGACTTGGTTATGAAATGCCAAACGGTTTTCCACAGCTCTGCTCCCTCAATATGGTGTTTATTCTATCCTGAGAGGAATGAGCTGAGGCCCTCAGTGCCAATCCTGACTGTGAAACACCTCTCCTCTTGGCTACCCGACTCCAAGTGCTGGCACAGGAGCATTCAGAATTCAGAATGGTATTTTGGGTGGTGTTTGCCTGGAATTACCCACTCTCAGTACCTTTCCCCATGCCAAAGGATGATGTTGATAAGGACAGTGGCACGATGCTTTGAAATGCTGGTTTTTTCCCCCTCCTTTTCCTTTTGTGTGCTTCACAGAATAGTTTGCATCCAGTTGATAGGCGGGGAAGCTGCCAGCAGTTTTCTGTCTGTAGAACCACCGCAGTGAGAAGAGCGGTGGTGCAGCAGCGGTGTCTGTGTTGGCACTGGCAGAGCCCACCGCTCCTCCCTGTATGGTGAGCGGGCTTAGTCCTCCCCTCCCCTGTGGAGTCAATCAGCGAGCCGGCTACTGCTAGGTCTGATGGATGCTGATGGTGGTGAGGATGCTTTCGTGTAGGTTGGGTACTTGAATGAACCTGTTCAGCCTGGTTGTTGCTTGGTTATACAGTCTGAAGGTGAAAGGCTTTAGACTGTTATCTCTTGAGCTGTGCAGCCTCTCTCCTGGCTTCTTAGTGTTTACAATAATTACCTTAACGAAACAGATCATCATCTGCTTGCTGTCATCAAGTGTGCAAAACGGTTGTTGGAGCATTCAGGACTGCAAAATTTGCTTTCTTGCAGCCAGGAAAAAAACTAATGAAAACATCGCTCTGATAATCCTCAGCTCTGACCTCTTTAATGCATCCTCAAAACTAAATACATATAAATGATTGTCTACGTTTTGTAAACAGGGCTAAATAGAAAGATACAACCCACTTTGGGATCACCAACACTGACAGCACCTCTTTAAAAAAAAAAAAAGTGTCTGTGAAACAACTTACTGATATAAGTTTGCAAACTCTTATAAGTTTGCAAAATGACCTCAATCTTCATAACTGCTTGTTAAAGGATTTTCTAAAAAGAGTAGCAACACCTGGAGACTCATTTATCACTGTGTCTGCCTACTGGCGATCCCACCTACACACTGAAGAATGACTGCTAACATAATATTTATGCAATAAACCAGCTGAAATATGTAAAAAGAAAAGCCTTCTGTAGGGATGGTAGAGATTAAAGAACTATTTGAAGTCACTGGTTATTTTTTGCTGCCTGATAAACAGGGGAGGATTCTTTTGGCTTCATGGCACAGTTTTCTTGAAGAGAAAAAACTTTTTGATATCCATTCTGACACAGGAAAGCTGCGTAAGACCAAGCAGGTTTTCCTATTATGAAGAAGGTTCTTTTTTCCCCCTCTTCTTCATGTTGGTAAACTGTGCTGTCACCTTCTACAACTCAAATCTGTGGAGCAGGGCCATTCTGAAAATCTCTTGAAGCCATTTGTTGCCTCTTGAACCCCTTTAATGATGTCCAAAGGCATCTGCCTTGCAAAGACCAGCCTGATAATTTCTAGACACCTTAAACTTCTTCTCTAACTGAAAAATTCTGTGAAGACTCCACTTAAGATCCAAGTGTTTAAAGTGTCCAGTAATAGAGGTGCAAAGCTTATAGAGGAATCAAAGCCATGGGCAGAACTGGAGCCCTGGAGGTGCATTACTAAGCACAGGCTCAGCCTAAAAATCCTACAGAGCTTGGTGGAATGACCTTGTGTTAACTTCAGCCAGTCCAGCAGCTTTGGTCATGTGTGACAACTGGGTCTGTAAAGCAGTTCTGACTTGCTGCTTGCACACGTAAGGGCTTTCTTCCTGGGCTTCTGTCTGTCCGGTGCAGTGGCCTTGTGTTGAAATGTAGGAATGACCAGGAAAACCAAATTTTATCTTAGATCTCCAGGCCATCAACCCATGGAGCTCTTAAACAATAAGAGTCCATTAGTGGTAGTACAAATACATAATAGTTATGTTGGTCAGTATTAATGAAGAGGGCTAGAACTTCAGATCGTGTTGGTCAGTCTAAATAAAAGGGAGTATCTCTTCAGATCTAGGAAGCTTGGCACCACTGGACTATCACTTAAAACCCATGTATGATAATTCTGTTGGGTCATACGTTCACGTACAGTGGGAGTAAATGGATTGTACAAAGGAGGAGCAATTTGTATACAGATGGTCAGCAAAAAATAGCTCTGTCAGAGCACAGGGAACACAGCCACCAAAGATAAGCTGAGAGACACAGTCCCCATGGCCTCATGGAAGTGTTAGTGACTGACCACATAGCAGCTATGCCAGTGTGTTGTAGTCAGCAAGAACGCTTACTGAATGGGATGATCTGTCCTCTGCATGTATCCTCTCCCTGTCCACTAGCTTTGTTTGGAACAGCAAAAAGCAACAACAAAACAACTAAAAGCACAGTAAGAAACCAAACCAAACAAAAACAAGCAAAAAACTCCACCTTCCAGGGCACACAGAAGTAACATGTTGGATCTCTTCAATGCCTTTGTATCAAGGCTTTGACCAAGGATAATTTGCACTTTAGTTCTGTTACTTTAGCAGTGACTGTCAGTGAAGAATGTCACAGCGTCATCAGTTCACATGAGTAAGTAGCTGGGAAATACTTCTTCAGAAAAAAAGCCTTGCAGGTTGTAGTAGATCGCAAGTGTGAACATGAATTGGGAATGCTGTTTAAAAAAAATAAAAATAAAAATTGCCAACCTGGGACATACAAACAGGAATATAGCTGACAAGACACATAAAGTAATCCTGCTTCACTCAATGCTGATAAGGCATCAGCTGGAGCACTGGAACTGATTCTGGGCTCTGCCTTTCTAATAGGATGTGAGCTCACTGGAGAGAATCCAAAGTGAACAAGGAATTAATTGAAAGTCTGGAAAACTTAATAGTAAGGACAGGCTGAATGAATTGGGCTTTTTGGCCTGAAGAATGGAGTCTTTCAAAGGGAGAGAGAGTTTAACAAGGGTCCCCAAATATATGAAAAGCTCTGGCAAAGAGGGGACTAATCAGAATATAATTGTATCAAGTATAATCCTATGTGTTTATTCACATGAGGCTAACTGGCTCTAGTTGCAATATGTTAGGCAACAGGGTAGATATTCAGGAATACTTTTTTAGCGAGAAGGATGGTGATTGCCTGGAGATGTAGCAGAGTTTCTGTGAGTGGAAATCTTTTAGAAAAAGTAGGTTAGTATCTTTGAACAATGATGTAGGAGCAGGTGACTTTGCCCTTGGAGCACCAAAATGAACAGGATTATTAGATCCTTTCTAGTGTCATTCTTCTATTATTTCATGGAGAGGGGTAAACAACAGAGATAACAAGACTGCCAAAGGTTTATGATGATTTGTGCCAATTTCAAGGTGCAATTCTAACACAGTGCCATGTATATAGATAACTTCATCACTATGTGACGTGATGGCAATCCACACAGACCCGTCTTACTAGTATACCCAACTGTCTGCATGGGCTGGTAAGAGAAGAGCATTGCAGGGTGGTACCTGTGCAGTGCAAAAGATGTGGTATGGGTTAATCTTAGAATGTTGTAGCTCAGCTGGTTTTGTCTAGAGCATCTCCAGGTGGTATAACTCATGGATTTTTCTTTTTAACTTGTAATAAAATAGGTAAGAGTTTAATTGAAACTGGTAGAGAAGAGGTTGACTAGATATTGGCTATATGTTGTGCATAAGATGCTACTTGCAAATGCTACCAGGAACTTGTGTTAGGTGCATAGAATCCATCAATCTAATGCTTAGTAACATCAAATAAGGGAAAAACAGAACCTGAAACTAAACAACCTTTTTGGAAGTTGGCATTTAGCTAAGACTGCTCTTTGGAAATTTATCTTCACGTTGTTTTTTTTTTTTTTGTGGGTTTGTGTTTTTTTTTTTTTTAAGAGGAGGTGTCCTGGTTTCAGCTGGGACAGAGTTAATTTTCTTCTTAGTAGCTGCTGCAGTGCTGTGTTTTGGACTTGGTATGAGAATAATGTTGATAACACACTGATGTTGTGAGCTGTTGCTAGGTAATGTTTATACTGAGTCAAGGACTTTTCAGTTTCTCAGACTCTGCCAGCGAGAGGGCTGGAGGGGCACCAGAAACTGGGAGGGGACACAGCAGGGACAGCTGATCCCAACTAGCCAAAGGGATATCCCATACCATAGGATGTCATGCTCAGTATATGAACTGGGGGCAGTTGGCTGGGGCCTGGGGATCATGGCTTGGGGACTGGCTGGGCATCAGTCAGCAGATGGCAAGCAATTGTATTGTGCAGCACTTGTTTTCTTTTCTCTGTTCCCTTTGGATTTTATTCCTCTTCCCTTCTCTTTCCCTTCATTCTAATTGTTGTTATTATTATTATTGTTTTTATTTTTTTTTTAAAAAATATTAAATTTTTCTTATCTCAACCCTCCAGTTTTACATTCCTTCCAGATTTTCGTCCCCATCCTGCTGAGGGGGGAGGTTAGCGAGAGGCTGTGTGGTACTTAGTTACTGGCTGGAGTTAAACCAACAGGAGGAAGAAGGTGATAAGTAAAAGTTTTGATTAAAACAGATGAAGAGTTGGCTTTTTTGGAAATGTTCATGTTTTGCAAAAAATAAAATACTAGAAATCTGAGTGACTTCTGGTTTTCAGGTAACAGCAGTTGACTGAATGTGGAAAATGTTATGCCAGGACTGTACTGTAAGTCTTTGGGGAACGTGGGGGCAGGTACCTCATATGCCCTATTATATGTTGGAGCTGAGGTTTTTGACCAGACATTTCTCTCCTATGATGAACGACTGTATCTCGCAGGAGGTGAGATCGCCAGGTGTTACAGGAGAGGGAGCCTGGGCAGCAGGTCTGTTTGATAAAGGAAAATGCAATCAAGTACCAGGAAGGACAACCATGAAGCTCTATGGTGACATGTCAAAATCTTTGGCATTCAGACATAAGCTGGAAGGTTTTTTTGAAAGATGTTATTTCCTGTAAGGAAAACAATTCTTTTCACAGCTCTACGAGAGAAGAAAAAGTGCAGCTGTTGTGGCAGGTTTGTAGGGCAAAAGGCTGCTCCTTCGTTTCTGACCAACTCTTATTTTCTTTGGGAGACAGCAAAAGGTGCACAGTACTGCACAATGGTTTTCAACTGTTTTGTTTGTCTTGAAAAGCGTACAGAGATGGGACTGAGCTGTCTGGGTTTTTTTCAAGTTTTTAGTTAATTTAAGGTCATCATTAGGTATCATCTTGAGATCTCTGCTTTGCTGTGCTGAAGAGATGCACTTGCCTATCTTAACAGAAAATGTCAGGTGGGTTGTGCCTACTATGTAGGAACTTGTGGTGGGCCGACCCTGGCCAGCAACCCATCACCCACCCCATGTATTGCTCACTCCTCTCTCCTACATGATGGAGAGAAAAAAGAAGGAAGGTGAAAAGGCTTGAACGTTGAGATAATGACAGCTTAATAAGGAAAGAAAAAGCCAAGTGTACAAGCAAAGGAAAAAGAGGAATTCACTCACTACTTCCCATCGGCAGGATGTCCAGCCTCTTCCTGGGAAGCAGGGCCTCCACAGCAGTAACCTTTGCTTGAGAAGACAAATGCCATAATAGTGAATGTCCCTTTTCCCTGAGCTTTTGTTGTTAAGCACGATGTCATATGGTAGGGAATATCCCTTTGGCCCGTTGAGGTCAGCTGTCCTGCTAGATCCTCTCCCAACCCCTTGCCTGTGCCCAGCCTACTTGCTTTGTGGGGAAGAGAGAAAGCCTTGATGCTGGGTAAGCACTGCTCAACAACAGCCAGAACGTTGCTGTGCTGTCATCACTTTTAACCACAGATGCAAAAGCATGGCACCACGCAGGCTGCTGTGAAGGAAGCAAACTCCACCCCAGCCAGACTCGGTACAGGTGCCAGGAAGGATACTGGTCCTGTGGCTACATAGCTCCTTGCTTGTGTTTCAGTTGTTTAATATCATCATACTTCTACCTTTTCATTTTATATATATATATATTTTTTTTTTTAGATGTGGGCGGAGAGGCCTTGAATGTGTGCTAAAAATCTACACTGAGTTGCACGAACAAAATGCTTTTGCAGGAAGCTGCAAATATGATGAAATGAGGGACAAAAAAACCTGCCGCAGGACTTGCCCTTTAAATAAACAATTGGGAAATGCCAGACATTGAAACACTCTTAACTTCTTCAGAGATGATTATAACTTTTTAAAAAAGTGATCTGATACCATTTGAAAAGAAATAATTGATGAAATAGTTCATGTTGCTATTCCCATCACGCAAAAGGAGAAAGGAGCCTAGTTTTACCCCCCGTTTCTCTAGCAACACTGCTACTTTTCACATTACTTGAGATCTGAGCGTGATGAAAGATAATTATTCAAAACGAAGCAGAAGCATTCCAGGAAAAGTAGAGCATATATATTTCCACTCCTATGGCAGAATGGAGGGGCACTCAGCCTTAAACACCAGCAATGTCATAATGTTCTCCTCTATAATTAAGTGGTTATGGTGCTAAAGGTAACGATTTACTGTTTTGACCTCTCTGAACCAACCTGACTACTGGTCTGAAATTAACCAATTTATCATATTCTGCCAAAAGTCAGCAGAAACAGCCATCTTTTTCCCAAGAGGCAGGTTTAGGTAAAACATCAGAGCATTTCAAAGCTCTTTTCTTTCAGTTCTTCTCCTAACCTTTCTGTGGAGGTACAGCATATATTTTAGGGTTTGTCTAGGGTTTTTGAAAATCAAATACAAAATAGAACATCTTTCATTAAAATCTGAGGCCTACACATAGAGGGGAGAAAAAGGCTGGCTGATGCTTGAGGGGCCAGCATGGGACTTCAGAGCCTCTGGTTTGGTTCTCGGCTCTGCCACGGGCTTTGCCTGTGAGCTTTGTCAGGGAATTTAATTTTCCCGCGTCTCTGTGGTGCAGTTGTAGAGGGGATAACAGCTTTTCGTTGCTTTACAGTCATCATTACACGAATGTTTCATGGGATGCTGACTTGCAGATCCCACGCGTCCCCCTGAAAATGCCACGTTGCATGTAGATATCTAAACAGTGGAAAGATTTGAAGACTACTCACCTGTGTTACAAAATGAGATCCTTCTTTTAGAGCAATTTCAGCTTGTAATTGACCTTCTTTTTATTGCATGATTTACAATTTGCAGCAATAACAATGGGTATTCTCAGGCCATTATTTCTGATGGGAGTATAAATGGGGATATAATTTTAATCTCATAATGAAATGATGACAGATATACATAAACATATAGTAACACATTAAAAATTCCCACAGAGTTGTAAGTCAAGTGTCATCTAGACAAGGCTGGGAGACTGAGCTACCATGTTATTACAGGCAGACCTGGTAATGGCACAGACAATTAAGACCTGACTAACTTTTTTTCATTATATGACTTTCATTGCAATTGCTGATAACATTGCCAAAGTTTAAACCACTTGGTCTCGTTTTTTCCTTGCCGGCTGTTTGACTAAGGTAGATTGCTGTTATTTTTGAGGAACATTTAATCAAAAATGGTTCAACTATTTGTTAGAATGAAGTAAGGAGGGAAGTATGCTGTTTGTTCACAGAGTCCTGTGCTTTTGAGCAAAGGCTTGAATCTTAACTTGGGAAGCTAACCTGATCTGAGATGGAGCCTTTTACTGACCTTGTAGGAAGACCTGGTAGAAGAATAGGGGCAAAGACAGCCTGCAGTTGGTCACTAAGGTTAGAGAGGCTGAAAAGAAAGAAACGGGAAGAAAAGTTCTTCAAAACTAGACTTCAGAGCTTCTGAACTTGGCATAGTCCTCTGTTATCCTTCAGTAGCTGTATAATGTGCCTGCAGAATGATGCCTTGACCAGGCCGTACTGAGGAGAGCAACCTGGTGGTACAACTGAGGACAACAGGTCTCTGTGGTACAAGTTAATAAATTCATGTTTATGTATACAAAGGCACAGCCTGTCCACATAGAAAAGCATACCAAAACAAACAAACAAAAAAGCTGCATTAAAAGGATGGAGAGTTGCAAAGTCACGTGTTGAGAAGTTAGGGTATGTCTGAGTAAGAGCTATCAGTGCAATGCTACAGGAGCACCATATGTATGTGCATTCAGAAGTAATTTCTAATCACATGATTGCATGCTGTTCTCTTCTAGTAGGTGTAAATTACATTTATAGAAGAGATGGACCATAAGACAAGATGTTTAGAGGTCTATGCAATTGAATGCTGATCTGGAGTAGGCCATATGTCAGTGGGAGCTAAGCTTTAAACACAGAAAACTTTGCAAAAATGTGGAAAAAATAATTAAAAAAAAGATTATGAGCAGAGAATGCAAAATTAGGGGCCAATTTTGAGATATACCAGTGTCTCAGCTCTGGTGTGTACGATGGGGATAGGATAGCTCTTCCTTTCTCAAAAGAAAGATGTTTTGTGATTTTAAGTTCATTAGCATTTGGTTGCTTGTGGTTTTTTTTTCCCTTATGAAAGCACTTAGATGCTGTCATGACAAATATGACAGAGAAGCCTATGAGTCCATTCATGAATGCTGGTTTCAGTGTTGTTTTAAGAGGTTGTGCTGGCAATCCTGGGTGCTGAATAAGGCAGAGGTCCTGGGGAAAATCACCTGTCATCATGTCATTGCAGAATGCATACATGCAAGGAAGGCTTATGTGAATTTGCACAAGCAACCATAAGCCTGATGCTCTCAATCCTATTCATTTTTGCACCCTCAGCTTTTTTAAATGCATTTCATTTTCCATGGTAGGGGGCTTAAGCGCAGTTTTCAACACGAAGCTGTATAATTGAAAATTAAACCCTAAAATGTTCTCTTCAAGTTTAAAATGAACAGAATATTATTAATAAAGCCTCAAATGTGTCTTTTCAGCCTGCAAGTGATCCATCTATGGCTAAACTCCAGTTTCAATTGCACTTGATGGTGGGGCGGGGTATGGATTTTTAGAGTGGCTCTACTGATTACAGGTAATTCATACAATGGCTTTGTGTTACAATGTGCAACACATGAGATGTATCTTTAGTTCTCGTGCACCCACTGGTCTCTTCCCATGAGTGTGAGATCAGAATAAAGCTTCACGGCTTATGAAAGCTGTTCAAAAGGCCATCTCTTTACTTTTTTGCCTTTAATATTGCAGTTTGCTCTGACGGTTTGTGCTATGTGCTGTAGAAAAACAGACTAAAAGGCAGTCCTTCTCTCAAAGAGTTTTTACAACAGAAGCAAACTTGTGGTCCACAACAGGTGGACACAGATGCAGCAAAAAGGGAGACGTGTAAGCAGAAAGTAAGGCAATACTGGCTGATTGGGTACCCAGCACTTACCGGGTAGTTCAGTAAAGGCAGTTTGGTGGCATCACCGTTGTCAGTGTCTTCATAGCTTTTGCAAGCAAGTGAAAAGCAGAGGACAGCTATCAAAAGTAAAGTAGCTGTTGGAAACATAAGAGAGATCCTCTTAGAAAAGCATGACAATGTGAGAAAGCCCAAAATTACTGGTTTGAAAAATTCCCAAGTACGATGATGAAGTTTGGTCTCCTGGGCTAATGGCAGGCAGAGTCCCTGTGCACGAGGGTGGTTCTGTGGTGAAGCTTTCACAGCCTACTAGTAGCTTGCTCTGTGAAAAAGAAAGGGTCTGTGGGAGAAACATCTATTTCCCTTTGGAGTTAGCTGAGCTTGACTGCAGCAGGCTAAATCCTTCTGGTATGAAATGTGGCACTGCTTTTCAGGAGGAATGATATGACAGACCTTGGATGCTGTTGGTTTTGAGGCAAATTGTCACTGAATTGTGTTCCAAGAGCAATGGGGATGTGCTAGCAAAAAGGTGGCAAGCAGAAAAAAGAAGGAGAAACTGCAAAAATTGTAACTGATATTAGTCACAGGGAAGAATAAGCCTAGAAAGATAACAAGGGGAAAAGCGGGATGAGAAAAAGGAGTGAGCCAGACAGATCTTCAAAGAGTCGCATGTATTGTGGAAGATTACCTTCTGGAGGTAACAGAGGCAGATAATCTCGTTTTATTTACTTTGATGTCTTTCATTCATGTAGAAAAATGTTGCTTTTTCTCTTACCCTTTTAATTGAACCACCTCTGCAAAAAAATACAGGATTAAGTTACAAAAATAAGGTCTATTGTAGTCAAACAAGTTTTGCAGACAAAAACATTAGTCAGAAGCTTGCAAAACCTGGAACTGTGAAAGATTCATGTGTTCTAAGTCAAGACTTTTCCAGTATCTCTTTTGCCTTCTCAATGCAGCTTCACATCCTCTGTGTAGTTTTACTGTGATTATCCTGGAGACAGAAAAGTCTCTTTGGTCACTGTTTCAAGTGATGACAGACTTTTTTTTTGAGCAATCACCTGCACTGTCTGCTCTGTAATAGTTGCAAGTAGTATAAATAGTTTTAATGAGCATTAGCTTTAGCAGTCAGCCTGGAGCTGCATGGGTTGCTTGAATTTCAGAGCTTTTCCAGTATCACCAACTATTCCTTTATGTTCCTCTGTTTTGGGTGGCCTGAGTGAATCAGGCACCAGGCACGTCGTTGGTTTTTAGGCACCCAGCACTCATCAATAACAAGGTGATTTAATTTCCCATATACTTCTGAAGTCAGCAGTTTTTTCTGTACCCAGGAGGACTGATGGGTAGCTCATGATCTGTAAATATATTGAATTGAGTTCCCTCTTCCTCTGTTCCACAGAAAACAGTAGCCAGTTTCCATTGGACTTTCATGCACTCAGATGCTCACATGAAAAGCTTTGTGTTTGATTTACTTCTGTGTCCCATATACTGTTTAGAGCAAGGAAAGCGTGAGAGCTGCTGTAAGTGACTTCTTGCACCACCCATCTGCTTATGGAGTTACTTGTCAGAACTATCAGAAGTGCCAAAACTCCTGAGTTTCAATCCAGTGTGTGTGGGCTTAGGGGTTCAAAGATTGAAACTGAGGACATATATGAATTGTTTCATAAGTCATCTCAAAAATTTCTCTGAAAAGATGGCCAGACTTCCCTTCCTCCTTTCTTGGTGCTGGCTATCTCTGACCTGTATTCAGTTGTGCAAGTATTCATTTGTCTCTTAGCACATTCTTTCATCAACTCAACATACACTCTGAGTTTTGGAGCACTGCAAAAATTACCTGTTAAAGGGGCTGTAGGAGGAGAGCCGAAGCAGATAAGTTTGTGCTCCTGTCTGAGGCTGAAATAGAAGAGGGTAAAGGAGGAAAGGAGGTTTGATTAAAATTAGGGCTGATTTTTATTAAAATTTTGAAAGCAATTTGATTAAGTGTAATGTGAGAGAATGGGAAGTGGGAAAGCATGCTGTCTTTAACTTCTCATGCTTTTGAATTGGTACAGGGAATATGTACAACCTTTAGTACCATTTAAAAAAAAAATCAAGCCAGATAAATACATCATATTGTCATTACAGGTGTAACCAGAGTGTTATACTGAATAAGAGTTCACAGGAGTTGTCATAGGTAAGGAGAAAGTTCAAGAGCTGGGAGCACAGCTGAATAAAAAGATGGAAGGAGGCATGTCATGAGAAGATGCAACAGAGAGAAGAGGCAGGGAAATTGCAAATTTGTCAATCCACAGTGATGATCTCAGACTTTCTCTAATAATACATGTAATGTGTCTTTGTTTTTCTACTCAGATATGTCATTGCTAATAATAGGATGAATGTGGTATCAGTCAACAGGGTTGGAAGAGTCTTTTCACTTGCTGTCCTTTGTGCCAACGCATCTTTGCATATGGCTTATTTGGTAGGAACATGGGAAATGAAACATTCTGGATCTAATTCACCCCAACTATAAATCTGGTTGACATTAAGTGACATCAAGTACAGCATGGGTGTACTTGATTCAGTATAGCTATTGGAAGGAAATTATTTATTTTAGATTTATTTTTTAAAGTGCTACAGAAATACAATGACCTGATCCTTGGTTGGGGCAGGGAAAGCATGATGCTCTACCCATGTAAGTCAAGTGCCTGGTTTGATTTTAGTGGGCACTAACTTGGATTTTATTTCTTAGAGGAAGAAATACCTCAATAACCTGGGTTTGTTCATTGGTTTGCACAGATGAAAGGTTTTCAAAAAGAAATGGTGTCTGCTTTCCTTCTCTAACATGCTCTGCTACATCTCCAAGCAGTTCTTTAGTTTCAGCCATCTGTTCTTCTGCCACTACATCAACATAAAAGGGGAGAAAGTGACTTCAGATTTTCAGTTATATGTATTTTTTGATTAGTATGTGTAAGGAGCTATTAAAAGCAAGAAAATGTTTAAATGTAGAAATACACCAATCCAGTTTAACTAGGTCAACAAAAGAGCTGAGTTTCCTCGCAGCCACAAAACTACCTAGAAGTCCTATTTCATTTTAGAGGGAAAGAAGTGTTAAGTTGCTCATGTTTGACTTCATGAGACACTAATGTGCTGTATCTGAAGAGTGGGTCTAAAGACGTTAATTTCTGCCTGGTAAGGTGCTAGGACCTTGCACAACAGAAACTTCAACTGATGTTAGAATGTTTCTTACATGCTACTTAGCGTCCAAGAGATTATTTGATTATTATTACCACAATGTAATTATTTGCATGTACATGTAAAGTACAGATGTAGAAGAATCTCATGCTGCTCAGAAGGGGAAAATAAATGGAATTGAACGGGTGTGTGAGCTCCATGAACAGTCAGGATGTGGAGTGGTGCCTTTTGCTTCCTTGGGCTGTGAGCTCTCCTAGTACTTGGTCAGTGCATAGCTCAAGAAATCAAGACTTTAGCTTTGCCCCATGAGTCTCATCTGAAGTCACCAGCTTTTAACGTGTACCCAGCTCTTGAAAATACATTCATCCACCTGGTTAGTTCACCGGAGTAATGCATTGATTGGCTATTCTTTTTTTATGCACAGCAGTGGTGACTGTAAAATCAGTGTGAAATAGAGGCAGACCTCTTTAGCTCAGCCAGACTTCTGCCTGGAAATACAGCAACCCTTCCTGATGCTGCATGCCTGCTCTCACTCCCCACTGACTCTAATGTAGGTTACAGGTAGGTGGTTTAGAGGGTGGATATTAGGAAGCAAGTTCAGTAGTTTGGAGTGATATGTGAAAACTAAATTTTGTTTGGGTTTCTTTGAGAAAGTCAACAGGTTTTTCTGCCTGGCCAATAGACCAGCCTACTGTTTGCCATCTATTTCTTCTGAGGAAAATGCAAATTAAAGAATTTCAACTAGGATTACTATTAGTGATCCCTATTAGACTTGCGCATTCACTGGTTTTGCTTATAGATCTATGGAGGGGGGTGGTGAAAAAAAGGCAAAAGACCATACCATTTCAAAGCACCTCACAAAGATCTTTGGAGTTCACTAAACCATATTAGCTCACTTAATCCTTAGAGGTGAAGTAAGGGGAACCTCAGAGACCAATGACTTGCATATACAATTGAGGTAAAGTGTTTGCATCCAAAAATAAAGGGTGTCGTCTGTGGTGACTAGCACAATATACCAATATACATGCAGAGTCAGTTTTGGAGATGAGCAACCAGAATAGCTGCTGAAGGCTCCAAAGCCTGGGGACATGCCTTTAGGCTGAGTTAAGAAATTATAAGTCATCTAATGTGGGAATGAAAAGAAGAGTAGCTTAGCCTCTGCCTAGAGCCCCAGCAAGTAAATGGCTCTGCATAAATGTCTGGATCAATTAAATTGCTTAACAATAACTATTGTGGCATAACTATTGCTGCTTTTGTTAGACTAGAGTCAGTTGTTACAGTAATGAGCATCACATACAGTTTTAAGTCCTGACATTGTAAATTACCTCTGGTAGCACCCTCAGGCTAGATCCAAAGTGGGACTTTGATGCTGCAACACTGAGTGTTATATTGCCGAGCTTTTATGTGGCTGGCCCAAGGTAAGCAGACACCTCTGCTAAGTGCCTTGGCCCCATACAGGTATGTGGGAAGAGCGAGGCACATCTGGATCAGGTAGTCAGCTTTCTGTTAGGAAACGCTGGGGATACTGTGGGATCTTCACCAGCACGTAGCTACCTGTTACACCCTTTATTCCAAAAACGGAGCTTGTCTCTCTCTCCTTCTAAAACATGGCAGAAGAGTAGGTGGGGGTGGCCTTTTGGACCGGAGCCTGGTGATTACAGCACTCCCCCAGGTTGTGGGAAATCTCACTCCAGTTATTGCTTTTGCCTGAGGGAGCTCAAACTCACCTCCCAGAGAGTTTCCTAAATAACGTGTCTATCTGCTCTCTGCAGTGGAGACACTGACCCAGCTGTGGAATTGAAGAATTAAAGAGAACTGAAGGTGAACTAGGCTAGAAACAAAGAATAAGACAGTGCTGCCAAGAAGCACAGTGACTTCTCTCTCCAAGAGCCATTTCGTTCAAAACACCTTTGCCATGCATAGAGTAGGAACCCATCTTCAAGGATTCCTTCTTGTAAGAGGAAAGTGAGAGACCTTTCACTTCTGGCCAGTGAAACCACTGCAGTGAGAGAAAAGGAGAACTTCAGAGGCTGGGGGGTTTGCATGGCAGATCAATAAAGTGCATTTGAACTCTCTGGGGTTGGCTGTGGTGTGGTGGTGGCAGGCAAGTTTCTGCCGTGCTAGCAGGATGGTCTGACAGCTGAACTAAGAGCGATACGGTAGCTGTGTCTAGAGAGGAAACAGTAGCTGCAACCGCATGCTGCGTGTGCCTGGTGTGGAGGTGGGCTCCGCAGGCTCTAGATGGATCAAGGCAACGAGGAGAGAGGAGCAGAGGAATGACCGTCATTTGGATTTTGCTTGGTTTAGGTAGGAGATACTCTGTTGTCAAGGCTGGGGTGCTGTGTGACACACGAAGCAGAGCTTTAGGTGTCCTGATAACTTGAAGTTCCTAGATGGAGGCACCTGTAGAATACAAGTAGCAGCTGAAATGGGGGTTATGGATTCACAGTCTTGGATTTTGGTGGAATTCAGGTAGTTTGATCCTTTTTGGCTTTATATTCTTGTCCTGTATCTGATCATTATAGTTACCTCTGGGACTGTGTAAACAAAATGATTATGCCATGGGTGAATTTGTACCATAATATTTGGGCCATGTAAAGCAGTGTAAGCTAACATTTGCTCATGACTCATTTCTACACATGCTGTGGAGTCCTTCTAGCAGCACGTGTTGACAGAAGTAAATGTGAACACAGCAAGAGCTACTAGATGGACATGTCTTTGGGCAGTCTTCACAGGATGATCATGTTTGTAATGTGGTTGGTTCAGTAATGTTCAGCTCAGAACCCACTGAAAATTGTACTGAGCTGGTGCTATGAGTTTAGCATTCTGTTCTAGTTACCTGGCTGTGTTAAAGCATTACCACTTCTTTTAAACCAGTATCTGAAGGCAGCCAAAGTGAAGCCAACGACATCTTAACAGGGAATTGGCTACCCATTGTATTTAATATTGAAGACTCTTTTAGACAAAGTCTAAATCCGCATCTTTGGCCCTGTCCATATATCATTATGTGACAATGTGTCACCAGGTATTTTACTTCCCAGTACAGAGGGATCTTGGGAAGTAGGGAGATTGAGATTCTGTTCCAAATATTAGTGCTATCTGGGAGAAACAATTCTTCATTTGCAGCAGCTAGAAATTTGTACTGATTTTATAAGGTGAAGCCCTTAAAGGGCCTTTAAAGCACAGCTGGCTGATATTTTTTCCTCATGAAAATTTACATTTAGTCTGAGCTGGGGCAAAATAACAAATATTCACAAGTTCTCAAGAACAAAAAGATCCAGAAAATAACATTCAAAATTTTATGTTCCTGGTAAAAAAATGGGTTTTCAAGTTCTGACATGGCACAAGGAAGTTGTAGCACATTCACCTACCTGTCTGGGATCCAACTGACCAAACATCCGATCTTATGATGTAGGCATCCCCACCTGAGTATGTCACTCGGGGCTCCATTTTTGTTACTGTACAGAAAGAGGCATTTCTAGAATGACATTCATTTCATGCTAAAGCAGGCTCTTAAATAAGTCAGGTGAATCACAGTCTAGAAGTGTAGTTGTCCAAAGTTATCTGAGATGAATCCTGCTTCATATATTCACTCTTGTCCTATAGCCAGGGAGCTCTCTCTCTTGTGGTGTAGGTGCTCCTAGGGCTCCAGTAGCTCAGAGGGAGGAACTATGGTTCCTTGTTGGAAGTGTTATCTGACCAAAATTCCAGATGGGCTGCAATTACAGGTGAGATAGTGAAGTATAAGCTCATCTTCTCGTAGCACAACACACCTC
>JAVJGJ010000037.1:90424962-90438882 GCA_035590215.1 Microhierax caerulescens
TCTGTGTTTTTTTTTTTTTTTTTTTTTTTTTTTAATTTTAGGATAACAATGAATAGTAAATGAGACAGTTCTGGCAGAAATTTTCTGAGAAACTGTCATTCATGTGAAAATTCATGAAACCTTTTTACAAATACTTGGCAGTTGTACAAATACCCTTAGAAAGGGAAAAGAGTAATGTGATCTCACAAATCATTGATGAGCTGAAGTCAGCATTCTGGACTTGATCTGAATTATTTTTTTTTCCCTAAACTATTTGATCCACACTACCTTGCATCCACTTGTAGTAAAGACTCAAATTCCCTTTTTTCTAGTGATTCTTACATTTCCAAATTAGTGAACAGCTGCTAGGAACATGTGTATGTTTGCATGAGCCTTTGATAACTATAACCAACAAATGTATTTGAAATATAGCACAATTTCATCAACAGATAGCCTGCTAGTTCTCTTTGCTTCTCTTAACCTAAGAGTTGCTTTTGAAGGTTGGACCTTCTTTAATACCATGTTGTGTGTGAGCTTATAAGTAGTTAGATGTGAGTGCACATTGGACAGTAACAAGCTTATGATTATACCTTACATCCTTGGAAAGGTAGCTTTCCATTCCCTTGAATTAAGACCTTGGATTAGAAAGAGGTCTTTAAATGACCTGCACACTGATAATATATAGGCTATTATGGTGATACTTCTTGTCCAAGCTACATGGTCAGGAATATTCAGGTACAATTTTAACAGTGGAGAGACTACCACCTCCTGGCATTGTAGACAAATAGACAAAAAATCATCCAGCCTGGGTGGCTCGAGTTAGCTAGGGCCATATGTAAAGCCTAGACAGCTCTAGATCCAGTGGCATTGTTAATAATAATAGTAATAAAATATGAATGCATTTTAGGATTCTTGCATGTGAAAGCCTTTGGTAATGTCACAAAATACAACCGAACACAACAGTTATGCTCCACTAAAAAATGCAACATACCCCAGTGACATTGGAAACTGGCAAGAGAGCAAAAAAATACCTACTAAACCCACAACTCCTTAGATTTCTTTACATGCCAAGCCCTCCTGGCCGTACTGAGGGAGATTTTCCATGACAACGATGGGAGAAAGATGAAGCTCCGAGTGAATTGTAGGAGAGGCCTCCGTGAGGGGATATGGGCAGCAGTGTGCTCAGCGGTGCTGGCGTGGACTGAATCGAAAGGTATTTCTCAGAGCCAGCTGTAACTGGATTAACAATGTGGCTGCCTGTTAGAATTTAAACTTCCTTTTGCTGGAAGATGACGATGAGGTGGGGAAGCCTTCTGTGTTGACGTTTAGACGTAGGCCGAAGGCTGAGATCTGCGTTTGAAATATCTTGCGGCATAAAGGAATTCTGTACCGCCTCTTTATGGTTTTCCTTGATGTTGTGCTCTTTGTACATATTCTGGCAAACTCTTGTTATCTCAGCCAAAAGGTGATCAAAATAAGCTTTGATTTTTAAGGGAGACTTTTCCAAATCTGCAGAGCTGATAAAAATGCTGTTTTTCCAAAAGGATTGGCACACTGGAGATGTAACTGCTTTTCTGGTTGGGCTGAAAGGGAGCTAAACTGCTCAAAAATTGTTGTGTTACCTATATAAGGTCTGCAGTTCTTCCTTAGGCTTGTAAATCCTCATTTATGTAAACCACAGCCTTTTGTGGTGAAACTGCTCAAACAGTTTTTCAGCATTGTAATACGCTGTTTCTCTCCCATTTGTTTTGGGTAAGGATATGGTCTGAATTACCATGCTATCAAAAACCACCCCCACAAATAGTTTTCACTTCCAGCAATCATGAAGTGCATAGTTTTTCCTATTTTAGCAGAGAGTACCTTCACAACGTTGCATACTGGATCAGATCAAAGCAAAAAAAACCCAACAACCCAAAACCCAAAACAACATCGCTGCCATGAAATGAAAAGGAACAGATATCACAAAGCTTGTGTTTGTTCAATTCAGGAAGGGAGAATAAAGATTCCAAATGAATTGGAGAATAAAAGCGTGATCATTAGGAAGGTGGCCTTTGGTGTGGTCACCTCTGTTGAGATTCAGTCTAACAGAACGTTGTTGTTGTCTCTACTTGTTCTGTAATGGCTCCACCCTATTCATTTGTGTAGAAGAATGGATCAAAGTGAGCTTGAAGATAGACAAAGTTTATAAAAACAGAAAACTCATTTTCTCATACATTCTTTGGTGCCTGAGGGAGAGGTATTGATTGTAAGGCAACCGAAACAAGCTGAGCTATTCTTGCCTTCTGTATGTTTGAACACTTGTAATTGTGCAATAGGCAATGAAACAACCCAGAATGACGCACAGTGTGCAGTACAAATGAGAGACAAAAGGAGTTGAATTGTTTAAATAAGGCAAGGCTGTGCAACTGAGATTCAGATGGGATTTCATCTTGTAGATGCTTCACAGAAAGGAAAAAATTCATTAACTTGATGAGTGGTTTTGTCTTAACTGTCAGTTCATATGGCAACTCTACACTATATAAATAAAAGCGTGTTTGGTTGTTTTTTTTTTTTCTATTATTTTTAGAACATGGAGAGTCAGTGTGCTTTGTGTGGGCCTTTTAATTTGTCTGTTACAAAACTGGGTTGTGCTAGGTCCAGGAACAGGATTTTGAAGAGAAAATGAAAAAGATCTTTTGCAATAGCGTGACTCTTTTGCCCTGCTTAGGGCCAGTGTGAGTCTCTTAGGTATGGCTCCGAGGGCTCAAAGAGGGACTTTGGTCATTTCAGGGACCCTAAAGAAATAGGTTATCTGCGTTGGGTAACTATTTCCCATAAGAAGGTGTAATTCGGGGTTGTCTGCAGAATCAGTTGCACTTAAAATTTCTAGGGCTGATCCATGATGTATTGCCTAGTGCTAACTGATTTTTGCAGTTTTGCCTTTACACCATCTTAACTGTAGCAGCCTGTATCTACTGCTCATCTTGTGTCCACAGGACTGGTTTGTGCACAGCCTGCCAGACATGTCTGACAGTCCGCCAACCTCCTTTATGTGTCCAGGCATGCTCAGGACTACATGTTTCAGCTGTGTCAGCACCTTTATGTACTGGTTTGCTGCTTGTATGGTCATGAAGCTGGTTTTAAAGAGGGCTTTGAGGTTGCCCTCTGTGGGGTGCCTAGTATAACACAGGGTGGACAGATCTGTTCAGAGATGAAAGTGCTTCTCCAGGGATGTCTTATTCTATTTGAGGGAGTGGAATAAGTTCTGCTAGTGTGAGATGCCCTGATACTGGTGTAACTGTATCCTTGCTGGGACCGATTCTCATGCCTGGCTGGTGTACTTCTGCTGTTTTACTGCTATGGACCAACAGTAAAGCAACTTGCGCTGCTGTGGCAGCATAGAGGAATATCTGTGAGGAATAAATGGTATTTATACCGATACCCAACTGAAGGCTTCTGTTTAATCCCAGTGCAGCAGGGAACAGTCAGAGCGTAAAGGAGGAACTAGGCTCCCAACTTGTGCAAAGAGGGGTTCATTACCAAACCTCTCCAGCCCCTCCCTTAGATTCACCTGGACACGTGCTTCTTCAGTAAGATAAATTTTGTTCACTTTCCAATGTGCTGACTTTGGGGTAAGGGGGGAAAACAGTCAAATCAGATATATTCTTTTTTATTTTAATTAAGTCATCTGTATTTGAAGGTGGTGACAACTCAGCTTCAGGCTCCTCTTGTTCATCCCATACTCTGGGAAAAGTTCCAGCCTGATTTTAGCTTTGCAGAAAGCTTGTATTGGTTTCCTAGCCCTATAATAAATTGTGAATCCTGTCATCAGCTCTAATGGTGTAATGAAATTTCAACAGTTACACAATGTGTAATTCTTGTCTTCTAAGGTCCCCAGCTGAGTGGCCAGCTACTTCTGGGGAAAGTGAGAGCTCCATAGGATATGGAAACTTTCTTTTGGATGAGGGTGGATTTGCTGTTGTTGAGAATTCCCATTTTGCCTCAAGGGGCTCTGCCCTGCTCTTTGTTTTCTCTAGCAACGTGAGATCTGCCACGTCAATGCAGATCATTAAGATTTCAAGCCTGGTATCCTGCTTGTAGCTAAATTTAAGGCACTGTGGTTCAGAGATGGCTGAAGTCCCACTGGTTCAATCTTCCATGCTTCTACCTCTGCTGTGGTTAACTTTGCCAGTGCTCTGTCCTGTGCTTTCCCCTCCACCCTGGTCACTGAATGTGCAGGGAATACTGGTTCAAACGTTGCTGGGTGTAAGGGGAAGAATATGCAATGTAGTTGTTCATGGCTGTGGACATGTGGAACAGCTCTTCCTAAGCTTTTTTTTTTTTGGGGTGGGGGATGGTTTTACACTCTTGGATAAGAAGCTTAAATACCTCCTGGAGGTCCCATCCATAGAATGATTCCTCCCTTTCTTAAATCCATCAGTAGCATATATCTTCACATCCATGACTGTAGTGAGTACCCTGACAGACTAAGGCAAATTATCTATTGTATTTTACTGTCTTGTGTTTTCTACCCATGTCACTTGAATTAATCTTATCCTTGAGTTGTTTAATATAACAGGCTGATTAGATTTTGTTTCTTGATGCTTTTGCTAGGGATTACTGGCATTAGGCACTGTTCTCTCTTCCAGTTTTGTCACCTCATGACACCGTGAAAGACAATGTGAAGTTGGCTAATGAAAAATTATTCCTGCACAGATGGATGTAGATATATATTCCATATGTGTGGAGCATTTCAAGAGATACAGAGAAGATAGTCACAGCCTTTATGCTCCAATGGTGCTTATATGCTGGAGTAGTAGTAACTTTATTGGCTGTTCAAGTGACTTAATTCTGTGTTGGGAATTCAGCCACAAAATTGGACGGTTGCAATAAAAATATAAAGGCCTTTCTCTCCTCTTACCCATACTCTGCAGCTGGGAATCAAAACTATCTTTGTGTTGAGATTTCTTAAAGTTGTCTCTGCATTTCATTGCTGGCATTTAATGAAATCCCTTTGGATTAGTGGAAAACATCTACCCAACACTGCATTACTTCTTATTAGGACAACCAGCAGGTAATACAGACAGATAGAGCACCCAAACTGTGGTGAACTAGAGGCTTGAAAACACGCTAGGCTTATTTCAGCCTTCAGAGCTTCTACCTGAGGTTGTGGGCATCAGGGGCAGGATTAAGTCAAGATCTGCCATTGCAACAACATTGCTAGGGGTAGGAAACATTGCCACAAAGGTTCACGAGTGTAATACAAATGTCCTTAATCTAACAAACTGAAGGAGAACTTCTTACTCTGATGGAGATGGCTCTATGCTTTGATGGCCTTAGAGTGTAGCCATTCTGTGCTCTTCCCTGATGATGAATGTGCTGCATGTAATACAGTAGTACCTAGGTAATACAGTAGTACCTAGAAACACTGAGTAGCGTTCCAGATCACGTTGTGCTGGACACTGTATAGATAAAAAACCCCCAGAGGTAATAAATAAAATCCTTAAAGTATCTTTCTGCTGCTGATTACTAGAATTCCTGTTTGTCACCTTCCATTTTTATACTTTCCATAGGAGACATTCTAGCAAGATATTCACAAGTTTCTTTTACAGAAACTTCATCTGTGGAGTTTCTGATGGGTGGTGCGGCTCCTATTGGATCCTGACAAATTTGTGGGTGCAAAGCACTTTCCCCAGTTAAATCCTTGCTGACTAGGTCTTCTCCATTTCTTCCCTTGCCATCTGGAATGTGCTGTGCATAATGCTCAGGCAGAAAAAAATGCATTTTTTTCTGTAACACTTGGCAGGGAGCTGGCAACTAGAAACCCTTGTTGCCAGAATCCATGTTCTCTGTGGGGGTGGCTCAGATGGCACTGAATTAACTCAGAGACTTAAAAATGAAAAGTATTTATGATAATTTTTATTGACAGTCAGTAACCAACCCTACCTCTAGGGCAACTAATCAAATTAGCTTTAAGAACAGGAAAATGGGCTTCTCTGAATGGCCCTTTGATTTTTTTTTTTTTTTTTTGTCTATTCCACAGTCCTGCTTCTTCAGCTTACACAATGCCTTGTTCCTAGGAATCAAGACTTTATGACAAAAGGCTTATCTTTATTCCCTCTATACAATTTTTTAATTCCTTGGTCAAATTGGATAGGGGATAGAGTCATGGAGTGAAAGACAAGAAGATTTTAGGTGGCTACAGTTTTAATGACTGTCAGTGGCTGGGTGGAAAAGGACTCCTATTGATGCCTTGTTCCTATTATGATGCTCTGTTCCCTCCTATTGAAGTGAAGGACTAGCGCTAACGGTCCGCCCCTTACCCAGCCCAACACCAAAGCCCCCTGACTAGTCAGCACACGTAGGTCCAAACCAGATGCAGCGTGCACCATTGCTCGTGCAGGCTAACAGACCAGCACGTGGAAGGGAACCGAGAGGTACCACGATTACAAAGGAAAGTAGTTGTAATCGGGGGATGTAGGGCATACATCTGCAGGTAACTCAGCTTCATCAGTTGTGTTGCTCATAAACCAGCTCATTGACTTCATGCCTATTAGTTCCTTAATCCTCCACCCCCTTCTGTGAGGACTCAACAATAGGGAGAATATCAACCCAGTGAATCACTGTTGACTGTGTCCTCCACATTTTCCTTATTTGGGCGGCCAGTTTTGCTCAGGTATGCCGAGCATCCACAAAGTGGCCAGGTACTAAGCCCTCAGACACTCAGACAGGTGTCTCAAAAGACATTTAGGAGTCTTACTCCAAGGTTCATGAACTAGATTTTAAAATAAGTCTAAAGAATTTAGATGTGGGATTTGGGACCAAATTCCCTTAGGCTTCTTTACTCACCAAAGGCAAGATATTCAAATAATCTTGACCAAATGAGGGTAATTATTCCTTCATCTTACCCCTGCAGCATATCTATTATACTCGTCTAATGAGTGTACTATTCAACTGCGTCAGGGATCTTTGTTAATTTAGTGGGAATAAAGAATTAATCATCAGTATCTCTGCTAAGAAGTTTGTGTTTACCATCAACATGCCCACTAGATGTGGAGATGTTAGGCTGATGTGAAATTAAAGTTAGACATCATCTTATAGTTGCCCAGTTCATTAACCCATGTCTTATAGGCCTTTCGGACTGCATTTGGTTAGAGATTTCAAGATGTGCTGGTATTTGTTTAATGAATGTGGTTGGGATAACATACCAAAGAGAGAAGCGTAATTTGTGCTTCAGTTTACTTATAGACTTGTAGCTTTGAGGTGCCCTTCATGAAGCTTTGTCTCTCACTGATGTATTTGGGACAAAATTCTGTGTCAGGTGATGCAGCATTGCCAGACAGCTCTTCTGGCTGAAGAAATGGGTAAGGTAGGATTCCTTTCTTTACTTTTTGATTTACCTAGCAGCCATGACAGCCTTAAAACCTACAGTTCACTGGAGTACCATTTTTGTCTTTTTTTTACAGCAAAGAGCTGCAGAAGTCAGAGCACTGCTTGTTTTCTGCATTTGTCATTTTTATTCCCATATCCAGTCCACAGAGCAGGAATACACAGTCAAGTGCCAAATCAGACAAAGCAATTCACGTTAGTGTGTGCGTGCGTGCATTATTCTACATGCTTTAAAAAAAGCACAAACTCCCCCCCCCCCAACTTTATGTTCCATGTCTGTCTTTGTGGGAGTGTATGAATGAATAATATTGTTGACTTTCTACTGAGCTCTTTTTTGCTGGATTATATTTGAAAGGCTTTTTGGAAGAGATATTTCTAGTTTCATTGTTTGTGTCATTCCTCTGTTGTTCATCTCGTGCCAGCATCTCATCCAGATCCAACAGGAGGCTAATAAAAAAATCCGGAGCGTCTTGTGGCAAGACCTCCAAGATGGGCAAAAGCCAAGAAAGTCTTGGAGCTATTAGCAGCATTTAACTGCGCTTTCAACACAATTTCCAATTGAGAAGGTCAGCTGAGAAGATTTATATGGTGGTTTGTGAGAAATGTTGGTAGCTGGTAGTTTACAACTGAATATATTGATTTTTTTTTGAGGGGAAAAGACACAGAACACCCAACCTAACTGCTAATCTGTGAACATTTGCCCAGGAAGGTGTCCTGTGAAATATAGAGATGCTTGATGGATTCCTCCCCCAATCCCTGAAAGGTGTTTATTCATTAATTGTACAGTTACTCATAGGTATTGAAGCACTATTTTGGAACAACATAATCTAAAGGAAAATAATTTATCAGATTAATAATAAAGTTGAGGATGTTGCTGCTTTGAAATGCGATTTTCCCAGGTCATTGGCAGCTATGCCATTTGCACTATTAGGACTTTAGACGAGCTCCTTTGTGGTGCTTTATGTGAAATAAATAAAAGGCTCAGATATTGCCAGCTTTGGGTGGTCAGTCACATCTGTCACAGGTCTTACATTTACCTTACTCAGGATGAATTTACTAATGTCAGTGGGGTTACGGTGATGTGAGGTTAATGGGTACAAGAGCTGAATCAGGCCTGAGGTGTCAGAGCACAGATCTGGACCAAAAGCATCACTTCAGTTTCAGCTCCTCTCTCCCCATCCCTTTCTTGCTACCGCCCTATTGACAATTCCTTCATGGAGGATCATTAGGTTTGTAAGCCAGTTCGTTTCTGGTGCAACCCCACTGGGTGCGATGCAATTACACCAGGGGCAGACTTGGGACATTTTTACTCTACTCAGTCATACGGGCCATGTGAAGACAGCTTCCCCATGCAGAGCATGTGCACGATGCTTTCCTGGAATTTGAGGGTGAAACTCATCTTGCCTGTTGTGCTTCAGGCATTTCACCCAACAAGACAGAGCCCTGCTTGCTCGATCACATTAGCTGGATTAATCAGCAGTGACAGTCTTCCACCTGTATCACCAAGTCTTCCTCTTGTACCTGTTGACCATTATCTAAGACAGACAAAGGTCTGGATGGACTTTTTCTTGGCCCAGATGAACTATTTTTATAATTTTTTTAGCAGCTGGTATGCTTTCAAAAAGAACATTTGGGGATGTGCCAGGAAGATCGATTTGGAGGAGTTTGAAAAGAATTGTGAACCTAAAGTACAGCTACTGTTGATAACTTGTGATGACAATTAGCACTGTTTGAGAAATGTTGCTGTGATCAGCTTTTATGTGGTCCATTATGCTGAATGTTCTCCACTAGCTGTGTCATCCAAGGGTCCTTTTACCGCCTGTCATTATCCCTGGACTGAACCAGGCTGCTGAAGAACTGCCGTGTCCCCTGCTTTTGTCCTTACCTTTGGGGTGCTAGAGCTCTTTCCACAGAAGTGGGGGGACTCATCCCCTTTCCTCCTTAGGGTGTATTCAGACAAACTTAACTTGTAAAGGTCCCCAGAGTTTTTGCCTGTTTGCAGTCTGAGGTCACATGGGAGCAAACCAACTGTGGTTATCAGTTGCTGAAATCAGGACTGATTTGCAACATAAAGGTGAAGGCTCTTCAGCATCCTAAGAAGTGGAGGACTACTACTTTTAATAGACTATCCATCCATATTTGGAAAGCTGTTACTGATTTATGATTTTTTTTTTTTTTTTACCTATCAAAAGTTCTGGGCAACCATACCCTGCAGGATTTCTTTTCCACTCCATTCTCTTCCTGAGTACTTTAAATATGTCTTCATTCCAAATAATCTTGTGAAGGGAATTTAATCTTCCTGGTTCCTCCTCAAGTCAAGTTCTGCTTTTGTCCTTTTGTAATCAATGCTGAAACAAAATCTCTACAGCGGCTGCTGGGGAGCTGCTGAGTTTGACGCACAGTTGGGGGAAATCAGCGTCTAGAAAAGAAATAAATGGGTCATAAGTCTAGAATACATACAAGCCTCTTAATATGCGTCAGTTATCTGAGTTATGTAAAAGCATGTGAGAGAAACACAAAGCAAACTGCTGACAAATGGAGATGACAAATGATGAGGTGTTTATTTACCCAAGACCTGATTTATCTGTTTACTTGCTTAATCCTTGTAGAAGATATATTTTGGTGATAAATTCAGCCAACACTTCCCCAGCTGTCTCCCTTTGTCAGTATCCAGTGGATTGCTGGTGGTGACCAAAATTTCCCCTCAGTGGTGGGTAAGGTTAGTGGAATGTCAGTCCCCTAGAGGTTGTGGGGTTTTGTTGTTTGGGTTTTGTAGGTTTTTTTTTTTAATTTTTCTTTTTTTTTTTTGTTGTTGTTCCCCTACTAGGTTAAGGGTAATGAAAATAGTATATGTTACTACATTTCAGTGCTTTTAGTTGATCAGGTCTATGGCTCCCATTTGTCTGAATAGCCCACTTGCTAATGTGTGTGTTTTTGTCAGGCAGAACCCCTGTCCCATATATAAACCATGCCGTCTCTCTAATAGAGTATCATTTTTTGCTTATATAATGGATACAGTCACACAATTTATACTGGGCTTCATGCTTCACTTCATAGCATTCTCATCTCTTCCTAGTGAAGTTATGAGTTTGTTTACTTTTTGGTTAGACTTAAAACTATGAAACTCATAAGATTCTCCGTTTATACAGGCCTCTCTGGTTTTTCTTTCAGTTTTAGGAAAAAGCACAGCTCTAAGTACCCGTTGCAAGCTGCAGAAAGCCTATGAATAGCCCTGCTGTCCTGGGAGGAGCACCTGCTCTTCATTCCTCTACTTCTTTGAAGTGTTCCAAGGTCTCCAGGTAGGTCCAAAATATATCATTCAATATGATGAGGTTTAAATGGATTTACTTGTTGTGATAGTTGGTCAATCTTTAAACAGAGGAAGGATCCCATTAAAAAATGGTGTCTGAGAAACTATAAGTAGCAGGTGTACATGAGTCTGAGCTGCAGTCTAGAGCTCTGGATGACACTGGTAATGAATATTAACAACTTCAATTACATGTATTTTTTTCAAATGCATTCATCAGTGAGGGAAGAAACAACCCTACCTAATATTTATGAATTAAAGACGTGTGCTGGATAGATTCATACCACAGCCATGAAAGAAAACACATGCATACAAAAATAAGTAGGAGAAAAGAATAGCAAGTAGTCATCTTAGTACAGGTTATATTAGTATGGCTAGTGTACAAGTGGGACAGATTAAAATTGTGCTCCTAGTTTTTTAAGGTCTTTAACCTTGACTTTGTCAACTGAATATTTTTTTTAAACATAAATAATAATGGCAAAAGGTTGGTTTGTGTTTTGAGGTAAAATAGAGAAACAAAAATGCTATAATGTGACACTAGAATGATACCCCCATGCAGCTAATCCAGGGTAATTCCATATCCTGGCTTTTGCCACTGGGGCACGCATGTGTTCTGGTCTCTCAGCAGTGCTAGAACAATATCCCACATCTCCTCCCTTTCTCCACCACCACCTGGCTCCTCTTGCTGGCCTCTGACCAGGGGCTGTGAACTCTCCCCTTGTCTTTGGTGTAGTGTATTCCTTCTCCCAGCTAACCTGATTCTGGTGAGGTCTTCTTTACTGGCTTCCAACTCCAGTCTCTTTGCTCAAAATGGTCCCAGTCTCCCATTCTTTCACTCATTTACTATTTCTTTCCTTCCTCTCTGGTTCTTTTTTTTTTTTTTTTGTTTGTTTGTTTGTTTGTTTTTTTCCTTGGCTGCTTCCCCCATGTTCTTGTCCAAAAGCTGCTTCTTCCATACTACCTGGGAGTGAGAAAGTGGGCAACTGGGAACACAGGTGGTAGAGGATGTACTCTGTTGCAATGCCTAACCCTGGACCAGGGTAACCAGGAGCCTCAGCTGTGGAGAAAAAAACCTCTGTATTTTTCCCATGTACCTAGGCTGAAGGATTTTCAGATATTCTGTGGGGCAAGGGCATGAACAGTGTGAACACAATAGGGCTCCACTGACATGGAAGATGCCTGATGAAATTGCACCAGGGATATAATTATTCAGTGTGTTCAGCTAGCGGCTTTGCTAAAAATGCAGGAAAGATAGAAGGCAAGATGAATTATGTAGAGCACAGTAAATATCTTACTCAACAGCTCCATAGCCTATATATGGCTCCCTTTTTAGGATTCCGCGTGGGCTTATTGTAGAGCTTAATGGCTCAGTTACCCAATCATAATGACCTACTGCGTGCAAGAGCAGAGCATGATAAAGCACTCCTAATGTGTCTACGATGCAAGGTATTTTAATTCTGACATGAGTGTTGCAGGAAGACGTGGCACTCTTCCACACCAAGACATGGACAGACTTAGGTGGGTGGTAGTGCTGTTGATGGAATAAAACAAGTAGTGAAGTTTTTCCCACTGGGTCCTATATATACTATCTGTAAAACCTAACATATTTTGTTGGCTTTATGAAAGTGTAAGTTCTTGTTTATATTAGAAAAATTAGTTATATTTTTGTGCCCTTAGTAAAATACTTGGCATCTTTTTATGGTCTCTCAGTTAAGCAAGCGGTTTTGCTCCACATACGAACTGAGAACTGCAAACTTACAGCACGCATCAATTCTTCAGAGGAAGTACTAAGGCACCTGCTTAATTTTTGCCATGCAAAGCAGTTCCTTGCATTTCAGTGGTGTGGTTAGACTCTTGATTCCAGAACTCTTCAGCTGTCTTACCTCACTTTGGCCCCTTTATGTTTGTAGGGATCCTGCTTTTACCAGGTGCTTTCTGATGCCTCTTCTCAGGAAAAGCATGCATCTGTAGCACAGGTGTACCTCTTTCAGCATCTCTGGGCCACATCTCTGCTGGCACTCCTCTTGTGTCTGTCTTTTCCTACCCTATTGGGGTAGGAGAACCCTTTCTGGGTCTCGGGCACTGGAGACAGCCAGAGTAATAGCAGGAAAAATTATTATGGAAGCACAGAATACCTGGGATCGGGACCTCATTCCCCTAGGTGTATAAGCCTAGAATGAAACCTGTAGCTGTTCAGCAGGGCTGATCTAGCTTGTCGAAAGGTTTTCTTCTGTGCTCACCACTGCAGTATCTGTGTGTTTGCAGTCTGAAGAAACAGAGGGACAAAACCCAGGAGGAAGCTCGAGAGCAAAGAACTGATGAAGTTTCTCAAACCATGTGATTGCAACAAACCAGTTGGGTTGTTTAGACAGAGGCTCGCGGAAGCGAGACGGGAAGGGTGCCGGGCAGAGGGATGGCCACAGATCATTGTCTGTGTGCAACTATTGGCACTGTCCTTGGCTCTAGGAACAGCATTTCCAGCTCTCCTCTCTTTGTGCGTCCATTTGCCTCCTTTCACAACCCCCCTCTGCCCAGCCACAAATTTAGTGATTGTTCTGGGGAAGGAGACATCTATGTTCTCTGGCTTCTGAGCCCCTCAGCTTTGTACAAGGGAACCCTCCTTGGCAGTACGAAGCTGAGATTACCACAGGTATATTCCTCAGTAAATTTAATTCTGCGTTCACGAGTTCAGTGCTGTTTACAGCAAGGCAAATATGTTCCCTCAGGAGGTGGGGAAAAAAAGCCCATATCCGTGCTTACTGATAAAGAAGTACAAAACAGTGTTGGCACAATGATTTCTGAATCTGTTTGTGAGTCCTATCATGCACTGTTATAATAAGATAGCTGGAAGATAGTAATTTTGCACTTGATGGAAAAACATATTGTAGAGCTTAATGAAATTTCATCATGCACTTTTAATTGATTTCAGCAAGGGAGACCTTTTCAAAGCAAATATAGCTATTAACCTAATTAGCGTTTCATCTAATATACTGAAATTATATTTGTATATCAATATATCAGGCAAATATTTGTATGAGATAGGCATTTCAATGACTACTCAGCTGAAATGAACAAATTAACTTCTTCGATTATAAGGGCCTTGTTTCCTACAGCTGTACTTTGCAGTTCATTTTCCAGTGCAAATGCTTAAAATCAAACTGCTAAGTCCACAATTAATCTGAAATAATTGGCTTTGTTTGGGGGGGGGGGGGGGGGGGGGGGGGGGGGGGGGGGGGGGGGGGGGGGGGGGGGGGGGGGGGGGGGGG
>JAVJGJ010000037.1:90439257-90452895 GCA_035590215.1 Microhierax caerulescens
ATAATCATGCACAGTCAGTCGTAGGCCCTCCTTTGGTGGTTGTGCCAACCTCTGTGGTGCATACTCAGAGCTCCATTGAGACTGGAATGAATTTGATTCCATGCCCATTCAAATCTGTGGTAAAGCTCTCAATGGAGTGCAGGATCAGGCACACAGGTCTGGATTTGAGGAAGGACCTATATTCCGTAATTGTCTGCCTTGAACCACCTTGAGTGCAATCCAGACCTTTGGTGTCTGGTGCTTTAGAGGCCTGTATAGTAATTAAGGACAGTTAGACACTTCAGAATGAGATACAGAACAGCCAGCAGGCTCAAGAAGTGCCAGGTACCAGCTAAAAGAAATACTGAAAACAAGAATATATCTGAAGTCTGGCCATTTTTTGGGCTAGGGCACCACACACAGTTCTCCATTCAAACATGACTATGTGTACCTGCCTGATATCCTGAAGAAATAGGTCCTGAAGTTCTCCTGCTGATGGGTATCCTCAGCTTTGGTCCCAAACTGCTGAACAAGACTCATTCCTCTCTCTTACACACTTCTTTCAGTCAGTTTGTTCTCACATTCTATACAGCACCTTAGCGGCTGGAGTTCATCCAAGATCTGGCAGATCCAAGTCCTGTTTTCCACTTTGCTTGAAGTGTTCTTACCATTGTCTTCCATCTCCAAGGGAGGTGTGGGAATGTTCTCCACTGCTCCTGCAAAAACTGTTCCACCAGTAAAGCAATAATTTGAGAGAGCCACAGAGAGCATGTAGTGAAGTTTGTAGCCTCATGGTTAGGGAACTCAGCCAAAGAGGAGGAATACAGGATTTTGATCCCTGTTTCTAGGGCTGTTCACGTGTTTTATTGCTTGATGTAAAGCTCAGAGGAGCAAAGGCCAGATCTCAGGGCTCCCCTTCTCAGGTAAGTAAGTTCCTTCTAAGACCCACCTTTGATACCCAAATTCTTTATCGATCTGTAACAGTTTTGGAATTCGAAGGTTTTTCTCAAGGCTGTGGATCTTCCCTATACTTTTGCTGGGTATACCTCCTGGAAATTAATGGAGTCCATCTTTGGACAGAAAGATCACCTACAGTTTTCTACCCAAATTCAGCCTTCCTTTTGAAACTTCCTTTGGGTTCTGTGTGAAGTCATTCTACCTCAGAGGGAATTAACTGTTATGTTGAACTTTAGTGTAGTTATGTCAGTTCTCATGGGTCCTCTGTTATGACTCATAGTATCATGTTCTTTCTTTTGTGTCTAGTAAGTAGTTGGCAATTCTCCCCAGCAGTGGCATAAAAAAAGAAAAAAGCTTAAATGCTGTACTTAAGCTGGGCAGAACTTATGAACCACAGCTGCTTGTGACTGAGGTTACTGCCATCACAGAATATGCTGGATGGGACTGTGTAAAGAGGAATACCTGATGACAAGGTTGGCTGGAAACTAGGATGAAAGTAGATGAATGGAAGGGATGAAAAGGACAATGTGGAGCAAACATATCTATACAGGAGTCTAAAAGAAACAATCCATGGTGGGACTTCTATTTCTTTTGCATTGTGCCAACTTATTTATTATTTCTGTTGAGGAAGGTTCGAAACAATTTTCAGGAGCAATGAATATACAGAATTTCTCTATGTAATGAGTCTTGCAGTGGCATTACAGGTAGAAGTTGTTTGCAGTCTGAAAACTCTTTGCTCTGGTGTACGTTATAGAAAAGAGATTGCAACTAAGAAAATGTACATTAGCCAACTGATTTTGTGATGAGTTCTAATACCATAGATTGCTAAAAAAGAAAAGTGATAAATTTCAAATCTCACTTATCTGTAGGTTTCCCTGCTGCCCTCATTTCTGCTTGCACAGCAAAAGGAAATATCAGTACGAGTGTCTATTGGGAGTCAGTTTCTAGTCAATGTTGAGTAGTAGAGATGCAGTTCTAAAGTCATAGGTGGTTTGGAGGCTCTTAATTTTGTCTCTTTAAGAAAATATTTCACTGCAGTTGGAGAAAAGGGATGGAATTATTTTTCTAGTCCTATATTTTGCTGGTTTCATAAAAGCCTACACTTTGACTTGAGGATATGGACCTTTAAATGGAGTAAACTACTGTCATTATTAAAAACACCTTCCTGGAAAGAATTCAGAGATGTTCAAGACTATTTTTTTTTTCCCCTGGCACAATATTCTAATTAACTCTCAACCATTTTGTGAGTAATGTTTTTAAGGTCACTAGCTTGGCTGGGTATTTGGTAATAAAAATGACACCCCATGTCTGCAATACGACCACTAATTTAAAATAGCCATTTGATTCAAACTGACCTGTTTGCCAGCATAACTAATGAAGTGTCACTTTAATATTTAAAGTACTGTTCTTTCAAGGTAATTGCTATTTACTGGTAATTCTTCTTCATTTGATGGTTTATTAGGTACCTATAGGAATTTAAATTGGGCAACTGAAAAACTGTATTTGTCTAACTAGTGTAATACTTTGCTATAAATATGCCTGGGCACCTGTTTAAGGAAGTTTTTTTGTTTCTGTTTTTAAGGAAGTTTTTTGTCTTTGCTTTTTTCACTGTGAAAGAATGGGGAAGGCTGATTTGGGAAAGAGATTTTACCTATTAATAAGATATTAGGAAAGAGCCAGTAGGAGGGGGCTGACATCCTAAGGAATGCAGGGACTTGTTTTGGCTAATTCTGCACCCACCCACTGTGGGTGTCAACATTCCACTCAAAGCTGGCAGGGCTTGGCCTCCCCTCGTGGCATAGGGGATAGATTTGCTGGAGGAGGGAAAGGGAGAACAGCCAGGAAAGAACTGATCTGAAGAGTAATTGCAGAAAGAGCATAAACCCAGCATTTTCTTAGAAAAGAAAAAGTGTAGTGGAAAAAAAGTAGCTGGTGAAATAAATACATTATTTGCTTGTTCCTCTTCTGTTCTGGCTTGTTAGTGAATATCTTCTTTTATCCTCAATGCACATGATGCTTTATTTGCCCACAAAATATAGCTATTTACATTAACCTTTTTTGCTAAAGAGATGTGGAGTTTTGTGATGTCCTCCACAATCTGATAAATGCTTTAGAAAAGGGCCAAGAAACAGCACTCTGTGAGAAGTTCCTGCTTGCTTTTGTTAATCCTTGCCTCTTAATAAAAAAACTTTCTGAGTGGGCTTTGCAGGTTACAGTCTTATTAACCTTTTCTTTTTTTCCACTTTTGACGGGTTCTTTTTTTGAAGCTTGAGTTTCCAGCTCTGTGTCCTTAAATGATTTTTAGGATTGCTTCTGTGACACCAGTGTTTTGTTCTTAGCCTTTACCAGTAATAGCTGTTAAACAAAGTTTAGGTGACATGACCCTAAAAGCAAGAGTTGTTGAATTTGACTTCATATTTTCCTGGTGTAATGTGAGTGCTTCAGTTACTAGTGAATTTATCATTTCCATATCTGTAGATTGTGAGCTAAGAACCAAAGCAGACTATTGTTCACTAGCTTATGCAGGACTTTTTCACAAAATGGGAATCTCCATTTTCCAAGACAAGCAGCTAATTTTTTTTTTTTTTTTTATTATTCTTTTTTACCATCTTAATTTCAAAGTGAAAAAAATCATAGGTGGAAGCAGACCCCACCATGGAAATTTCATCCCTGATAGCTGAAGTTTAACCAAATTTTAGTTGACCAAAAATCAAGTACTTAGAATGGGAGCTGTTGAGCAACGCTGTCTTTTGGTAGTTTCACCAGTACTTTGCCTCTGCTAGAGTTTAAAGTTAAGAAAGATAGCAACAGCGTCCCTTCCTCCAAAAATGTAACACATTCAGTTTGATTTGTGGCTTGTCTGTGCTTGGGCAATGGGAATCACTGAAATGTCTGTCTGCACCTGAATTCCAGTCCAGTGGTGTATCCAGTGGGTGGTGTGAATATGCTATGTCATTTGCTCCTGGGTGCATCATCCAGTGGAGATATGCCAGATGACTTCATCATCCCACTCAATCTTGCTACTGTATTTTATATTTTTGCAGCAAGGAGACAGCACAATATCCTGGCAATCTGTGTACACAGTAATGAAATGTCTGCCCACACTTCTTAACATAAGGTTACTAACCATGATTGCTAACATAATGCACTATTTAAATGGCCTGTACTGTCTAATGTAGCTATATACATGCATAAACCACAAATTATTTTGTCATGGTTGCTATATTTTGTGCAAACATTTAATGAAAAGCACTGTTGCAATACATAGAATACAGACATACTTTGCTGATTTTTCGTGACTGAAGAATTTAATTCTTCACAGCTGTGTTAATGCTGTTTTGGTCCACAACTTTGATGAGTTACTATTGATGTGTTTTGATCTATGACAGATCCATAGAAAATCCAGATGCAGTACCTTTCGTGGTCAAACACAGGAGAGGATTGAACCTGAATTCAGATTTGCTGCTTAGGCCCATCATTAAATTACTTGAAAACAGATTCAAAAGTGGGATGTTCTTACTGAAAAGTGCTGTTCTCAAAAGTACAGGTGAAACTCCCCTAGAAAGAGTGGTAGTCACTGCCTCTGGGCACGTGCATATGTGAATGAGTCTGTGTGTTTGTGTACGTGTTCATGTATATGCCTGTGAAAACACATTGCTTATGTGATGGGTCTTGCGCCAATTCACAGCAAAAGCGGTATACTTTATATTTTCTAATTTTTCCGATATAGAAACTTTTCTATATGCTAATAGGAAACGCAATGTGAAGAAGTAAAAGAGATCTTTGCATTCTTAAACTGTTTTCCCCCCTTTTTCCTGTTCTTCTACACCAGTCTTTCAGAGTAAAAGTGAAGCACAGATGTGAACTGCTATGAAAGAAGCTCATGACATCCAAAACAGTTTGTGGTGTTTGCTTTTTCTCCTGTCATGGCATGAGCTCACAAATACCATTCTGAGCTCTTGAGGCTCTCTTTCTTCATTGACTTAGCTCCTCTTATGTGCAGAGTCAATGGGAAACCTTGCGAAGGCTTAAATAAATACATACATTCAAGTTGAAACCGAGCTGGCTTCCAGCAGTCAGGGTTCCCATTATCTCATCTTGTTTCAATCAAAAAGCTTGTACGAAGCAATCCAACTGTATCAGAGTAAACAACATTGCGTACAAATTTATAAGTATTCTGCCTTGCCCACAACAGTTCTGTGCTTGAATAAAGAGCTTCTCTGCCTTGAGTAGATGCTGTGTCCTGGAGTGCTGATTAGGTGCCATTCCTCTCCTGTAGGTAGTTTTATAAGCTGTGGGATATGGGGCAAGGTGCTGAGAGATGTCACTGCTGTCCATCCTTAGCTGATATTACATCTGTGTTCAGAGAAAGAAAACTTGAAGGATATTCATTAGGGTGACAAATCCTTCCTTGGTGGACTACTTGAAGATGGTTCTCAGGAGTGTGTTCTTCTCATGCTAAATAGTGCAAGTAGCAGGTTTTCTCTCTTGGGAGGGAGGGAGTTCAGGAAGGAAATTTATCTTTACCCTTCCTTTTTCGCTCATAAACACTTGGGGTTTTGTCCTATTTCCTAATGGCTTCCCTGATGTAGCCTTGTGTGTCAGAGGTCTGTGTAATCTTGTCTCATAACACCGAAGACTGGCATAGCTGCATTCCTGCAACGTTTAGTTTCTGGTCAGTGAAAAGCTGAGATTTGGAAGGCTTAGTAAGCAAGAGGTTGCGTGAGGGGTTTGCAGATCATGGAGGCTGGTGTCAGTAGCTTTCCTGATAGCAGCTCCTAAGGAAAGTCTCTACTTGAGACTCATCAGGTGGGGCCTCAGTATATGCTGGGAGGAGAGAGGACATGCTTGGTATACCTGTTGCCTGCTGCTTTCCCTCTGGTCCTGGGCTTATCTACTCTCTTGCAGAGGGAATGGAAAGTGCTATATATGTTGGTAAGCTACTGCTTAGTTATATTTGCCTTTCACCTTAGCACCTGGTCCCTTTTTCACAGGATTTCCATGCTTTGATTTCTCATCATTCCTCACACTTATAGGAGGTAGCTGTGCGTCCCAGAGGTTCAGCAGGTCTTTGGCTCCCACCATCTCCTCCTAATCCTGCTCAGGAAAAGGTGCTTTTGATGTCAGTTCCAGTTCCCCATACTCAACGTCAAATTAACTCAACTTGGAAAATTTTGATCAGTATTTTTGGCTTGTGCACATAGCAGCATCTCCCAAACCTGTGACACAGGTGAGTTTCCATCACAGTATTTGCTCACAGCAGAAGCATGTGAAAAGGGTGCATTTTGAGAATGACTAAACATCAAAGTTGGTTGTAGGTGAGCTGTCCTGAGAGGCATAATGCTTATCCTGGAAGATGGCAGAAGTGTTATGTTAATGGCCAGAGGTCTCAGTTCACATTTAGGTTCCCCTCTGCCACAGCTAATAGAATTAGAGATGAGAAACCTTTCTTATACAAGACCCAGATTTGCTGATCTCTCTGCTTAAGTACAGTAAAGAGAAGTCAGGAGTATCTGTGATCATTATCCCTGCCTGGTTACACTCTATCATCCTCTATCATCTCTTAGAGAAGTGCATTTTTGCAACTCTAGAGAGAAAAGGCTTTTTTTTTTTTTTTCTTTCCCCCTATGGGCTTGCCTAGGAAGATACCCATCTTTAATATTAAGCTTTGAAGCATTATTATGGTAATGTCAGGTAACTGCTCTTCAACATAGATTGACAGCTAGCTATTAAATAAGGGTAGGGAAGAATGTGGCATCTGTGTAGTGAATGATGCATGTGGTTATTTTAAAATGTTTTTTTTATAAGCAGAGACACGGCAATTGCAGGTTTTCTTTGCCTTTTTGATTTAACAGCATTTCAGAGTCTTTTGCCAAACCACAAGTAAAAGCAACATTTAGATCAAACTGCAGTCTCAAAATATTTTCCCCACCATGATTCAAGCACAAAGGATTTAATTTCTAATCAATTGCAAAATGGTCTACTGGAAGATAGTATCTCTTGCATGTAGCCATCTGAGCCTCTAGAACAAGCAGAAATGTATCGGTTTCTAAAGTCACTCAAATTCTGACCAGTTTTGACTAAGGTTTAAATTGGCAGGTGCCTGAAGCTGTAATAGACTCATCTTCAATAACAAGCTGAGCTCTGAATTGCTACTAGTTGGCACTGGCAGGGATACCAAGGTGAGCTCACAGAGCTCAGTACATGTGCTCCTTTTCACAGTCAAAATGACATGTTCTGCCAGCCCGAACAAAATTGCCAGCAGGAAAAATAACATTTTCCTCTATGCCATGGGTTTTGGGACTAGCATCTTTTTACCATGCCTGGTTAATATATTTCTTTTTTTCATGCAGCAAAGGGTATGGCAAGGAGCTGGACTGGACCATGGAAATAAGGCCACCTGTGGACAGAACATTGAAGAAGAGATGGTGAGAGCTATCTCATCTCTACAGTTGGTAGTGTGGCAGGCATTTCCTATGCCTCTCTCCCTCGGTTCCAGAAGACTCCTGTGAAGTGCCAGCTACTGCTCACATACCACTTGCATAGCCAGCTCTTCGCTTTGTGTAAGTCCTCTTCTTGAGGCATGCAAAGTCTGTTTTCATTGTTATTTGGCTAAGAAAATGGTGAACTCTTGAACCTTTTTCTCTTACAATTTTAACTGAACTTGACCTAAATATGAAAGCTGGAAGCTGAATAAACTTTTTCCTCCCTGTTGTGGTCAAGAAAGGGAAGGTAGAAATATCAGACTGGCTGCTGCTTCTTGCAGCTCGTCCAGTCTGACAAGCTGGTGGGAATGCCCGTCAGTCTCCCACCCAGCTTGCTGGCTCCTTGGGGCAAAATATGAAGCGGGTCTAACGTGGTGTAACTTGCATTCCAGCCAGCAAGCAATTGCTTACCAAAGTACTCCTGAAAGTTGTTTGTTGAGTTTTCCTTGTTTGCAGCAACTTTAACAAACCTTGTAAAGTCTCCTTTCAACTCTGTAAGTCATACCATTTTGAGTTCCACTGCACAGAGCTACATAAGTATAAAAGCAACTTTAAGAGAGTCTCCCTTGATTTTTAGAGTGAGATTAATTAGGGCAAGGAGGTATAACTAAGTATCACTGCATGTGTTCATTGCTGAGGTCTGGTCCAGGAGAATGGCTGCTGAGAAACCTTGCAGTCAAGACTTCTTTCTGTATGTTTCTTTGTTTTTGGGTGGGGTTTTTTTTTTTTGGCCTTGCTTATTGATGTGGTACATTCAGACACTTACCGATCCGAAGCACAAAGAGATTGTTTAGAGGTTTCAAAATCACAAGGGATCAGGGAACTGGCTTTACATTTTTGTTAGGAAGAGAAGATACATATGACTGTGATTAAAAAGTCATTACGAAGAGGACAGTGATCAATCAATCTTTAGCTGTGTTCACTGAGAAAAGGAGAGATTGGCTTTAACAATGAAGTTAATTGACACTGGCTGCTAGGAGAAATAGTCATCTTCTGAGAGATGCTTAAGCATTGCAACAGGCTACTTGCACAAGCAGTTGGCATTCTCCCTCATGAAAGAATTTAAGGAGCAAGTTAGATAAACCTTTGCTTGGTAAAGTCTAGGGGTACTTGTCCCTGTTTCCTGAAATCTTTTCGGTTTTCTTTTGGTCTGGCATGCCTGTGGGCTTCAGCTTTAACCCTGTAACTTCTGAAAAGGAATCCCCAACGTATGCCAATAGAAAATTGCCTGAACAAACACCATTAAGGGAACAGGGCACTTAAAAGACCTCCCATGAATCCGCAGCCTCCTATGGTGAAAATCATATCAATGTGTACCCACAATGCTTAGAATGCCTGTAAAGTTTATTGGAAAATAAAGCACTGATGGTATCTAATCTGTTAACCCTAAGAGAGAATCTGTTCCTCTGCCTTAGATTGCAGGCATACCATGAAGTGCTGAGATTGGCATGAGCAGTGTACATTTTTATTTGAGGGGAACATAAATCCTAAGTATCTTGTTTGTGTGTAATTATTCTTGCCCTGAGGTTGCAGCATCTTGTGCACACAGCTGCATTGTGAACATTTTTCCAAGTTTATTTAGTACTGAGTGCAAGTACTTTACATGTCAGAGCTGGGAACACTCCTGTTTCAGCTGACTCCACTCCTTTGGGGTGTTGTAGAGCGCATAGGTGACTAAGCGAGAGGCAGTTGCACAAGCCTGGAGAGACAGGGAGCTTATTTAATCACATTAGAGAAAGAGAGAGAAGGCGCCCAGGAGCAGACAGAACTAATCTGTGAGAAGAGCGAGAGCGAGCAAGTATTTCCTACGGAAAGGATTTGGAGATCAATGGCTTGGCAAAGGCACGCACCTTTAGCAGAGGATTTCTACATGCTTTCTTCGTTCACATGTGTCCATACCTAAGATCGTAGCTAAGGGCCTCAACTCCTGTAAACTCAGAGCAGTCAGCAGCTTATGATCTGAAGCTATGTTCCAACAGGAGAGTTTAGTGCTTGTTTGGTTTTGCTCCTCACCCATCTTAGTTTTTAAGAGATTAGCAAATGTATTGCAGTGGCAGTGGCCTGAGATTTGATTAACCAGTATCTTGGTGGTTTCCTGTCCTCTTTAAACTGCTTTGTCCTTGTTAAATGGTGCAGAGGGCAAAGTGAGCCTGCTGTGTGACAGGTGCTACCTGGAAATAGAGATCCCAGAAGCAGCGTGGGGATTTTTGAGGCTCTTTGGCCTTAGTTTTACTGAGGATATGATGGACAGGTTGAAGCGCTGGGCTGTTACTTTATAGAATTAACTCACAGTGTCTGTCCTTGGTGGAAACAGACACAGGGTAAAGATGTGGTCTGTGTGATTCTGACTAAACGTCAGTAACAGGACACATGTGAAACGCCTCTGCATGTGTTGTAAAAGCATCTAGGCACTCACATATTATATCCCTTGCAGCTTACATTCTTTTGTATTCCCTGGAATCATATTTCTGTAGTAACTGATAATTTTGTTCTTCAGTCAGTCCTTGTATATTGTGTTATTAATGGCAGCCGAGTCCAGATGTACCCATAGGCTGGGTCAGTATGTAGTATTGTACATCTGCTGCAGGCAGAGATGGCCAATATAGAATGCAGGAAAGAGAAAGCAGGGAAGAAATGCCTATAATATGTGTACATCCTTAGGGATGCTTCTGGCTATGGTTTGTAATCATCTTTGTTTTCAGAATCAGGTGTGGGACATAACATGTAAATGAACTCTGTCTTTCAGCTTCTTTTCAGTAGAGCTTTGAGGGAACCATTTTTTTTTTGTGTGTGTGTATATATGTATATAAAAATATATATATGCATGCATCACTTCTTGACCTCCGATCTGCAGGCAGTCCAGGAATAGTGTAATTGATTGAGACTTGTTGTGGGGAAAAGATTTGATCATTGTGTGATTTTACGAGGTGACTGATCTCTTGAATGATGTCAGTATGCCGTGAGGCCAGCCACATGAGCAGGATATCATGTTTTAATATGGCTCTGGAAATAGAGGGAGCGGTCAGAGCCACATTGGAAACAATGTCGTTAGAGCAGGTATGAAACTGAGTCACATGGGATTTCAAAGAGCTGGAATTCAGAATCTGAGTTTGTAGCTCGTTTCAAACCAGTTCCTTGTAAAACAGAAACAGGGATGGCTATGACAATAACAATAGTATAACATACAGCTCTTTAAAAGTCCCAAACGGTTTTCTCCAGGGGACAATACTGGGAAATCCACTCCTGTTGCTTTTCTTTGGGGTATCAGAAGGACCAAGCAGGTAGCAGCACGAAGCAATTGTCATAAACATTCAAACTAGATGAATCTCCATTTCAGGTTTTATTGCAGCCTTGCAGTTTGGGCTAGGTTCTCTGAACTTTGCTAACCTTGGCAGATCTACAGGGAAAGCCTGCAAAATCTTTGAGTTCAAAGCAGGCAAAATATATGACACCTTTTGAAAGTTTGGCATTGACTGTTGAGCTTATTTGAACTTATGTTAACCAGAGCCAATAAAAAATGGTTTGTATGAGCTCCCGCAAGGTGAAATTACAGCAAGCAGAGAGAATGAGAATAGACAACCTGTTTGCCAAACACAGTTATTTTTATTTGTGTTAAAGGGAGAAAGTTGATAGAGTCTGAGTACTTTTATGTTTGATTTAAGGTAGGAATAAGGAAGATTATAGCTTAAGGATATTATGTAAGAAATACCTTTCTGTGAAGATATCCTGAGCAACTTGAACTGTATCTGTTAGGTCATAACACAAAAGACTCCACTCTCTGGGCAGTTTATATTTCATTATAGTAATACCTGTGAATACTGAGGAAGAAAATAAAGCATCAGGTGGAGATCAAAATATTAATAGTTAATTAGCCACATGGAAATAAAATCTGGCCAAAATAAATTATAGTTTGCAGTGGTAGAGTCAATCTTATAGACCTCATGCTTAAATGAGGGGCTAAGTTTGTACTAGACAAGGAATGAGTTTGAACAGCCCACAGCCAGGAGTAGAAAGAGATCCTACAGATATGGAATTAAAGGTTGGATACCTGGGGGAGAAAGGAAGATAAGGATACTTCCTTACTTCCTTTTTTTTTGTTTTGTTTTTTTTTACTAGATACTCTGACAAGGAATGATAGGTGAGGATGACTACTGAGGTGCAACAGAGATGGTAAAGCAATTGTGGAGATACAACTAAGAAGGTTGTTGGTTGCATGTTATCACTGAGTAGATACTTCACGTGAGCTGTTTAGGTATGATGTGTTACTGAATAGAGGTCCCTGAAGAGTAAATCATGCGACTTCAGTTTCATCTGGCAATGGTGGGAGGAGTTTAAGTGAATAACTGAAGATATAGACAAAGGAGGTGGGGCAGGGGGCTAAGTATGTATTTGTAGCTCTGGAAATGGTTACTGAAGGGAGAGGGTAGGGAAGGAGAGGAATAGCAGGAGTGCAGGTACTGGAGCGCACATAACTTGTGAAAGGCAGAAGTAGAGGAAAACAGTGTGATGTTGCTGTGAGCCTTTAAAGAGATAAATAAGGAGAGATAATATGAGTTAAATAACCAACCTAACAGAGCCAAAGATATTCTGGGGAAGTATGATTGCTGAGGCAGTGTGGTTATATCTGCCAATGACCTCGAGAACTGGATTTGGTAGATAAGAGATCTTGCTTGTTAGAGGTCTGTCGCTGTGGGAGGCTTTGACTTCCCAGACTAGACAGGGGAACAAATAGCTAAATTCTGAATGCAATAATCAACAGAGTTCCTTGCCAGTCACTGAAACAGCAAGAGGCAATACTTTTTGAGATCTGACACTGTTAAGTTGTAGAATGAAATAGAAAATAATCTTGGTTTAAGTGATTTCATTTTCAATTAAAATGAAAGATAAACAACTGCAGATCTATAGCTAAGCTTCTCAGTTCCAGGCGGATGGCATTTGATAGATATAGGGAACTAGCTAAAGCCTGAAGAGCTCAAGAGGACTGGATTGTAAAGCAGTGCTGGCCCTTGGAGTCAAAGGTGCAAAAAATGTCTCAAACAGGTGTATCTTGCAAAGTGAAAAACATAGAAGAAAAGTTATCAGATATGACTGGATAAGGAGTAGAAAAAAGAACAGATCAGCAAAGAAAGCCACATGCAAGAGGTCAGGAAATGTATGGCTAAAATGAGAATTGGCAGGAGTCAAGCTGAGTTTGATTCTGCAAAGGAAATTCAAACAAATAACAAAAAATTATTCAGCCACATAAATAAAAGGGAAAAAAGAAAGTAGTTGGGCATGGCTCAATAATTTATCAGATACTTTGCTTCTGTTTCAGTTAGGATACTGATTCTGAATATGCAGGCATCACAGGTTTTTAGTGGCAACGAAAATCTGGAAATCAAAATGGCTTTGGCCAAAGTGGGAGAAAAATCTCAAGGAATTCAATATTCGAAGAAGGCTGGATCATTGTCATCTTGGTATCTGGAAGGAACTGATACATGTAATTGTAGGCTCAAGAATGATATTTTTGATAGGACTCAACAGAGGGAGGAGGGTGCTATTCAACTGGAGAATGTAGGTCTGTCTTTGATGAAGGGCAAGGACAGCCCGTTAGAGTGCATGCTCTTGTAGCAACTATTCTACCAGTCTGAAAGAAAGAGTAGGGCATATGGTAAGGGAAAAAGCAAAGGAAACATAGGAGGCTAGATCTAGCATGGTCTGGGTAAACCTAGTCTCTGCCTCTGATAAAAGCACTGGTATTTCTAGCCACAGAAGTGCAGTCCTTCTTGCTTAGCTTTGAGTATGGTGTAGTAGGTGAAATTGACACAGGCTGGGTAATGGCAAAAAATTGAGTAATAGGTAAGCTGAAGCGCAGATTTAAGTGAAAAGAGACATTTCACACTGGAGGGAAGTTACTGAGATCTCTTAATGACTGATCTTGGGACCACTCTTCTGTGCTAATTTTACTAGAGACTATCACACAGAAAGTGGAAGTGTGCTAGTGAAACTGGCTGCAACAGAGTCGGGAGGTAGTGTCAGAAGGACCAAATACCTGGACACTATATCAAGGCATAAAATGAGAGACACAGAGACAAGTAGATGTGAGACCGGTTATAGTAAAGGTGAATGCAAGGCTCTTACTAAAAGAATTTCTGCTCTAAGTGAGGGGTTCACCAGTCAGGAGTAACTGATGAGGAAAACACTGATATGGTAGATGCACTATAACTGAAGGTCTCCA
>JAVJGJ010000037.1:90453098-90463468 GCA_035590215.1 Microhierax caerulescens
GTCACCCTGTTTCTTCTCCTTTGATGCTGAGCCTGGGCTATAGAAGAGCACAGAGCTGTCCAATCTTTCTTAATCCAAAATTTGGTATTGACTGTCATTGGCAGGTTGTATTTTTAAGATGCCTGCTTTGAAATGTCAAATCTTATCCTAATTGAAATCCTCTTACCTGCTATGGGATTTGTCAAACCAATTCACTCAGGATGTCTTGGCATGAGGAGATGTACCACTGCTGCCTATGGAGAGGAATCCCTTGGGCTCCAGCTAGAGACAGATAAGGATTGATCAGCTTTAATATTGTTTCCTTTATCTGTTTTCTCCATCCCAGCTACCCATTCTTCTTCTCTGCTGTCCTCTCTTCACAGGACATGGGTTTTTTTCTTCCTTGTCAGTAGCAGTTGTCAAGATAACATGTGAGATTGATAATATCTAAATTTTATCTTTTCAGTGTTTCATCGCATTTTGAGATGCTGGAATAGAAACTGCCTCTCTCTGTCTCTGTCTCTGGTGGGCAGCATAGTCTCTTAGTCTTGGGCTAAGCTGGTGCTTTGTATCTGGAGTAACAGATTCTGCCATGTACTGGGAGTTGTCTTCCATTTGCATCCCTTTTTCCCCTGGATGGGGATGATGTGCAGCATGGTGAATCCGGTCAAGGCTCTGCAAGGGTCTACCTCACTGCTGGTTTGGATTTTTTGTTTAGATAAGCAGTTGATTATGTCCACCATAAACATTCTGTGTTTGAGCAAGTGTGGTTTCTCCAACAGGAAGATTAAAGTGATCAAGCCTGGCTGGTGATGATTATACCTTAATGCCATACAGGCCTGTCATGGGAGGGGAGTACTCAGAAGTTAATTTTTGATCCCCCTGTGCTTTGAGAGAAGAGGGATACTTTCTGCTTTGGCTGAGATGGCACCTGGAAATGTCTGTCACTTTCGCTATGTTTAGTAGCAGGTTTTTGTTTGTTCCCAGTCTGATCTGCTGCCATTGCATGCAGGGTAAGGCATAGTTGGGAGGAATGCAAAGGATTTCAGTTGTTTGAGAAGAGGTGGGTGGGGGCCTTCAGAGTCCGTGAATTCATTAAAATTCCACATTGTGTTGCAGGGTAAATGCGTGGGCCTTAATATGCAGGGCTCCAACAGGTAAATACTCGAATCTTGGATACAAGACATAGCAAGTTTTTACCTGCCCTTCATCCAAAAAGCTCACCAAGTGCTCTACACCCACCCAAAAGGCAGTGTTCACCGCTACCTGAATGTAATGCAAACTGATAGACGCAAGCACAGGTTAGGGGCAGCAATTCACCTTTAGATGGATATCTGCCACAAGTGTGTGCATGTGTTTACACTTACGAAAACTCCTTCTCTGTTTTGAAGAAATCAGACACGCTTTATGTTGGTGTTCTCTTTGAACATGCGTTGTTTTGCTGACAGCATCCATTTGCGCTGTGGATTGTATAAACAACTCTCAGCACCTCCAGCCACCTTCCCAAACCCCAAAAGTCACAAAGCATCCACTGGGCAATTAGTCTCACGGATCAGAAGCCCAGAGAATAGGGGCCAAAGACTGCCTGCAGGCACCCTGCCTTTGTGCACTCTCGTTGAACCCTGTGAGGTAATTTGGCCCTTTTCAGGTGCAGCCTGCTCTGTACGCCGCTATCCTCTCATACCGAAGCTGGTAACTTTGCTGACAGCGATTTCAGCATAGACCTGATTCTGCAGTCGCCAAGCCCACGGCAGCTCCTCACCACAGGCGGGGGACCGAGGGAGCCGTGGTGCTCCCGGTCCTGTCTTGTCCAGATGCAGTACCAGAACTTGGGACTGAATTTGCTCTTCTCGCCTGTAAACGCGAGATGCGAAGGTGGCTCGTGAATGTACGGTGGCACAAAAAAGGGAGTAGGTACTCTCAGGGAGCTGTACAACTCAGCAGGGGGATGTGAAACCACACAGCTTTAGATCTCTTTCATTTATTTCTCTTTAAAAAAAACCAAAAACCAAAACGTTAAAAGAGAGCTGTGGTCACAGAAAAATAATTTCTCTACTGTAACAAGGGAACAAAAACATCTGCACAAAAACACTGAAAGTAGAGAACTGTGTTATTCTAAGGGGAGAATGTTGGGATTAAGGTTTAAAATAATCTTTTTCTTTTTAAGGCATCCAGTTTCTAAGGGTTTCAGTTACTTCAGGGTTCAGACATTTAAAAGACATTTTCTTGATCTAACTTTTTTTGCAGGACCTGAGTATTTTGAAAGACTTCCTGCACATACATGCCAGTTATTTGATCTGATCATTGTTTTAATAAAACTATTATTTAACTAACCACGAGTTAATTTCTTTGGCCCTCTGGGAGCCAGCCACAAATAGTAGCAAGTTTTTGTGTAACCTGGCTAAAGCTGAGCTCCTTGTCTTCGCTGCCAACTCCCACCATTGACAAAACCACTTACATTTGGACTTTTTTTTTCTTAATGGAGTTTAGACTGTTACTAAAAAAAAAAAATAATCTTGTGAGATCCTCAAAAGTTGTCTTCATGGACCCATATTCCAATCCCTTTTAATTTGATTTTTGTGTCCAAGGATATGAATAGATGCTCTGTAAAGGTAGAGGGGATCGACTGGGATCTGTTGTGTAGAGCAATTGGCACAAAGAAGCACTAACTGTAACTGGAGTGTGCCTGGCCTCTACTTCAGTGAGAGGATATTAGAAAACTCACTGAAATGGATTCCTTCTGGTAACCTGAAAAATGGGATATCTTTCAAGGAATTTTCCAGGTGGGGAAAATAATTAATCAAAATGAGAGGGTGATATATTTAAACTGTTCTGGAAGATTTCAGAATTTTGGTTCAGAACTGTGTAATTTCATTTGAATTTCTCTTTGCCATCGTGTTCCCATGAAGGTGGCCCTCTGTGCCGTTTCAGGACCTGGCAGCAGAGTGCAGGAACAGCAAGTGGGATGGCGGCCACAGCCTCCCTGTTGTACCTGTGCTGGCTACGCTGCTGCTGGTCCAGTGGTCAGCAGCCCGTAGCTTTTCTGCTTTGAAATCAGCAAGTGTAGCTGCTGCTCAGCACAGACATTCACAGTGACATGTGAAGTGTTCCAAAACTTCCTTCTGTGTTTCTAATGAAACTTTGAAACCAAAAAGGTACCCATGCAAATAGGCCAGTGAGAGAGGAGCAATGTTTGCTGGGAATGTCCATGTGAGACTAAGTTCCATGGTGATTGTGTTAGTGAAATACGTATGATGTACGCAGGAGGCTCTCGTTTTGAGCGAACACGCTCCCCTGCACACAAGCGTTGGCTCCAATGTTTACTGAGTCGGAACGATAGTAGGCTATAGCTTGATTTTGTTGGGACATCAGAGCTGTTGCTCCAGTGTAATGGAGGCCTGTGCTGGCTTAGATATTTAGTCTACATGTGAAATAAACCAGCCATTTCCAAAAAGATAAGGCAGCGGTTGTGCAGGCTGTGAGTGTGTAGTGTAATACAGGAAGCTGTGGCTTTGTTTTCAGGAGGACAAGGTGCATGCAACGGTGAGACCTCTTGGGAAACAGCTTGCACTTGAGTGCAGATGGACACACCTGGGAACAGGGAGTGCTGGGCCATGCCGGCAGAAGGGGTCTGGTGTCATGAGAAGGGGCGACACATATCCTGGAGGTCAGTGATTCTGCAGAGGATTCTGCAGAATCAGTGGGCAACTAACTTCAGAGGCCTTCCTAGGCTGGTATCATGGCCAGAAGGATTAAGAGTAAAAAACCAGGCAAAAGCAGTAAACAGGAGCTGAAGGCTTATTTTTACCTGGGTGAAGAGTGTTTTACTGGTGAGGACCACACGGAATGTGATGTCTTCTGCAATTCACAGTCCGAAAGAAAATTGAAAAACAGGATGGGGACAATGAAGGCCAAGAAAATACCTGTTGGGATTGGGAAGTTGGGAAATACCTGGGAAGGATTTTTTTTTTTAATATTCCTCTGTGGTTGAAGTAGCTGACAACCAAAAATTCTCAGGACAGTGCTGAACTCTTCACCTCTAGAGATGGCCAAATCATGGTGATGAGACCAGCTGTCTTCCTAGGCACATAGTTGAATTAAGCATTAAAACTTAGCCCAGTGGCAGCAGAGCAAAACTTCTCAATCTTTTCTACATAATACCATTAGCAATAAGTATTTTTGGCTCAAAAATATGTCAAATCTATAGATGGAGCTAGTAAAATTATTGTTTATGTTAGCTATGTGAGGCTGTGTCTTTTGCAAAAGCAGCCTGGAAGTGTGTACTGGCCTCGTAGCTCTGCCAGTCAAACACTGGAGCAGAAGCATTTCTGTTACCGTTGGTCAAAGCTAGGCAGACCTTCCCCATTCTGTGCAGTAGGTGAGGCTGATCAAGGAAATGCAAAAAATAGTAATGCTATACAACTTGTCCCAATACCACCGGGCTTTAAATAAACCATAAACACTCCCTGGAATGGTTTATGAGTAGGCAAATAAAAACAATTTAAAGGTGATAAAACTCTGTTGACATGAATACCATTCAGGTAAACCACCTTGGACGTATTTCAAACATAAGCCAGCACCTATTTAACTTTTTCCCAGATGAATGAAAGAGTTCACACGTGAGGCTTTGCAAATTCAAAAGGCCTTATTTGCCTGCAGACTCTGCTGCCTGACAGCTGTCCTCAACAACAGCCCTACACTTTTTCAAATCGGTTCAACAAGCTTTGGCTCCGTGGAGGTGGTTGTTGAGCCTCAGTTGTGAGGCTTTCAGAGCATCTCTGCCTCCATACCTTATTGTCTGGAGCCAGTGCAGATTATGTGCTACAGGGACCTCTGTCGCAGGGCCCGCTGTCAGTGTCCCTGAAAGCTTTAATTGGATTGAGAAGCAGAAGCAAGAGGTTTTTGCCAGGCAGATAGTCTATGTGAGAAGAAAGGAGCTGACCCCATTGTAGCTCTGAGGGTCTTCCAAGGGCTGCTTGGGGGACCCAAAGCCTTTCCAGAGTTAGTATCACTTTAAAGTATTACTTCATTGTCACAGAAGAAGTACAGAGGAATGAAGTAGGCGTGAAGATATCCTTTCTGAGCTCTTAGGAGAAGTTCTGTCATGGTGCCAATGTCTGCAAGTTTTCTGTCTTGATGGGGTAGAGATGCCATAGTACTTTCTCACTCTGAATGGTGATACTATTTTGCTTTGCAGCAATTTTCAGTGCATTACTCTTATCTCCAAGCGAGGCTGCTCCTCTGATGAGTGCATAGCTCTAATTCACACCGGGGAATCCTCTACACACTGGGAAGTATTGATGTAATTTAGTAATGTTTCTCTTGCAGTTAGCATCACGGATGGGGGTAGACAACAGCTTGAAACTAGAGCCCAGTTTCTGTTGTTTCCCTGGATGAAAATCTGAAGTAGCTTCAATACTGCTGTGGAATCAGCCTGCATCTCATATCCAGGTAATGGATTTGTCCCAGGATGCTTTCGTCTGAAAAAGATGCTTGTACTAAAAAGGACAGGATAATAAATACATGGTAGCCCATACTCATTGTTCTGATCTTACTATTATGAAACCCAGTTAAACAACCAAGAATTTACCATTGAAAAATTAAAAATAACAAAAGCATGCTGTCCTTGATATAAAAAAAATTCTCAGACTAATTATTTTTCAGGGAGAAGAATGACCGATGGGTGAAGTTTAAGAGTAAAAAGGGCAAGAATATTTTTAGACAATGAAGAAATTGATTTGTGTAGTTCACAAAGAGCTGGGTTGTTTTCTTCTTTTTGGTCCTGTTCCCCTCTGCTTATCTGTCTGTTATTTGTTCTGTTCTGAAGGGATACAAAACCAGCCCCTGGGAAGAGATATACCTTTAGATAGAAAGTTAGAAATTGAAGCAAATGCAAAATTTGCAAATGTACTTACTACAAAGAATAAACTGTGGTGACGTACTGGAACAGGTTTGTCTATGAGGCGTATTTGGAGGCCTTTGGGAATAGACATAGAGAAATACCTCTAGGAAATGACACCACTCTGGGGTACTGAAATGGCCAATATAATTTCTGGGTATTCCCAGAAGGTCTATTCCTCTCTAACTAGTAGCAGAGTAGTCCACTGATCTTTTCAGTACTGGAAAATCTCGATCTAAGGTAGTGACATGACCCTTTTTCTTTTAATCTTTACATCTCCTGGCCTCATGGTAAAACATTTTGTCCTTGCACACTTGATTTCCTCATCTATACAATGGGGACATTTACAGCACTTCCCTAAACAGCCTAGAGTAATGTCCTAGAATAGTGCCAGTATCCCAGTTGTGCAGAGGTTAGAGTGCTGCTCGCAGGCTGTGACTGCTGTGACCAGAACAGGGTCAGGGAGGGAGCTGTGGGCTACGGATCACCCGTGCAGCTCCCTTCTTCATGCCAGCCAGCTAGGACTCTCTGGGATGAGTCCCTGGCTAGAGTCCTGACTTCATTGCCTCTGCTTATCTCCCTCTGAACTAATGTTGGGCTTGATTCACAAGTATGTCAATACAGTTCAGCTTTGGTGTGGGCCTGCTGAAGTCACCGATCTGGAGAAATGCAGCGAAGACCAAGATTTTTAACACGTTTGCTTATCATGTTGGTCAATGCTTATCAGGAACAAATATTTTTCAACATTTTTTATCTGTGAATGGCTAGCCACAAGTAATTCTGATAATACTGCATGCTGAGTTTCTCTTGCTGTCTATCTCGTGTCAGTGGCATATTTGGTCCAGAAGTTCCTTGCAAGAGCTGCTGTACCCTATCCATGATACTAAACCCAAAGGGGAGAGTGGGAACGATTTGGCTGTAAAACTGCCTAACATCAGTTTGTAGTGACATTAGTGCAGCCAGAGCTGTATAGCTGATCATCCAAATCCTGTGGCTTTGTTCATCTGCCCTGGTTGGCTACTAAAGTGTTGGAGGATTTATGCTAAAACACTCTTTTTCTTTCATTTCCCCCTTTGGTTTGTTACATTCTGAAAGACAATAGGACAGTAGGCAAAATATTTTTAGCATGACATATCTAGATATGTTTAAACATACTACACTATATATTCTTTTGTGGACAAATATATAAACATGTGTTACATATATGTAGTACCTATTGAAGGTATTTAAAATATGTATGTAATATAACAGCAATTATAAATTGTATATAAACAGACACAACAGATACTTATTTGCCCACTTTCCTGTATATGAGCATCTGTGCAAATATACAGGTGAAGGAAAAAATATGCATGTGAAGAGAAGATATGAAGGGAGTCATGCAAAAATGTGTTCTATATTTATTAATTTTTATTTTGTGCTGTTGGGAAAATAGTAGCTACAATGCACTTATTAGGTAGTCTATATATAACGTGATCCAAATATGCTGGTGTAATATTGGGCCTGGGTTTATAGGTAGGTTTCTTGCTCAGTTCTATTACTATAGAGAGACATGGCTGGGTAATTGAGCATAATTCCTATCTGGGTTTCAAATATCAAAGTATGTGAGTAGTCATGTAGTTTGTGTGTGTATGAGTGTCCTAAAGTTTTGTTCTTGCTTGTTACAGGGCGAGAAGGTGGGATCTGCAGATATGGAAAGGTGCTGGTCAGAAGACAGTGAGCTGGCTGTGTCTCTTCTCTCTAAACCAGGCTGCTGTGAATGTAAGAGGCTATATATGCAGATCAAGGTTACCAAGGGACATAGACACCTCTGGCTTCAGTTATTTTCCTTATTAAACTGGCAATGGAAGAAGTAAGCGGTGTAAAATTCTCTAGGTCAACTCAAAAGCACTGAAAGATTATCTGTGCCCTGGAAAATTAAATTAGCTTTATGGTCAGACAATGCCCAGCAGTGTAATCCAGAGACACAAGAGGATTTGGATTGTAAAGTACTCAAATTAAAGGAGTGCTCGTATTCTGGGAGTTTGATTCTTCCTACCACAAATAGTGTTTGGTTCTGGGATTTTTGTTTGGACCTGCCTGTGCCTCTTACAAAACCAAAACAAGCAAGCTGTCATTTTTACAAAAGCCCAGATGTATTTTCATTTTTTGCAAAGACAGACAAATATGAGTACTAAGGTGTTAAAAAACGTAGCTACTAAAATGTGTCGCAATTTTTTCTGTTCCTACCCCCCCCCCCAACCCTTTCTATGTTTGCCTGCTTTTTTGTGCTGTTCTACTTGTTTGCTTGTAAAATCTTCCTTGGGGCCACATTCGTGCAGACAGACTAAAACATTTTTGACTCTGAAGGAATCCCCTGAGGTAAAATTTACTCAGATAATATCTCAGTTACCACCTAACCTGTTTGGGTTATTTTTGAACACTATAAAGCGGTAGCACCAACAAAGAAAAACTCTGCATGGTACATACCAGTAGCAGCTCACTTCAGGTAACTTAAGAACTCTGCTTTTGCTCAGAACACCTACAGTTTGTGGCTCTGTGTGGATGTCAGAAATGAGAAAGTGAAATGTTTGATGTGATCCCCACCCCCCCAATATTTTAGCTCCTTTGTGTGAAAGCAAAAATACATTTAGCTTTACCCGATCATGGACATAAACAGGTGAAGGATGCCAAGTATGCATAACAGCACAGTAGTACAGAGGCTGCAAGATGAATGAACTGGACAAGCAGTGCTGAGTAATCACTTTATAACCAGCTGTGATTAGGCACAGGGCCCAAACCAAAAGCCAGGCTCTGAACATGCTGGAGTTTTTCTGATTCAGATCAAAACCTCATGGCTCTTTGTTTCTATAAAGCATGGAAAAAAGTCCCCAGTTCTTCAGTTCTGAAACAAATTCAGATTTGGGTTCCAAACCTGTTGCTTAGCTTCATCTCTAACAACACTGATGTTGCACAGATTTGGATTTCCAGCCATTCCACAGCAGAGGTGATGTAAGAGGGATGCTGTTCCCGTGGAGGCGGCCAGCCTGGCAGCACTGCTCCTGCCGTGCGTCGTGCCGGGGCCAACAGCAGCTTTGCTGGCTGGCTCTGCTGGTGCTCTGTGTTGGGGGAGAGAGGGGGAAGAAATAAGTCAGGATTTCTTTGCCTGATAGAGAAAATACCTTTTTTTTTTCACTCTCTGCTGCTGCAAACTTAGGAGAGATCATAAACCAAATTTTCTCTGCTTTGGGATTGCAAGACAGGCCCTAAGATGGTGGGAAAGTTTTTAAAGGGAGAGCAGGTTTAAAGAAAAGCTACTGGGCATAAGAAGACCATGAAGAACAAGTCTGGACGTGTTAGAATGAATTGAATTATAGCTATGCTAGTCTTATAAATAAATAAATCTCTATTAAGCTCTACAGACCTATTTGCTAAGAGGAATTTCTATTGTGCAGGACTTTTTATTTCAGGTTTTGTTTTTTATGTATTGTTTCGGGTTGTGTTAGGGCTAGTATAAAACGTAGCCTTGTCAGTCTCCTCTGTGGTGCTGAGGGGTTTACCCATCAGCTCCCAGAGGAAGATGCCAAGGCCTGGGAAGCTTAAATGACTTGATGAGGTTCACCTGTGGAGCCCTGCTGGGGCTGGTGCAGGGGGAAGAGCCTGCTTCTCCTGCAGGCTGCTCTGATGTCTCCACACAGCAGAGCTGCTCTTTGCAGGCGGCACGTGAGCCTTTTAAAACTCCCAAGTGTGTTCTGTTGTGTAAGGATGGGGCTAGCAAAGTTTTCAAGGAGAGTTATTATCTTGGGTCTATGAACCAAGATAATAACTAGCAGGTTCACGAGAAAGCGCCTTGCTCCTGCGGCGACAGAGGTAAGTCACAATCGGGTGCATTAATAGCTGTGTGCAATTGCAGGAGCAGGCCTGACCTAGTGAGGAATTGAGCTGTGAAAAAGTTGGGATTTTACATTTTGGTGAGTTTTGTTAAAAATAGTGGATTTATCCTGCTCTTGGTTTAAATAGTTTTAAACTTCCATTGATTTAAAGGAAGGAGAGGCAGCACAATGTGTATAGGAATTTGGAGTCAGCTTCAATTTCCTTTCTTACAATAAGGACTTTCTTTCAAATAAAACCATGGAACAATTCATATAGTAAGACGCTGTTCCTCCAATAAGTTGCTGGTAAAGATGGGATAAGCTGTATAGTTTTGTATAGAAAAATAAACAACCAAGGATGAAGTTTACTAAGAGAGATTCAGAGAAAATTCTAGCCCAGAGCATTTTTTTAAGCTGCTTTATCTATCAAAGTCTGTAGGCAGAAATCCTTCCTGGACCAATGCTGGTGCAATCTTCAAAGTGTTGGCTCTATCTGTCCTCTGTCAAATGTAAATAAATATTTTTTTTCTTCTAATATATACGTGCTTCTATATAGACTCTGAGCTTGTCTTTATTTTTCTTTTTGTCTTCTCGGGGGGGGGGGGGGGGGGGGGGGGGGGGGGGGGGGGGGGGGGGGGGGG
>JAVJGJ010000037.1:90465052-90512827 GCA_035590215.1 Microhierax caerulescens
AAGCTGGGCCTCCTTCCTGCTGGTCCTCCGTGTTGACGAAGGAGTTCCCAAGGCTGAATTTGTGGTGTCTTAGTCCCAGGGTGGGAATAAATCCCACTGATAATCTGAGTGTTGGTTGTTACTGGCCACGTTGCTTCTGATGCACTGTTTCAATGGGTCAGAGCACTGCTGAGGCTTGATGGCAAAATCCTGGAATAAAGGGGAGGGTAAAGTTTCAAACTTAATAGCATTTAATTACTTTAACTTAGAGACTTTAAAATGTTGCTAGGATGAATTTTCCTTTGTTTAGCTTCTTTTGGTGTGGCTTAGCAGATTTTAACCATCTAAAACTGACTCTTGGTTGGGGGGACCTTAGGTGGTACAGCACATATCCTTTAGTGGAATAATGAAGTGTTTACATTATGCAGTCCTATTGTGAGATCAATCAGGCTACAAGGCTGGATGTATAAACAGAATCTGCAGGTGGTCCCTGCATCTCCTTGCCCAGAAGACATGCTTTAATCCTCAGGAAGTAGGCAGAGTAGAGGTTCCAGGAGGCAGCCAGCCCAAGCAAAATAAAAGAACAAAACCAGCCTGAACAATGCAACGCATGTCAGGCTCATAGCACAATCACTACAAATAGCAGCTGACAGGAGACTTTATGACAATTCACCTAGCAGCTAAAATTGCCAAACTCGGGATCCTGGGATTAATGAACATCTTACGCAGGCAGTACAGGCATGAAATGTGAGGCAGAAAGGGTGGATAATGTATCTCATGTGTCCTTCAGATGGTTTGCTCCCTTTCAAGCTCATCTGTTACCAGGCGAGTTCTCTTGTGGAAATGATCTCTTGCTCTGTGTCTTTGCATCTGATGTGTTTTGCGCAGCTGTTATAGCCCATAAGTATTTCTGCTCCCTGATGCTGCAAGCAGAATGCTAATTATTGAGTTACTTGGATTGCAAGGTGGGAGGCAAATGGGAGAACTGAGCATTCACACACGTTAGTGCCTTTGGTGTGCGGCTTGTGCTAGTAACTGCCGGGCACACAAGCACTCATGGAGTGTGAGCAAAAAAGTGTCGCTCAGGCAAGTTTGAATAGAGATATAAATTAATGCCTTTTGAAAAGGTTTTAGCAATGATCTTCTAGGGTTCTGTGACATGGAGGAAAGTTTTGCCAGAGTCAGAGCAGCAGGGTCCGACTCATTAAAAAAAGGTAGAAGAAAATTTTGTGACTAGGGAATAATGAAAGAAGTAAATGTCAGTTCAGAGGAAAAATAATAATACTAAAAAAACCCTAAACACGCATAGTTGAGTTGGCTTGCATGTAGTTTGCTATAGGGTTGTTTTAATTAGACTTGTGAAGCAGGGAAATGCCAACTGAGATGTTCTGCAGCAAGAAAAAAAATAAATTTCAAGCTGAAACATGGCACATAATGGAATTGAGCTGTCCACATGGGTGCATTCTCTTCCTCTTTTTGAAAAGAGCACCTAAACCAGTTGAGTCAGAAACTACTGAAGGGTAAAGCTCAAGATGTCTGGAGCTCTCCTGTCTGTTTAGATTCTTATCTGGAGTGTATTTAAGCCTTTGGAAAAGGCTTGCTATTTCATGAGATCTTGTTTGTTCCCCTCCCCAAGCATTCACACATTTCCTGATTATGAAACAGCCAGTCATACCTCAGGAATGGGTAGGTGGTGGGAGATGGGGACAGCTTTATTTGGTTATTTATTTAGTTTAAACACCTTTGCATTTCACCCTGTCCAGCAGCAGGTATTTACAGTGTATGGAAAAGGGGAAAAATGTAAGAACGCTGCTTTACTGCAAAAGTAATTCAGGTGAAATTACGTGTGAAGATGTGGGCAGTTTTTGTGTTTGCCAAACAAGTCTATCTCAACTGTGTGCAGGTGACCTTTTCTATGGGCACAAAGATGTTGCCCATACACCTAGCAAGATCAAACTTGCCTGATTCCTGAGGCAGGGCTTTTGTTGACAAAATTAGAAATACCAAACTCTACATCAAGACTTATTTCCACTTTCAGTTACTCTTAGATCTCTGTGCCTGGCTCCTATTTCTGATATGTCTTCCTCCCTGCCCCAGTTTTATCATATGCAGGCTAAAAAGTATGATTGGAAGGTAATGTCTGTGCAGACTTTGTCCCCTCTTCAAGGGCAGCTTTGTATTTTTTCTCCTATACTAAACTATTATATACTTATTTATCACGTAGTGTCTGTTCTTTTTGAGCAACTTTAAAGGTAATACAGTGATGGTTACCAGCGATCTCATTCATTTCTGGATCATAGATACCTGGATTTGCTTCAAAGCTTGGGAGGTGTTTAGATCTGAGATTCTCTAAAATGGTGTCTTTCTTGAAAAACACTTCTTAGGAATTCCTCGGTACACAAACTTATGGAAACCTTGCATGGCTTAACCTGCAAATTACAGACAGAATTTTGGGTTTTGCAGTGAAAATTCTTGTCCTTGCTATTTATTTACTCATAGGAGCATTCATAGCAGCCAAAAAACCTTAACCCCAAAACTCTAAGACTGTTTCTGTATTCCTTGTGGCCTTCTGCTGTGATCCTACAGGAACGTGTGAAAATTCTGCTTTTTGAGCCATTCTGGGGGAGACAATAAAACTAACCCCTCACAAAGAGAGGACATGTGTTTATCTTGAGGAAGTCTTGACTTCAGCATGTCACAGGAGGTAATAGGTGGTCGATATGAAGAAGCAAGAATATCTGGGGTGCAAAAGAGTGTAAGATGCTGCTGATAGTTACTATTTTCTTCCATTCTTACTCTGCTGGTCATGGATACTGTATGTCAGCATGCCCTATGTAAAACTGGTATCAGTGTCATAATCTACGCTGACTGTTGAGATAGTTTAAGCATTGCTGTTAGCCCTAAGCCATTCTGAACAAAAAATGAACTGTGTCAGATGAACAGGGTCTCTTAAAGCAATGGCTTTATGGAGACCTCTAAAAATGACCAGGCTCAAGAACTGTCTAATCATCTCTGGAAGAAAATCCCTGTTGCTCATGTTCCTCTCAAGAGAATTTGTGTACAGCTCTTGCATAGTTTATGCTTGGCCTTTTGTTCCTGGTTGTCCCAGAGCAGCTCAGTTGTTGTTGTTCTGATACAGAAGGTCTTTGATGTGTTTGGAATGAAGCCATCAATGGTGACATGAGAATATATTCTCCTGAACTAGTGATGTGAACATCATGTACATGCAGACACTGACAAAAATGACAGCAGATTATTAGCTGAGACCCTAGCTTACCATCTGCTGTACCCATTTGTCATGGACTAGGCTCTGAAGGAAGAGGAAGCTTTAGATTTATGGATTTTCTAGAATGAGTTGCATGAAACTATTGTGCTTATCAGCATTTGGAAGAAAGTGACAAGGGGGTGGCAGGAGAAGACTCCTGATTGGAAGCACACAAAAAGGCTTTAATAGAGCAGACAGCATAAAGCTAATTTGTCAGGGACTTTTCAAGTTAGGAGTCAAGGCAAGGAAATTGTGTGTGACAGGTGGAGAGGGCTAGGTGAGCAGAGGAATGGCATGGGCAGAGCTGGGGAAGTGACCTGGGCAACTGTTCTGGCCTGCTTGGAGCACAGGCTGAGGTACGAGCAAAGGTAGGCTAGGTCACACGAAAGATGCAGTATAACCAAAGCATCAGGTGATGAAGGTTTGGTTTGGGAGGCTATAGGGGTATAAACAAAAAAATAGGTTTGCTCTGGCCATGATCAGACCATGAAGCATAAAAGTTTCAGTGCATGGATCTGAATAAAGGGAATAAGGCTGTCAAAGTTAAATTGGACACATAGAGCAGTGCTGGCACTTGTTTGCTTTTTGCAGGAGCTCAGAAGTGAGGATTTAGCCTTAGAAAACGAAAACCAGAAATAGTATGCAACGTACTGCTTTTCTTAACTGCTGACTTAAGTTGGCTGTTTAATTAGCTTCATTTATGAATGTCAGTGTAATTTGGAAAGATCTTACTTAGTTTACCTGTTTTGTATTTCTTAAAAAAGAAAGCCTGAAGATGCTTGGCTTATATTAACTCATCTGCAGAGACATCACTCATCCCTTCCTCTCCTTCACACCCCCCTCCTTTCATCTTAATTAAGGCAATAGAGCAGGTTTTTCACACTATCTTCCACAGCAAACAACCATTATACCAAATCCATGCTAGTGTGAAGAGGGTGTATTTGTTTTAGCATCATTTTAGTATTATATATATATATATCTCTTATGTATTTTTGTCATTCAATTTAAAATGATTGGGATATCTCAGATGATGAGATAAGAGTTAAGTAGTCAGAGACTACTTAACCCCAAAGACCACATGCAGTCCCTGGGTTTGCAGTCTCTAAACTGTAGATTTCCCAAATCCAGAAGGATAACAGATAGGATATACGTTACGGTATGTTTGCTTTGTTCTTTGTTCTTTCACAAGTAACTGCTAGTGGCTATGAGATGCAGTGCTCTGATATCCTGTGCTATCAGATAGAAGATAGCAGCTGAACGTCATACAGCTTTTCTTCGATCGGTGTACAACTAATCCAAACACACCTGAGCAAGGAAGAACATTAAGTAACATCACATGTTTTTGCAGGGCTGCCTGTCAGTGTGCTGAGGAAATCAAATTCTTCCCAACTCCTAAGTATCATGGAGAAAAAGATTAGAGGGGTAGTAGCGAATACAGGTAATTTCAGTCTTAGCACTCAGCCTCTTTCTCCTCCCAAATATATAGTCTGTGCAACAAAATGCTTCTCTCTAATCCAGGGGTCCTCAAACTTTTTAACCAGGGGGCCGGCTGTGGATTAAGTGGCAGGCAGTCATCTGCGGCTGCTTGATTTCCCCCCCCCCAACCCCTGGTGGGGGGGTTCTGTAAATACCGGGGGGCTGGATTGAGGACCCTGGGGGGCCGTATCCAGCCCACAGCCTGTAGTTTGAGGACCCCTGCTCTAAGGGAAGCTTATTCAGCAAGGCAACAGGTGCCACGTAGCTGCCCAAGAGGATGAGAGAAAGAAAGCAGCTGGGGGGGTGATCCATGTGGGGAAGTGTGTACCTGGTGTGGCAGGCTGGTCCTGCGGCCTGGCAGCAGCACCATGCGATGAGCCCTTACACGAGAGGCAGGATGTGACTCTCAGATCTTTTGGAAAACTGAAACTAGAAGCAATGATTGTAGGGCTTGGGCACTTACTAAAGAGTTAAATAAGGCTTAATATGAGGTGCTAGGAGACAAGCACGGAGAGTTGGTGCAGCCCTCCCAAATACTCTGTTCAAAGCCTAGCCTGTAATTCATAGGTCCTAACAAACCATCGATATACTCAGGCTGAATGAGAAACTTCGACCTTGGCCCATGTGTATGAAACAGCTACCAGACCCCTAAAAGCTATATAGGTATATATTCTACCAACATAATATGGATGTGGAAGGATTATTCAGATGGAAGGAGTACACTTCTATTGCCTGTTCCCTGAGTTGAATCCCACTGAAGGTGGGTCACCCTTTCCATGTGGACTTTCGACATGTGAAGGGGTGGCATGGATAAGCTGCGGAAGCCTTTGGCTTTCCCCTCTGCAGTCCAGAGGAACTGAGTGGCCATGAAGGCACGGTGTAGTGCCTGGTCCGGTCCCACATTATGACAGGTTCTTGCCACAAGAGAAGTCTTTGAAGGGAATCTTAAGTCACCGTTCTAGTTTATCGTGAGGAAACCTCTTTGGGCTAAAGCTCTACCTGGGACAGATAAGTGGAGGCTAATTAGTTACTGATAATAGGTCACTCTTAATATGTATTAACAATTCATGAAGGAAAATGGTAAGGATTTTTCACCACGTTCTACAGGTGTGGAAACAGGTATGTGGAACTGAAATGGCTAACATGAGAGCTCAGAACATGTGGACAGTAGAGATCAGTTTCTCTAGAGCAGCTGGCAAAACCCAGGTGAGGAGAAAACTCCACAACTTTCAGTATGCAGAGAGCCGGAAACACCTATTGCTATTTGACCCATAGTTTACTATTTTCTGCTTCTCAGTCAGACTGTTTATTTGCTTCAGCTGCTTTTCAGGATGACGAGTTGTCTAAGAATGTGCTGGTGTTTAGCAGGAAGGGGGGTTGCCTTAGAGCATGCCCAGCTACCTGAGGAGAAGTACTGGAAAGTGAACTGCATCACTGAGCTTACACCTTACCCACAGCCCGATGAGCAAAAAGAATTTGAACAATGTGTTAACGTATAGCCTTGTTATCTCTAGGTGTCCTCTGTTGTGTGACTGCATTGAAAGGGAGCACCATGAATAAGTGAAGTTCTGATAACAGGGCTGGGTCAAGGAATCATCCTATCTATCAGGGTCCATCATTTTTAGACTGTACCTCACACTGATAATTTTAACTCTTGTAGTAATTTTGTTACCTAAATGGTGATGACTACTTAGGCAATGAGGTTTATGGCCTTCAAGAAATAAACATTAAGAAAAATTATGAGTGTATTTTTAAGAGATGGCTGAGTCAGGCTCTGTAAGTACAGTAAGATTTCCTTATGTGTAAGTAGGTGTTACGATTCTGGATACAAAAACTAACTCAACAAAACTCTCTTGCTGAAGAACCAGGAAGAACGAAGGTGATTAGGTGCAACCACTTAGACTAATGTCTTCTGACTTCTCTGCTTGCCAGTCACACTTCGTTAACTCCATTTTTGCTTTGAGTCCAAGCGGGTTTGGGTGAGGGTGCTGTGACTTTATTAGGGGTGGGGATCTGTACAGTAGATGTCACTTACAGCCACCGCATATAAAAGCACCCTTGCATCTGCTCTGAAGTGAGAATAGCCTCCCAGTGGTTTCTGGTTTTGTTGCTTCTGATTACAGCAGCCCTGAATGCATTCACTGTTTTACAGGAAAAGGATTCTGCAGTGCAGAAAGTTTTAATGGCTTCAGGCTATATCGTATTAATACCCTTTCCCCACCATTTTTCCCTGTGAACAGAGCTGCCGACTCTTAGCCTTAATCATGAGATTCACCCGCTTTGTCTCCACCTCCTGCAGCCCCTCCACAGCACCCACAGAGCACATATTAACAGCCCAATGCCCTGCATTTTCTTTGCCTTTAGGTTGTGCTTGGCATGAGGTCAGAAAACGGGAGGGATGGATCCTCTGCCCAGGCAGCAGCGTGGCACCGAGTGCTTTCCTCCTGCTTGGGACACGCTGGTCCAGGAGGGAGCAGCATGTGACTCTTGGCATGGGGCTCCCCTCAGCTGACCCAGACACATACTGGCAACCAGTAAGGATGGGTGAAGTTAGCTGTGGAAACCTGGACACAACTAGCGTTACTTCTGGCTTTGTGACTTTTAAAATGGAGGGTGTACACAGGGAGGCGGGGAGGCCAGGAAATGATGGTAATCTCCCCCTTTTTCAGTGAAGGTGCCTGTGGACAGAACAGTGATTTTGCTCCAGGATTTCCTCTGAAATAAAAAGAAAAGAGAAAGGAGGCTTTTTCCTATAAATCTTCTTTTAAATGCCAGAGAAGAACAGATGATTGACTGACTTAGGTCAGAAATAGGCAAAAGATAACATATTTCAAAGGTAGTTCCACTTGCCATTTGGTGGTCATTACAGCCAGGTGAGTGCCAATGGGGACACTTCTGTCACTCTGAAACGCTTTGCATCCACACAAATAATGTCTTGTGTTGCACCAGGTAATGACATGCTGGCCACCTGTGTGCTAGCACAAGAACAGTTGTTTTCAGTAATATTTGGAACCTTTGGCTTTTAAATCAATTTTTTTTGATAATTGTTGGCTCAGACATGGGAGGCCTACTTCCATTACTAGCTGATGGCAAAACTTAGAAGATCACTAGAGGCTGAGAGAAAAGAATCACAGGTTCATTTGTATCTAACCAGTTCACAGGTAGATAAGGTGTATGATTTTCAGCGAACAAAGAGCCAAATGAAGTGATGTGGCCAGGACCAGCTCAGGCTACCTTTGATTTTTGAGTACTGGGTAACCATTTACAGGAATGTTAATTTTTAAGGCAGTTTTGATGTGAGCTTGTAACATGCTGTTTGACTTCCAGTTACTTAAACCTGGCTCTACCCTGATACCTGCTTAAAGCAATGTGAATATGCAGGTCTGATGGTCATTATCATGGTTTGCAGCAACCCTTGAACCGTTGAGAACAGAGTACATAGAAAACAGGCAGTTTTGTGGTTGGAACTACTTCATCTTTCTCTGGTGTAACTATATTAGGTCCTGTATGCAGACTGTATTCTGGCTCACTCTGGCCGTAAGACATCTTTTAAAAATAAAAAATGCATAAAAATTTAAATGCCAACAATTGTTTTAGTACACTGTTAACGATGTGACTAGAATCAGATTCTCCTGATCTTTCAGTCCCACTTGTTCCGTTAGCTGTGTGTTTTAGCATATACCAAATATGCTTTCTCTGTGTAATACCCTACACGAGTGGCAAGAAACAAGAAACTCACAAGATCTCTCTGGTTTAGGTGCAGGAGCACGTGTGCAGAAGCCCTTTTCCAGTTAGGCAGATGATGTGAACTTTGTCAGACTTCCTTTACCTGGTCTGCTTGGGTTCAGGTTAACATCCACAGCTGCTGCCATTAAAGTACAAAGCAATTTTTCTCACATATGTATCTTTCCAGCAGATCAAACCATTAAATATGATTTAAAGAGAATGCTTCAAGATAAGAGTAATGGAATCACCATGAATTTATCTCTGACTTCAGTTGAATACAAAAGTGAAGGCCTGCTTTAAAAAACAAAGTAAAAGGGAAGCTAGCTATTCACATTAAAAACAAACACCCACCCAGCAAACCCCAACAAAAAACCCCCATGGATGTGGTGGTGTAATTAAAAGAAGAACACTTATTAAACAGCCTTTAGATCTTAGTCTCAGGGTTTAGAAATAAAGCATTAGACTGTGTAAACTCACGGAGATCACCACAGCCTTTTAGACCAGATTCTCAAATTCTTTACACTGAGTTAGAATAAAAGAACAAAACGCCACAACCCAACAGAAAACCTACCCTTTCCTCTGCCCCCGCCACAAATGTCTACTAACTACAGAAAATAAAGTCACCCTTTTTTTTTCTTGTAGGGGAAGCTGGGTGTGGATTTTTCCAGATCCATCCCTGCTCTCCTGGCCACCAGCCAGGGTGGGGAGCATGCTTACTGCTGCACAGCACCCCAAGCTTGCAGCTGCCTTGAGAAGCTATAGTAAATGGTTCTGTGCAACCTCTCCTGATCTGAAGAGGACTGCTGTTGAGAGAAAACTTCCCTACGTGACCTGAGTTCAGAGGTGAATGCTCCTTTGCACACATGAGCATAACCTGCTCACCTACTCCCAATGGAAATGTGTAATGTGTATGTAAATGTGAAGATGGACGTATTGCTTTCTTCTATAAAATTGGCTACAGATTGTCACATATTGCCTCAGAATGACTAAGTCTCTGAAACTAATTATGCAAGTGTAAATTAATGTAACAGAACTGCACTGATTTATACCTGCAGTGCTATGGCCTTAAAGCATTATTTATTTTTTTTTAGGTGATTAAGCCTCTAGTCTACTCTCCAGGCAGATTTTCATAAAATTACCCTTAAAACATTAGATTATAAAGGCTTGAGAAATCAGTTTTACACTAGAACAGTGTGAAATTTCCATTACAATGGAGAAAATGTAAATATTTAATAGCTACTTTCATTACACAGATAGGTGTGGTTCTTATAGTGCTGTTTCCCCGTGGGGGGAGGAAAAAGCTGCCTAAGTTTTTTTTAACTACAGAACTATGAACATGTGCAGTGAAATCAGTTGAGAGATTTGAAATCCATTTTTCCTTTTATCTTTAAACAAAGCAATTAAATTAAACACATGTACATTAATATAAAGTTGAAGTTACAATTATGATCACGGAGTCTTTGAAATCAGTGGCAGAATTCCCATTCTGTAATGATGAAAGCCAACAGTCAGGATAAAAAATAGCAACAGGCAACTTGGCAAAAAAATCTTTGCTTTCCTTCTGAGACTCTAAGGAGAAGCAGGCTGAAAGTGCTATCGCTCTCTAGCAATGCTGGGTAAAAGGCACACTTATGCTTGCAATGGTATGATGACTGGATTTCTGTTGGAAGTGTTGTCTTATAGAAAATTGTTGCTGGTTCTCTGCCCAGCCCCCCCATCCCCCCTTGTGTTTGTTTTTTTGGGTTTGTTTTTTTTTCCCCCCCTTCATGAAAGATGTTGTGTATTCCATTTAGGTTTTTTAGAATTCTTGTACTTGTTGAGAAGGGGATTGCCCATTGGGCTTTTGTAGCTTGGGCGGTTGATATTTCTGTTCTCTTGGGTGGATCAGGCACTTTTTAGGCTACTTTTGCCATTACACAGAGTGCTACCTCCACATCTAACACCTAGTCTGATCGGGAAGCTCGATCAGAGCTACAGAAAAGGGATGGGAGCAGTCTTGTGGCTGTGTAGTGTACAAGGATTGAATCTGCTCCTAGAGATAGCTCTTTGCATTGACTAGAGAGGGAGCCTGGGCAGCTAGTTTAAACCAGACATCTTTTAAAATATACTTTTAAAGTATAGGTGAGATGAGTCCAGCTATTAACCTCATCTGGGTTTCTTCCTGTATTTCTGGGGGGAAACCATTTAGTCGAAAAGCAGGCAGCTAGAGATTGGGGAATGGAGTGGCTTGAGGGATGGGGTATCTTCTGATCAGCAAATGTTTTTGTACTAAGATTTCATGCAGGTTTATAGGGAAGGGCGTTTACGCTAAGATTGTAGCTGGACTGAAGAGGCAGAGGGAAATATGGGTAAAAGAGACACAGCAGTGGGTTTCTTGGCTTGCTGCCCTGGGGAAGAGCCTCAGCACCAGCCCTTTCTTGTGGCATTTGAGTGAGTCAAACTAGACCAGTTTTCTTATGTATTATTTGTTGCAAATTAACATCCACTCTGTGGTACCACCTTGAGGTCTGACCAGGTCAGGAACTCAGTGTGCTAATCATAAGCATGAAGCAAATGACTTTCTGTTTCAAAGACTCATTAGAAAATTTCAGCAAATTCTTTTCTTGTGTTCCAGCTCTCCAGTGTGTGTTTACTGGCAGGAATGCTTAAGAAAGCTGTGAGTTTAGCGCAGGTGGCAAATGCAGAGCCATGAGTCTTCCCACCAGAAGCCAACTTCTAGGAGTTAATTCATCAGGGAAGAGAAGCATTATATTCCAGGTGACCTTGAATTACAAAATACCAGCTAGTCACAGCAAATTGCTCACATGCTCAGTCTGAACAGGGCAGGGAACACCCGTGAGTAAGCCTCAGCCTGCTTGTGGGCAGACCAGTGTACAAGGTAAAACCGAATCTAAATTTTTCCCTCTTTTATCACATGATTATTTATTCATCACAGCTCAGAAAGGGAGAATGGCCAGGTTTCAGATGGCCATGGCCACTTGTTACTGTCTTTGTAGTATTAAAAGAGGCAGAGGAACTGGGCAATAAATGCTAAAAGCCTTCAAGACAACAACTTGCCTTCTGTTTCCCTACGTGGGCAAGACAGTGGATTTTTTTGGGCATTGGGCAGAACTTAACCCAAGGATTCTGTTAAGTGTAGTGCAGCAACCCTTGAGGAAGGGTTTGTGTTTTCTGAAGTCCAGAGTTAGGAGGGTAAAGGTTACGGTGAAGTTTCAGAGTCACAGAACATGCTGTGTTTGAAGTGCTCTCTAGGAGAGTGGGATTCCTACCAGTGACATAGGTACTGCTCTGCAGAGCCCAGTCCCCAAACTTCCACCCACTTACTTGGGAACTCGCGCTCTTAGAAAGAAGTGCAGCATCATATGTTGTTTCTAAGTGGACGTGGTCTCTTAGGCAATTATAATATATTAGAAGCGTTTATATGTATAATTTACACATGTATGCTTGTTCGTTTATTTCTTCTCTCCCCCCTTAATCTTACTATACCTCCTCTGTGTTGTCTAGATCGCAGATCCAGTCTTTGGACTGAGTCTTGATATGAATTCATGGTTTTGGATTCCTAGCCTGCCATGCCTAATGCTGTTACTCCAGTTTTCCAATGGTGTTTTTGTTTTTGGAAAGAGTTGTGTTGTACCACAGCTAGAACAACCACTTGTTTGAGCTGTATTTGGTGGAGTGCACCTCTGAAGTAGCCCATGGATGATTAGGTATCTGTATACCACGAACTGAAGTTAATTCTTTCGCATATATATCATAGCTGACCAAATAAATTAATGTCAGACTGTGCAAGTCCAGGTGCTTGTGTTGCAGAGCTTAGAAAGCTATGAAACATACAGAAGAGTTAATGCCATACAGAAACCTGTTGTATTTCTTCAGCTCTTTCTGGCAGGTTACAAACACTTTTCTCCTAGAAGAGTCTAGAAATTAATAGTTTGCATAAAGATTTTCAGATTTTTACAATGCCTTTGAAACCTCTGCTGCTGAAAATCAGAAGATGGCTTTTTTACTAGGGCAGCCAATGGTAGCATTTTTCTTTCTGTGGATGCTGAAATACTGTGCATGGAAATATTGTGTGTGTTCTCAGGCTGAAGAGAAAAAGTTCCTCCAGACAATCTCGTGATGTGGACTATTGAACACTCATGCAACATGCCTCTAGAGCGCATGATGGATGGCTAAGCAAAGACATTTCGGGCAGTGAATTTGGGGATTTAGATGACTGTCCCTCATTATCGATTATGTGATTTTTCTCTTCTTAATTGCCTGCATGGTACAAACACAGGATCTTTGTACACTGAGGAGTAAATCCATGTGCACATGCACATACGTGTGGATATCATCCTTTGTCTTTTGAAGAATGCCAAACCAGAACATAAGGAGTTTATTGCAGTAATGATGGGCCAGCTTTTCTGGAAACCTTCATAAAGCATACCTTGAAATAAGTATTGGATACATTAATGAAATCAGACACTTTTTAATCAAACTGAGAAATAGGAGGCATTGCTGCTTTGTTTTTCAGGACTGAGAAACTGAGTTTGAACTGTTTGTTCAAGGGTTTGAAATATTCTGGGAGTTCAGACTCTCATTCTGCCCTACTGTAAGTGTTAACAGTCTTCCCTCTGGTTTGAGTTAATGAGAATTGCGTATCATCATCCACAAAAGTGTAATTTGTAGGGATTAAATTGATAGGAAGGAGCAGTTATTAGCTGTCATTTTGAGTTAGTTTCCTATCTGCCTTGTGTTTCTGCCCATCCTGTAACTTTGTGCATTGAACTAGCAGTGGGAATACTGCTGCCCTGAAATAGAGTGGCTCTACTTTCTGGCAAGTTCTGCTTCGTTTCTGACAACGCTGCCGAGTCAAATGTCATCACAGGGTGCCTAGTACTGCATCCATGAAGGGCTGTACCACTACGTGATATGTCCAACATGTCACAAAAAATGGAGTTTTGCCTTTAAAGATGTTTGCACACTTGTGAAAGAAGCATGGGGATCTGCATCTGCTCACTGCAAAACCTTGGAGATTGTATGCATGCTCGTGACTCATCCTGCTTGATATTAGACACTGTTTGTTTAAATTGCACAACTACTGATCCCACCAGGTACCGACTGTTTCCTCATGTTATCCGTCTAGATCTGTTGTCGTGCCTCTTCATGTATGTGTATTGAACAGCGAAGCCGAGTGACACTGTAATTGCTAATTCCATCCTCTGGTTTGGCAGGTCACTCCTGTATTTTAGCTGCGCAATAAATAAATAAATGGTGCCCATGTCTTGTCAGCATGTTTAACGTTGCGGGTAAGCAGTTTGCGCTAATAATTTGATTTGGAGAAACTCAGTTTCATTTCCTTGCGAATCAGCCATCTGAGCATTCTGCTTATGTGCTATATTAAAAATTCTTCTCGCAGATAATAACCATTGGTGTTCGTGTTCAGCTGAGTTCTCGGCAGAAGGAGCATTAGGGGCTAGGAGGTACGGCGGTGTGCTGAGCAGGGATCTGGTGTCAAACTGCATGGCAGGCAGGTGTCTAAAGCTTAGGCCAAGCCAAACCAAATTAAACCTGTTTCTAAAATGCCATTGAAGTTTCGGTGCCTGGAATCCATTGCCAAGCTGTGTCGCAAGGGTTGAAGTGAGCAGGCCAAAAACTATTCCGAGGTGCAAGAGGAACAGCAAGCGTGTAAGCCCACTGGGACTTGCGTGCTTGCGTTCAGCGCTGACAAACTGCAGGTCACGTTGGCTCCAGTTGCTAGGGAGCTGTTTCAATACTCGAGTAGGCCAATGGGTGTTTTTCTTTCTCTCTACTTTGGAATACAACCAAGCCTTGTGGAAAGCATTTCCCCCTGCTCTGAGTCTATGCTAGAAGTGATACAATAATCCACATGCAATAAGGAAACACTATTGCCTGAGAAACTACCCATGAAACAGTCTTTGCGGTATTGAAACCTGATGGTGTTAGCATTAAGAATCCGGAAAGTATCATTGGACTTTTCCTTAGGCATTTGGTGTCCTCTACAAGCTAATAAGAATTTTAACCATTGAGGGCATTGTGGTTTCTTCTGTGCTTGTAAGACTATGTTTAGCATATCTTTAACAGACATCATGCTGTCTATGTTAGCGTTACTAAGCGTAACAGGCAAGTGTTGTGTGCTGTAATCCTTGACTTAGCCAAACTGTACTCAGACTTTTCTGGGTCACTTGTAAGAGTAGTGTTGGTGGTTTTTTTTTTTATTGTGTACTTCATCAGATGAGGGTACAAAGCAGGAGGTTAATCCTCACTTCATCAAAGAACAGGCATACTTCAGTCTACTACAAAAGTTTGGGATCTAAGGCCAGCTCGAAGGGAAAGCAGTGTCTTCCATAAGCCATGTAGTTTTGCCAAAATGATTTTCATCGGAGTCCTCTAGTGCTGCACTGAACTGTTCCAGATAGCAAACACAGCAATCTTTTGCATACAAAATGTCTCCTTTGGGTAATTCGGTCCAAGAGTGAAATTGTTTTCATACCCAGAGAAAATTGCTTGATGTATGGTCGTTAACGTAGTTCAAAGCTGGAGCTGTTCTATAGATATTTAGCATTTGGAGCAGCAGCACGTGGAACCAGTTGGGGGTGAGAACACAATGTGCTTCCAAAAAAGCAATCTTTCTTTTAAGTAAAGGATAAATTAATTCCCGGGAATATCTTTCTCAAATCCTAAGTGTTCTTTTTTTCTTATTAAAATTACAGAAATGTCTTGAGACTTTTTAAATCTCAATATTAAAATGTTCATATCTGTGAAATTTCTGACTCAGTTATCAGTTATTTGTGTTCTGGTGAGCAATTCTTGGTTGACTAAAAGGCATCTGTAGGCTGCTATAGTTTGTTTTAAAGTTACTTGCTTGATAGGGCAAGCTGATTCATATTTTCCTTGCTAGGGTCATTCTTCATTTTCGTTGCTGTTATATAACTGCAATACTGCTAATGCATTTATGTAACATCAATTGCATTCTGCAGGGGAACAGATATTTGTGCAATGTGTAACTGTAATAATATCCAGCTTCTCTTCAGATCAGTTATTTGAACAGTAAAATAGAATCCCTCTTCATGGCTTCACCTCGGTGAACCTGAGGTAGGTTATGAGGCTGATGGTCAAGATGATGGCAGCAACATTCAGGTTTATTATTAATAGTTTGGAAATAATCTGACAGTTGGAAAATTGGATCCATGTGACAAGACTCTGGGTTGTTACAGTGGCCTTCTCAAGAGATGCCCTGCGCAGAAGGTCTCAGGGAAGTTACATCAGCCCCTGCAGCTGCACAGGCTGGAGCTCCATTTTGGGGACCTGCCTTGCAGGCTGTAGGGCTGTTGACTCTGTGCCCTGATGCAGTAGGAGGTACACAGCCAGCCGTTCCCTGTCCTTCCTCAGGGACGCAGGCTCAGCTAGCATGCTAAATACTCGGCAGTTAGGGCAGAGTAGGCTTCCTGAAGAGCCTGTCATGGGGGTGGAAACAGCTGGGCACAGGCGTGGTGGAGCTATAGCAAAGGTGTAGGTGCACTGGGCAAAGGAACCTTTAGTTGGCGGTTGAGCTGGTTTTCTTCATCCAGTAGTAGCATCTCTCACCTGCAACCACTGGTAAAGAGTAGCCTCCTCCATGTGGGTACCACATTGACCAAGGATTGCATAAGAAGTGATTTGTGACAAAGGTGCTCCAGATGCTACCAACATGTGGTGTTGGATACAAATGCTTATCTTGATATAACTATTGCCTTTAAGTGAGTGATGTCTGCAGATGTATTTGAGTGTCCTGGGTTCAGCTGGGACAGAGTTAAGCTGCTGCAGTGCTGTGTTTGGGATTTCATAGGAGAGCAATGTTGATAGCACACTGACGGGTTTAGCTGTTGCTGGGTGATGCTTATACCAAGTCAAGGACTTTTCAGTTTCTCAGGCTCTGCCAGCGAGAGGGCTGGAGGGACACCAGAAACTGGGAGGGGGGACAGCAGGGACAGTTGACCTGAACTAGCTAAAGGGATATTCCATACCATAGAACATCATGCTCAGTATATAAGGGGTGTGTGTGTGGGTGGCAGGGGCCTGCCAGCTGCTGCTCAGGGACTGGCTGGGCATGGGTCACCAGGTGGTGAGCCGCTGTACTGTGCATCACTTGGGTTTTTTTTCCCTTGCCTTTGTAATTTATTCCTCTTCCCTTCTCCCTCCTTTTAATTACAGTTGTTGCTATTATTAATTTTATTTTATTTTGGTTATTAAATTGTTCTTATCTCAACCCTCAGGTTTTACCTTTTCCTGATTCTCCTCCCTGTTCCTCTGGGAGACTGGGGAGAATGAGCAAGTACTGCTGGTACTTGAGTTTCCGGCTGGGATTAAACCACAACACTGGGTTATCTTCAAAGGGACTATTAGGGTATTACCTAATCATAAAATCATTTAGGTTGGAAAAGAACCTTAAGATCATTGAGTTCAACTGTTAACTAGCACTGGCAAGTCCTCCACTAAACCATGTCCCTAAGCCCACATCTACATGTCCTTTAGATACCTCCAGGGCTGGTGACCCAACCACTTCCCTGGGCGGCTGGTTCCAGTGCTTGACAATGCTTTCAGTGAGGACATTTTTCCAAATATCCAATCTAAACATCCCCTGGTGCAACTTGAGGCTGTTTTCTCTCGTCCTATCACTTACTACCTGGGAAAAGACACTAACACCCACCTCACTACAACCTCCTTTAACTGTAGAGAGCAATAAGGTCTACCCTCAGGGTATGTGAGGACAAAGTAACCTGTGTGGGACATACTAGCGCTTTAAGATGAGAGGAAGCTGGTTGCTGTGAAGAAGGTGCTACAGGAACAGCAGCTTTTTGGTTTTTCCATGTTCACTCTTGGATCACTGCACTGTGATTTTAGATCTCTCCTGTGAGTGATCCTTCTGTCTTGCAAACCATGTAGGACATTGGTTGCGGGCAAAGGGGAACCTTTAAAAAAGCACTGACATCTGAACAGCGTGTGGTGAAATTTTTGGCATAGGAAGTGCCAAGAAGGTCTTATCAAGACTTCATTTCTTCTGGAAACTTCTTCAGCTTTTTTAAATGCCCTCTTCTGCCAACAGCCTGCGCCTCAGGCTGTCAGGCTTTCCTCTGGCACTTGTGTCATGTCTGATTCAGTTGTGGCAATTGGCAATATCTAGGAAGGAACGTCCAAAATAAGATGTAATTTACTCATCTTATGGGATTCGTAGTGTTTGGTGGCTAATAGCTCAAATACCTTCCACTTGGTAAACACATTTATACTGAGGTTAACAGGGAAATTTATCCGTGTGAGGAAAGTATGTTTTGGAATATTTCTCAGTTTGAAGTCTTTGGTCTCTGTTAGTAATTTGCTCTGTGTTTGTCCCTTCATCACCACAGTTTCTAACAAACAGGTTAGACAAAAATCTGCCAGGAGTGGTTTAGGCATTGCTGATCCTGCTTAGATGACTTTTTGGGGGCTATTTCATCCCTGTGCTCTCTGATACTGCGGCTTTCAAGGCTTACTCTTCTGAGCTTCTAAACATGTTCGAAGATTAATGGTTAGCAATGAAATTGCTACTTCCACAGAGTATTAAAGCAGCTGCAATACAATAGGATTGAAAATTGCCAGCAACTTAGTGTATATTGAATTTAGAGAAAGTAAATTGCTTCTTGTAAACTTCACTGCTGTGTAATTGTCTAACAATTTTTTAAGAATGTCCCCTGAGAACATAGAGGGTTTCGGTGGTGGTTTTTTTCTTTCTTCTTTTTCTGGGAGCTAAGCTGAAACTTCTGGGTAAATTACATGATACCAGTTATATAAGGCAACAAATAGGTTTGTTATTTATGAGTTTTATGTACATAGTAGAAGTCTTATGGAAGCTGTCATTGCCTGCAATAGGAGCTACAGAAATAAAATGCAGAAATACCTGATCATACTAATTTGTCCAGGTGAAGAGTCAGGGGGCAATTAATTGAAAGGCAATCGGACCACAGGGCAGAGCAGAGGCAGAACTGCCCGAAGGTTTTCCTCCCTCCAAGAGGCTTCCTCTGTGTTGTGATTATTACTATGTTACGTGACTTCTCTGCTCTTATCTGTGGTCCCCCCCACCCTCCCCTGTTGTTTAATCAGAGGTTTTCAGGTAAGGGCACATTACCACATCCATGAAAAATGTTCTGCTGCCATGTGATTCGGTAGTCAGTCATTACCTTACTATCAGATAAAACCTATCTGATCCGAACGTTTTATTCACTATTGAATAAACATTTCTGATAATTTTATTTTTTTAATGGGAATAACTGAAAGAGTAAAGCTCAGTTATTGCCCTTTGGAGGCATGCCAGTTTAAAAGGAGCTATCTTGTTTCCTTCCAACATGAGGGCATGAGGGAACATTACTTTAAAAAAGAATGAAAAAATATAACTCCAAGCAACAGCGTCACATTTTATTTCTGACGGGGAAAAAATTAATATTAAAAAAAGGCTTTTTTTTCTGTTGAAAGAAGGATTTGGGAATTTGATACTTTTTCATTCCTCCTTTGTGACATGTTTAAAAAGATTCATCTTTTTTTTTTTTTTTAAAGGTGGCAAAATAATTTGAGGGGAGAAAAAACCAATCCCCCACATTTCTTACATTTTTCAAAAATTTTCCAACATCAATTTTCCAGCAAGGGAGAAAAAAAAGAGGATTTTTTTTTCTCTGATAATTCTTTTTTCTCAAGTCTTCTCCTTTAACTACATTTTCATCAGCTATTTAAATATGGAAGATCTTTTAAGGAGCCAGGGGGAGTCCCCTTTTTTGTTAAGGTTTGACAGAAAACCTTTAACTGTCTTTGGCTGGAATGACAAATATCATCATATAACCAGTGTTTTCTTTTTCTTCATTCATTGCAGTTCTGTCTGTGAGTCAGCTTATTCTTTCAGCAGCATTGAATTAGCAGAGTGGTCATCTTTTTGCGTTCATGGTAGAACTGCTCTTTTAGTCTGATTTTCCTGGGACAATGGACTAGTGCAAATATGTAAAGGAAACCAGTTTACAAATATGTCAAATAAAAAACTCCATCAGTAATTTTAAAAGCTATGGTGTTGATTGCACACAGAGTGCATCCTTTATGATTTACTGCAACCACTACCTTCAAGGCTGACTGTTTTCATTCAGACCCCTTCTGTTAGTTGGCCACAATCATCTGTAACTTTCACCCCCATCCAAAATCTTCCTGTCTTGATTTCCGTGCAAATCCTTTATAACACCCGGAGTCTAACATCTCCCTCTTGCATTCTAACAGTCAAGCTGCAGTTCTTTTTTTTTTTTTTCTGGCATTTCAGTGCTGGTATGACGCAATGAAGTGATAATTTCTTTAGCACAGTTAGAAGTTATGTGGGAACACGTATAACAAATCCATTACACAGGATTGGAGACAGGAGTGAAGTGTTGACAAAGGGCAGGGCTTCACGACGGTGTTTGTGTTAGCTCATGCTGCTTCTGGTAAAATTCAGTTTGCCATTTCCATAAACTGCGTCTGAATCCAGGTTAGCGATTGCAATCAGGTTGGCTGCCATTAATGCTGAAGAGTTTTGTCTTTAAGAGATAGGCTGGGCTGGGCTGATTGTTACACGGGATGGTTAAATTCAGGTTGGATAAACAATGAGCCCTAAGGCAAAACAAGAGTGCTTGGGTTCTTGTCTTCCTTTTTCTTTTTTATGTTTTCCATAAACTGTTACAGCATTTTTTAGTGTGTTGAATGTTCCCATTTTGAATAAATGTCTGATCTCTGAATGAAACTACTGAGAAAAGAAGCACCCTTCAAAGGACGTCTTTTCAAAGGAGTTGCAGTGGCTTTGTAGATTTTCATGCAAAGGCTCTTCATGGAGTTTATCATTCCAAAAATTTGGAATACTATAAACCCTATTGAATACATTGAACATTCACACTACAGGGTGTTGAACCATCTTGCATTTTCAGTGCACCTCTAGGTTTTGTGTACCTTGGTCTTCTTGTCTGCTGAGGGGGGTAATATTATTTGCTACCTTCTGCAAAGTGATTTGAGATTGCTGTGAGCACACAAAACACACCAAAGCACGGATGTTAATAAATTTACAAACCAAACCCCCAAACTCACTCAATGAGATTTTTTTTAAGACTGTATGTAAAGACTGGTGAAATGAAGAGACTCCAGAAAATGAATTGTTTCTATTTTCTCAGGAATTGCCTGGGAAATTTTCCTTAACTTCTGGTCCTGGATGAAAAGACTTCCAGTATGTTTGTCCAACTTGGGCAGGTAGGGAGGATGGTGATCTTTCTTTTACAAATGGTTCTTTGAAAGGTGATAGATGATCTACTGACAAATCAGATAGGAATCTGAAGTCACCTGGCAGCTTTTCCTTGCAGTGATGTAGACTTTTGTTAATGTTTGGATGGTTGTGTAGTTCATCAGGTTGGGTCAAATGGGCATATCTGGTCTCTGGCAGTGAAAAAGCATCTGCACTGTGGTGACCAAGGGGTAACAAAGCCTCTTCTCAGGTGATAGAGTGCTGGTGGACAGGTGCTTTCCTGTGTGTTCCACCGTCTGTAATCTCCACGGCTCTTAAAGGAAGTTTACACTGAAGTTGCATAAACAGAACTTTTTGTTGTTATGTTGTGTTTCTTTCCCCCCACCCCAGCTCCTTTGAAAAGCTGTGCTTTGAAAAATAGGCCTGTAAAGCTGGTAAAGCATAATAGAGCGCACTGGCTTTCTGTTAGAACAAGGCTTTTTTTCTTTCCTCCACTCCCCCCAGCTCCCCCACCCCCTGCCGCCTTCGCTTTTGTTATCGTAGCCTGCTCAAAGCCAGCCGTGTGTGTGTGCCTGCGTGTGTAGTTGCACCTCCCAAAGATACAATAATCTGCAAAACATCTCCTTAAATAAACATTGCCCTCCTACAAAAGGCAGGTATGCCAGGGGTCAAAAGGGTCAGCTCTTTGGCTCTTTGTTAGGCTCCCACCCACCACCCTACAGTTGGAAATTTCCTGTGTGATAGTTATACATAGCTAGCTTATTTTTACGTAGAGGCAGAGCTACAAATCTGTGCATGCAAACATATATATGGTATATGTACATAGATATAGATGTGCACATATTTGCGGCTTTTTGAGCTAAGCTATAGGCGACCCCTGGTAGATGCAAACCAAACCCAATAACTCCCCAGACGGCCTTACAAGAATGCAAAGCCTGTTACATATTAAGCGGATGGAGTAGAAGAGGTCACAGTTTATTGTTTGCTCTTGGGTTGCTTGCTCAGTTTTGCCAGGGTGTGTGGGGCGGATTTGGAAGGCAAAGTAACTGGTAGAAAAGGTCCCTGAAAGCACATGAATTGGGAGTGACTGCTTTGGGATCTGCCTGTGAGCAGGGGTGTTCTGTGGGTTTTGTTTTGTTTTTGTTTTGTTTTTTTTCCCTTTTCTTGTAGCAAAGGAGTGTTTGCTTCTGGAATATGCTTCTCTTCATACCTGTTCTGCATCTCACTTCATTAGGCTACTCAGAAACATTTTGCTTCCCACTGTCACTGGCAACACGTCAGTATGACAGCGAAAGCACGTTGGCACATGGAGCACGAGCACATCAAGCTCTCATGATTACAGTGAGAGCTGTAGCATTTGTCTCTGCTGGAGCAGAGGCCCAAGTGTCCATCTGTGAGTGCCACTGCAAACATAAGGGAGTGTTTGTAACCATACTAGTCACTTGAGAGGGCCAAAGCGTTTCGCTGGGGAGCTGGGTATGTGAGCAAATCCCATTCTGGTATGTACACTCCACTCCGTGCATCAGGAGGTTGTTTAGAAATCTTGAAAGGAGTGGAGGGTGGATGGCTGGTCTGTGTAACGTCTGTAGCTTATATGATGTTAACTTGGACAGCAGGGTCAGATAGAAAGATGGGAAAGCAGGAGTGGTAAATCACTGAACTTTGGTATTCTGAGAGAGTATTAAATGAAGTTGTAAACATCTGTGTAAGTGTTTTTCTTAATATGAAGGACTGTGATGAGCAGTTATACCTGAGGAATTTCACCAAACCCAGTAAAGTTGGACTGCTCTGGTTGAGAACAGTTTACTGAGGTATGTCAGCTGATTTGGAGTTACCAGAGGGGTATGGAAAAGGTGATCAGGTGAGCAGCTACGTGCACTCCTTCCCATCGGCACAGGACTGCTTTGAAAATTTATCGTACTTGATTACTGGAAATCCAAAACAAGAACTGAGAAGATGTGGATGAGGAGGGGAGCAGGGAAGAGGTGCCAGAAGCTGTGCTGTATCCAAGGAGTTGTAGTAATTATGTTTTCCAGTACAACAGCTCAGGATAAAAAGCCAAGAGATTTTCATTCCTGTGCTTGCGTGCGTCCCCTTTCCTCTTAGGAAGGGGTAAGGGCCAGTCCTTCTTTGCCTTACTGCCAGAGGGAACACGGAACTGCTAGAGGTAGATTTGTCTCGACAATTTCACCCCTGTTTCTTAAAAGCCAGGGCCCAAGAGATTTTCATTGGAAATGAAAATCCAAACAAAACTGCAAAGACAGCATTTCTCCCCCCTACCCCCTGAAACTTTGTTGTTACTGGGGGAAGCTGGGAAGTGTCTTGCTGCCCCACCAAAGGCCGGCATGCTCTGTACCCAGCACACCTGTGTACACAGGGTCTTCTCTGCGTCTGGGCACCGTGTGGTCTCCTGTGGCCCAAGGAGACGAGGGAAAAATGTCCCACCAACCTTGAACACTGTAGTTTGTGCTTCTGTCTCCTCCAGTTTGATCTGAAATCCTTCTTGTAGTGGGTGCTGCTGACAGCCACAAGAGATGCCTTCCCCCTGCCCGCTGCGCTGCAGAACTGGTCCTGTGAGAGCCGTGTTCTCCTTACAGCGAGAGGGCAGGACGGCATCTCTTTCACATCAGTTGTGCAAGAATATGCCAAAACCTCTCTGATTTTTCAGGCTATTTGTGAGTGTTGGCAAGGCTGGTGCTTGTTAAGTAACAGCTGGTATGTGAGACTTCTCCACAGCAGTTTACTTCAAAATCCAAACGTCTTTCTGTCAATGGAACATCTGCAGTGGTGAAGAGGAAGAATAACCTGAGTAGATCAGTCTGAGTAGCACATGGCAGCATTTCTAAACTTTGAACAGTCAAAAACTCTGGAACTCAGTTATCCCTGTTTTCATGCCAGATTTAATGCCACTGGTTTGAAGTTATTCTTCATTTTCTGTGTGAGAGAAGAATTGGAAGGACTTCTAGTAGCATTTTTCTAAGTTGAGTACCAGGTAATAAAATACAGTGGATAAATGCCTTCAAAAGATGAAGAAATTGTTTATTAGGTTGTTTGTTTCTGGAGGAATCAATAGCCTAGCAGCTGTCAGTGTCTGCAAGTTGTATCCAGGTGCTTTTAAGATACAAAGGAGAAAACATTTCAATTATTAGCGGTGGACTGAACCCTGGAACGAACTGGAGGTACACTGGTCAGTTCTTGGTTCCTTCAAATCTAGATCAGAAGCCCTTCTAGAAAACACAAGTTAAATGTGAACTTTTCATTTAATAATAGTATGAAATGTAATGATTTATGAAGTACTGGGGGTCAACAGTAGTAATCTAGAAGATTTTTTTAGACATAAGGGCTATGCATCTGTGAATGAAATTTCTTAGGTCTTAGGCAGACCAAAGCTAAACAAAATCAGAGGAAAATCAAATCCAGGTTGAGAAGTAAAAATGAATTTGTATTACCCACATTCCTGCTTGAAATCTGTGAAATTTCTTTGTTGTTTAGCTGGATCCAAGGCTATATGAGTAAAAATCTTTCCTTGTTAAGTGTGTTGTACCATCCATTAAGTTCCCAGTTATTATTCAGGCAATTTGAAATGCGGAGGTGTAGCATTAGATAAACAGCATCCATCAAACAGCAGGGCGAATTCTTTGCAATGACAGACATATTCTAGTCTAATATCAGTCCAAATAATGGTTAATGGCAAGATCAACTCTTCCAGCCCCTTACAAAAAACAGGACTAGTGGCAGAGCTCCACCCAGGGATCTTAAGTTCATTGTGGTTATCCAGATGATGACCCCCTTCCCCCAGAGTGTGGATGGGGACCATGTGGGAGACCCTTGAGACTCTCCGTAGCTGCAGAGAGCTCCTTTTCTCCCGTTGTGTTGAGGAGAGCTGCAGGCATGCTTGTGCTTGCAAGTTGTGCCTCTTGATACTGCAGCATCGCTACAGTATCTGTTGCACAAGTGGGCTCCTGAGGTGACAGGACTTGTATGTACAGTAGCTTTGATCCAGCCAGCACTTCTCTCGAATCACTGAGTCACTCACTTGTAAGCCTTTACCTTTCCCATGACAGACAACTGCAAAGACCTGCCAAATTCAGTTTATTAGGAAGGAAAGTTCTAAGCAGTGTACAGGAAAGCACCACTGCCCCACATCAGAGAAACATAAACAGAGAATAAGCCTCAAGCTTTTTTTGGTATGGGAAGCCTGAAGATATGAAACATCACTCAGTGACAGCTACGAGTTGTTCATATGTAAGTGGGTTATTATAAGGCTGAAATGAGACTCCTGAGGCATCAAAATAACACCAAAAGCAATCTTGGAAAAGGTGGGAGTGGTGCTGTACACTCTCATCACTTTCACAAAAATACATCTTCAAGGAAGAGAATATATTAAAAAAATGCTGAGCCTTTGGAAGGAAGCAAGCGCCTCAGGAGAAGTTTTACAAATGGAGCTTGACAGGACAAAATTGACTCTCCTACTTGACCCAAACAGGGTATCACTAACTGGAATCTCGTTGCAGTAGTGTGCTTTTCATAACCACCACCATCTGCAGCATATTTTACATTTAGGGGTGTCTCAGTCACTGCCTGGATGCTCATCACTGTACTTCTGCTTGAATTGACTTGTGTTGTGGACTTTAATGGTTCTGCTTGAATTGACTTGTGTTGTGGACTTTAATGGGATCTCACCTGTTTGTCCCCGTAGAGAATTTTGCCTGTGGGTTTTACTCAGGACATGAAAGTTCCTTTGAATCTGTCTTTTTGGAGCTTGGAGATCTGATTACTGTGCTTTGAGTGGATTTACTGGAGAGGGGAGGACTCCATGTTTAAAAAACTAAGACAATCCTCCACCTGCTTAAATTAAAATACACAAGATGTGGCGACTCAGGAGCAGTAAATTTCAATAATGCTAGCTAGGTATTTCAGAGGCAAGCCTGGGTGGCAGTGTGCATGTCACATTGTGCAGCTGTCCTTTATCAGGTGTGTTCTGATGCAGATGCTAAACTGATTTTGCTGGAGTTCAGCTGACTTACATGGACTGAAGAGTTTGTCTGTGGCACCTCCTGTGGTTTCTCCTTTGAAACCTCAGTCGTAGTCAGCCGTGCTGATTGTACTTGCCTTTTCCTCTCATGTGCTTGCCATGGTCTCTTCTTTCCCATCTGGACAAGACAAAGTGTTCTCATTGTAGGATAATGCCATGTTTGTGAACCTTACAAGCTCCAGATTCTGACTTCCAACAGCAGGGCATCCACAATGTCAAATTAAAGGCGAGAGATATATTTTGGCTGTAAAGATGAGGTGTGTTTGAGTGAGAAACTCAGCTTAGTGTTCAGATTCATTTAAGTGGAAGCTTTTTTTTTTGTTGTTTTTTTTTTTTTCACCCTCTTGTCCTACCACTTTCACACCTGTAAGCAAGAGGGGTTTTTGCCTTTGGTAGGTGTGGTGGAGAATCTGATTCTCTTGTTCTCAGTTGGGAAGGGAGGGGGTTGTTTATCACTTCACCCCATCTACAAAGCCTGGCCTGCTAATGTTGTTGCTTCTGAATTTGAGTGTGAGAATATATTTCACAGCTTGTATGAGAGTTCGCTGCTTTGACTGTAGAGTTCTTGTGGCTGTTGGTGATGCAATCATGTTGGGAAGGTGCAGCTCCAGGCAGAGCAACTTTTCTTTGAACTCCTCCTGCTACAGCTATTAAAAATAGGTCAGGGTAGAAAAAAGTAGGTCTAATTTTTGAGAGTATATTAAGCTAATCCATTGTGCATTGTATAATGATACATGATCAAGACAACAGTGATAGAGCCTGTCTCGTGAACATTAACAAATTTACTCAGTCAAAACTAGCTGGATATACAGTTTCATACACCAGGTGAGAAGGGTTAAGAATCTGATGTTTTCCATAGCTAATTGCTTTTTTCTTCTTTCCCTCTCCCCACCCCCCAAAAAAAAAAAAGAAAAAGAAAGCGCACACCCATCTTCCCCCACAAAAAAAAACCCCAAACTAACCAAAACCAACAACCCCCAAAAAAATCTAGCTGCCAGCTTCTGGCTTTAATGAGTTACTTTGCACTAAGATAAATTTAAAAAGAAATCCCACAATAACAAATCAAGGTGAGCAGGTAAGCAGAGATTTCAGACATATAAAGGAAGATTATTATAAGCCAATGCACGAAGATGATAAATACTGGATGGCAGAGAAATCAACTGTTTGGAGCTACTGTCTGAAGGATGTTAAGGATATTGATTAACCAAAATGATGTATGGATAAGTTCCCTGAGACTTGCTTACAAGGAAGTAGTTACTTCTTTTGTTGGGTTATACTTTCACCCTGTGCCAAATCAGCATTACTTGAATGAGCTCAGCTCAGTTAATTTCATTTGTATTTGTGCAAGTTGTATCTCACAGTTTCTGTATGTTTTACATGGCCTCCAACTTCATGGAAGTGCAAGTCAGATTTTTCAAAAGCATCTAAGAAACTAAAAGACTTGAAATCCACAAAGTATGGGATCTAGATAATTGCATTACGAGGCTTGTGAAAACTGAGTTCTTTTGCCATTTCAGAGGAAGCTGTTTTGGGGTGATGGTAGAAATTCACGCAGGCTTCCATCTTGTTGTTTGCCCACACTAATTAGAGAAGAAGACACACCAGACAATTTTTGTCATCTTAACTGGACTCAGAAACTCTCCCTTGAGGCCCTCTGCATGCTTTTACTCCAATGGGACCTAGGATGCAGGCAAAGAGCGAAGAAGGAAGCCAAGCAAACGTGTGCATGCTACAGAGATTCACACTATGTTCCAGAGGGTGTCACAGAACTTGGGGTGTCTTTTTTTTTGTGTGTGTTATTTTGGGGCTCTGTGGCAGCTAGGGTAGCACTGCCCACAGTCGTGGGTGAAAAGGAGGAGTCCATGAGGCATAACAAAAAGCCAGGTAACCCTTCTTTCTTTCAGAGAAGTAGAAAAGAAATGCATCCCCTGCAGTTGTCATAAGAAGTCAAAAGGCGTTTCCAGGGAATGGAGCTGGCCCAGTGCTCTTTGTTTATCCCGGCTGAGATGAAGCTACTCTGCCCTACTTGATGGAGTTACCTCGGTGTGATGTGAGCACTGACAACTGCCCAATTCAAGGCCACATCAATAAATCATTGATGCATTCATAAATCCCTTTCAGAGTTGGTATTACATTTGGATGCACTCGGGTAGCTGACGAGGCAGCCCTCTACTTAACCATATGCTTTGCACTGGTAATAAAAAAATATGTATTGACATTAGTAATTTTTAGATTATCTCACTATTTTCCTTTACAAATTTACAACAGCTGGTGTAAAAAAAACAAAACAAAACACAAAAGTAAATGAAAAACCAGACCCGACACCTCTTCACCCCGTATGACTGCAGAAGTTGTGTGTTTTTGGTGAGGATGTGTTTTGCTAGAAGCATAATCCAAAGGTACTTTCCAGAAATGCTGGCGACTGTTTGACGCATTGCTTTAATTTGTTGTGGCCATTATGGTTGCTATGATATTCTCGAAGCTCCCAAGGGATGACCCTGACCTGTGTTTGAGCATGGCCAGTCCAGGCATCTTTTTGGTACATCTGGCAGAATTAAACTTGCTGGCCCAAGGTAAAAGAGCTAATGCCTGTCTGCTCCTGCCACCAAGCTGGGGAAGTGCCCTGAAGAAAACCCAGGCTGGCTGCTGCTGTGTGATGAGACATCTGGGGGGAGTAACAGCTCTCTTAGGAAGGCTGCTCTTTCCCCCCCCCATCACCCCTGTGTGGTGATCCTTCGTACTCCGCTGCACCCCCTCTCCCTACCTGCAGCAGCGAGCTTGGCTTTCCCAGGCTGTGGGGGCAGCAGCAGGGACCCTGCTGCCTTCAGCATCTCCCTTTATTCCCCGGGCTGAGTCAAAACACTCGCTAATTCTCACCACGCCACGGATGTCTTGAAAAGGCTTGGGCAAGTTATGTTGCTTCGTATGACTGCCCCATGCCCCAGAAGCTTTGGCATCCCCGTGTCCTCTCCCGCACCTCGTGGGGGGAGCGAAGAGGAGGCTTGTGTAGAGACCACGCTGCAGAAGGAGCAAAACACAGCGGTTCTTATTCTTTTTTCAGACTCCTAGATTGCCCCAGAACGTTGTTGCCCTTCAGATAACTGGGGAGAGGGGAAGAAAACAGAGCCAGGTTTTCTGCCAGTAATTATTTTACGTAGGTTAAGCAGAGGAGAACTTGAGGGAGGGGGGGGGCAGTGTGGAGAATGATCTCACTGAGGCAAAGACAAAATGCAGAAGCCAGAGCCTTGCTTGGAGCCAGCTGGCCCCTTGGCTGGCCTGCTGTGGGGCTCTCTCCAGCTGAGAAGGAGCCTGCTGTACTTCTCCCCTTTTATTTGAGACAAAGCAAATGGCTGAACGATCGATGGCATGGCGAGGCCCTTGTTTCCACTTTGCAGATTAAAGGGTCCTGCCTGAGTGAGTCCAGGAACAGCAGAAGTGTAACTTCTTCATCTCCTGTTGGCTGTGGAGGTTTGATTCTCTGGGAGACTGCCTTCCAGGGACTTCTCAGCAAACAATAAAATCATGAAACAGAGCTAGACTTAATGGTTCTTAATTGAGCAGGTCTCCCTTGGAATAAGTGTGTTGTTTACTGCTTTGCAGCCCACAGAATTTGACCCAACATTTGATTTTGGACTCCTATTTTCTTGAATGAAAAACAGAAAGAAAAGAAAAAAAGAAAATAAATCGCAGAGTGAATTTTGAACTGAATTCTGCTCCCTCGTGTTTTTTGATTTTCCTAGATGATTGTGAAGGAACAAGAAAATTTTCCTGGTGGAAGGATCTCTTGCCCAGCATAGCGTCAGCCTATCTGACTCTTCTTCTACTATCTCCATCTCTTCATCTCGTGTATAGGATAGGGAAGAAGTGGGTGCAGCTGGTACATAGTAAGCTGGATACCAACAGAACGTGGCTGCCAGTCAGGTCTTTCAGAGCCATTCCCACCTCTCAGCAGCTCTGAGACGGATGGATGATCTTGGAACACATGAAAAACATGGCTTTCTAGTTTGGGAGTGGGATTGGATCTTTATAGCTTTTAGTTATTACAGGTTTTTTGAGTGTAAGAAAGAAACAGTAGGCAAAGAGAACAGAATTGGGGGGAAATAAAATTAATATGATCAAGACTTCACTAAGTTATGCATAGAAAATTTTTTCTTTGCCCTGGAAATACAGATTAACGTGAATCTGCCTGAAGTGGTTTGGTTTTGCCTTCATGACCACGAGACTCAAAGTTCCCCATGACCCTAAGCAATCTAGAAAATAGGAAGCAGATAATGGGACGTTTCTGTCACCACTAAGGAGGGCTCCCATTATATTGCTTGTAGGTCTTCAGAAAGGTCAGTCAAAGCTTAAGCAACCCCCTGTTGTTTGACAACATCAGAGCTCAAACACCATGATCCTGGAGAACTCTGCTCTTTGAAAAAGGGGAATGTTTAATTACCTTTTGAAAGCTGGCAGCAGGACAGGATGCGAGGATGTTTTCTTTCTTTTGTGTCAGTTGAACAAGTTACTATTTTGGTACATGAGAGCAAGTAACCCACCGCACTAGAGGAGACTGTCCCTTCCTCTGACCTGCTGTTGGGAGAAAAGCAAAGGCAGGAGGATATTAGTGAAGGTAAGCCTGCTGCAGGAAGGAAGCCTTGACACAGGAATGTTTGAGGAAGGAGAGGCAGAGACTCCTGATGCCTTTCTTAATGCTGCATTGGCATGTCAATTCCATCCACCTTTAAATATGTACTTACTTATTGGCCTTGCTTTGCAGGAAGACATCGATGCAGTTGCGGGAAATCGACTGCTGTCACTTTAATGAAATTTGCTTTCATCATCAAAGGAACTGGCAAACTGGTTGCAAGAGTTTTAGTTTTTAAAATTGCAATGCATCTGCTCCCTCCCAGGGGCAGTCTTTCACAGAGCTTTTTTAATGCTCTTCAACTATATCTTTTTTCTTTTTAGTGTTTGGATTTGTGGCATCTAAACAAGCTAAACAGAAACTGTGCCTCAGGGAGAAACATACTCTTAAGTAATTGAAAATAAACTTGGATGGCGTGCCTTGTATATTATACACATTCAGCCAAGCACATGGTGGGAACAGAGCATTAGACATGGTACCTACCACTGTAAAGAGAATGTAAACGTATGTGCCACATATGCTTGTGGTAAACATAAAAGAGATGTGTACGAGGAAGAGATCATTTGGTTTGGGTATCTCCAGCCAAACCTGGCCAAGAGGTGGAGTATCCCTCCTCGTAATTTCATGTGCGGTACGTGTGGTAAGAACAAGCCCTTACTGGGCTAGCTCTTCCTTCCATCAGCGTTCACAGGGATTTGTTGTTACCTTGGTGGAAGGGCCTGGTTCAACAGTCCCTAGGGGTTGTGGCTGAAAACAAAAATCTCAGGCAGGTCTGTCTCACCCAGGGCTTGCTGCCTGATCAGCAGGCACAGCGGCTGAATGAACAGGGTAAGATTTTGGACCTTCCAAGGGTTTAGTAGAGCAGGCATTGCCTTGTACAGACATGGCAATCTCAGGAAATGAAAGTCTGGCTAGGAACAAAAGTTGATGCTGTAGATGCAAGAAGTTTTTATCCATGGTATGATATATACAGCACTGGAGGGGAAGAATCAGATCCAGGTGTGATGTAGCCATGGGCTTACCTGTTCATCATAGGCAAATTACATGGTCTTCCTGAACTCCGTTCTTCAGCTACACGCTGGTTTTGGCTGGGATAGAGTTAACTTTGTTCATAGTAGCTTGCATGGTGTCCTGTTTTGGATTTGCGATGCAAACAGCCTCAATAGCACATGGATGTTTTAGTTATTGCTAAGCAGTCCTTACACAGTGTCAAGGCCTTTCCCGCTTTGTGTACTGCCCCACCAGCGAGGAGGCTGGGGGGCTGAAGAAGCTGGGAAGGGGGCACAGCCAGGACAGCTGACCCCAAGTGACCGAAGGGATATCTCATACCGTGTGACACTATGCCCAACAAAAAAAGCTGTGAGAAAGGTGGGGGATATTCAGGGTTATGGCATTTGTCTTCCCAAGTAACTGTTATGTGTGATGGAGCCCTGTTTCCTGGAGGTGGCTGGTGGGAAGTAGTGAATTAATTCCTCGCTTTGCATTGCTTGTGCACGCAGCTTTTGCTTTACTTATTAAATTGTCTTTATTTCAACCCACGAGTTCTTGCCCTTTTACCCTTCCGATTCTCTGCCCCGTTCTGCTGTAGCTGTGTGGGGCTGGGCTGCTACTGGGCTTAAACCACGACAAGCTGGTAGACCGCAATGCTCACTGTGCCTTCAGTAGCCATTGTTTCTGGTACGAATGGTTGGCTTTGCTGGTCTGGGCAGAGCAAGTGATTAAGAATTTAAGCAATATTAAAGAAAGGTCAACCATGCATCAGCTGTTCATCATCCTTCACCATACCGCACACATACAGTGACCAGTCTTGGAGGCCCCAGGCATGGGAGGTCTTGGCAGGCTGGACACAGCCTGAGCTTGCTCAGCTGGACTCCAAGGGCAGCCTGGAAAGCCCTGCCCAAACAGCTGCTCATTAGGCTTAGAGGTGCTGTGAGTGTTCTTACTGAAAACTGTTCTGCTGACTGTCGTTTTGGCTGGCATGAAGGATGTGGTGGTTGAGCAGTGTACATCCCTGAACTGGAAATGTGGCATCTGCTATGCCCGGGTGATTAGTTTTAATGCCACATATTAGGCAGAGAGCTATTGACTAAGACGGGTAAGCAGTGCTAATTACGTACTGAAAGAATGCTGCAATGCTAATAGGTGGAAACAGGCATGTGATATATCTCAAATCTGTTGTTGCTGGTCAGCCCTAGTGCAGATTTATCCTTTCTGGCACTGGGCAACTTTGGCTTCATGCACCTGTGACAATGCAGTTTTCTTCATGTCCTCTTCAAATACCACTGAGAACAAAAAGAAAACTCTTATTGTCTGACTGTATTGGATCCCAAGTACTATGTATCTGATCAAGAGGTGGTGTAATTATGTAAGAGGAGTTGTCCTGTAGTATTTAAAACATTCTGTGTAATGCCTATTCTGCATGTTACAGACCAGTCTTCTATAAATCCTCACCCATTTTCCTCATCAGCTCAAGCCTAGCTTAACATGAAAGTTTGCATCTTGATTACCCTGTGCACAAGGGTATAATCTTCGCTTCATCCTCACTGGAAATTCTTGCATTATAATTTGTTTCTGACAAAGTGAATGTGTAAGTAAAGTATTTTTTACTTTGCCGTGCACATTAACAGTTTTGTGATGACCCCATTTGACAACTAATTGGCTTCTTACCAAAAGTGAAAACAATAGACACCTATTTTCAGCTGGGAAAGCCACACTCAGTATGTTCCCTGGCCAAGACAAAACACTGAAGCAGCATGACTCAAAGTGCTCCAAGCTCCTTCCATGGCTTTTCTTTTTTAACAGATCTGCTGATCAACTTACCTTTTTTACTCCCATGTCTTCCCTCTTCTAAAGCATTGACTGTTGACCGAAAGCATGTTTTCCTATAGTCCTTAGCTTTTTCTTTTGCACTAGCTGAGTATCTATGTACCGGTTGCTTCTTGAGAAGGCATGGAGCTGTGTGTGTTACTAAAGGAGCTATGTGTTCACAGACTTGGTGAGAAGTTGGGAAGTCCCGACATGATGACAAAATGTTGCTAGCTAGGCTGAAAATGAAACCTTAGGAAAATGTTTGACATCTCTCTAGCAATTATTGTTTCCTTGGTGCATACTGTTGCTATGTTTAATATGTGGAAACTGGCAAGAATAAATCAGATTGCTAGCAAGATTACTCATACTTGAAATGCTAAGTGCTCTAATTGACAGAGGAGCAGTAACTTATCTTTACATATGCCGGTGGGTAAAAGAGAACCGTCATTCAACCTTTGCACATGCACATGGATGTATCCAAAACGTATTTCTCAAACGTGACTAAAGTTCAAAAAGATTTCTTGAAATCTCTGTTTGTGGGGTGAAAATGCATATGTTTGTTCTAAGGTAGAGTATTTTACAGTCTTCCTTTTTAACTATTCTTTGTAAATGCAGCAGTTCCTACTAAACTCAGTCTGAGCAGGATGTGTGAGTACAGAACCAGAAAACAAAATCAAAGCGGTTCCTGCTCCAAACATCTTTTGCATGATCTATATGTTCTTGTATTTAAGCTTCCTTCCCCAGTAGAACAGTCCTGATATGTGGGTTTTTTCTCCTTTGCCCTCCCCCATCACTTTGCCTTTGCCAAACATAACAGCACACAAAGCAGATGCCTTTAAGTCTTTGAGCCCACAAGTTTCCAACAGTATACATAGCTGTGAGTCTCTCAGTGCTATACTAGCATCTTTCTAAGGAAGGAGGTATAGCACAAGAGAAGGAGCCTTGTAAAGAGAGCTGGCTGGATCCCACCACTCATGGTTCCCTGTCAGGTGAGGAAAACATATATTGTCCCTGCTATCCAGCTGTTTAGGACTGTTTATCTTACACCCTTAGTTTGATTAGTCAGTGGTGATGCATAAGATACAACTGGTTTTGACTTCTGGGTAGGCAAAGTCTATGGAGCAACCAGAAGGAATCCCAACCATTTGTTGCTGGCAGAATACTAAATAAACAGTAGCAACACCTACCTGTGTGGGTGGCAATTAATCACATCAATCAACCAGATCAGCTAGCAAAGCCTTTTTTTTTTTTTTTCCTTCTTTTCTTTCCTTTTGTTCTTTGTCTCCTCCCACCTGCCTGTTTCCTGGTTGTTGCTCCTGCCAGCAGCAGAGCTGGTGCTCAGCTAAGTAGTAGGTCAAATGCCATTACATGGCTGGGTTACGTAAACCTTGTGCCACATCTTCTTTAATGATCCGACCATTTAATGCTCTCAGGCCAATTTAGCAGAGGACTCTCAGCCCATCTTTGAGCTTGGTTTTATTCTCTTTCTGGATTTCCTAAAGCAATGAGCCAAAAATACTGCCTGTGTGCTTGTAGAGCTGCGTGTGCCTGTCCATCTGAACTGCCCTCCTGGGAACCTTTGAGCTCTCATTGTTTTCTTTTAGCTAAGTGTGGTGCAGGAGTAGAATTTGCAAAGATAATCAGTTCCTACAACTTTTCTAAAATGTGCGGAAGAGAAAATAATTTTGTCACAGGGAAATGTACCGTCACAAACTCTTCTTTTATTAAGCACCTGTACTAAACATAGAAGAGAAACTTTATGAGAGATAGGACCATAGGAAAACCATCCTTCAAAGCCTGGATAAGCACCAGTGGTAACTGGTTGTGAGACACAAATCTTTAGTTTTGTTTTCCAGGCTTCTGTACTTTATGCAGACTTATTTTTTAAATAGAGAGGTGGTTAAAAATTTTTATGGAAGCAAAAAAGGTTAGAAGGGGACCATTCTTTCTCTTAAAATTTGAGGGAATATTTTCCCAGCCTTCCAGTTTGGTTTGGTTGTTGGTTTTTTTTTTGTGGTTTTTTTTTTTTTTTGTGTTTTTTTTTTTAAAACCCCTAGATGTTAGGCAAAGACTTGCTGATGTGAAATGGTAGAGACTGCAGGAACTAGTACTTGCAGAAAAATACAGATTACAAACCAATAGATGGAGTGACAGTGGCAGCTGATGGAGAAGAAAAGGTGACCCAGTGGAGGAAGTGGATAGTCCTTTAAAGACCTTGCTCCGGTCAGATACCAATTTGCCCAGAAGGTGAAAACATTGAATAGTAAGCATCTTCATTTCTTGGTGGTTTGTTATTCTAAAATCCCTGAAACTTTTATGTGTAGGAGACAATTAAATATTAAAATAAAAATCTCAAGACTAGGACAGTTCTTTGTTTTCATTCCCACCTATGCTATTTTGGGTTCCTTCATTTTTGAACTCATAATAACATCTCACACTTGTCACAATATCCATGCTGTCATTGTTCCTGGAGCTGAATTCAGCTCTTACTAGAATCGAGGACTTGGCTATGTTTGATTTGGTGGGACTGACCTCCCAGTTCAGTTACCTTTCCTCTAGCCCTGATGCCACTTCCATGTTGTATACCTAATGGAAGAGCAGTCTAATAGGACTTACATTTGGAGAAAAGAAAGTGTTTAGCGTAAAAACATCCCGAAGCTGTGCCTACTTACACAAAAGAAAGGCTGTACCAAGCTAGAGTTCTTCTAGCCTTGAATCCTGTCTCCAAAGAGATTAAATGTGGTTGTCTAAGGCAAGAGTGTACACATAGGGCGAGGAAGCAATGATGCTCTTCCAGCCTCCTGTGATTTGTGGTTGTTAGACTTCCTGAACCAGAGCTGAAGTCTTGGTATAATTGTACAATGCTATGAAAAATTCCAACTGTGAAGCCGTATCTTTTATTTGCATATTATAACATTAATTAATTATCACTGTAATTCTCCAGTATGTGCCAGAAAGACCTGTCTGAGCTGTTTTATCTCCCTGGTGGTGGTAACTGATTACCACATAATAGGCTAGGAAATACCAGAACAAGAAAATATGTAGGAAATGTGCAGGTGGGAAATTTTTGCCATCATCTGTAGCAGGGCAGATCATAGTTTATTTCCACACAGACTAAAAGCTGTGAACAGTCTTAACTTTTCTGCAGTGTTTGTGCACCTTTTGCATAAACTTAGGCCAGTTTTGCAGCCAACCTGATTTGTGGGTACTCGGAGAACGTAAAACTGTGGCATTATGTGGTCTTTGTGTGGAGCTGGAGGAAGAGCAGAGCCCTACCTGGTGGCTGAAGCTCACAAGAATCTCAGGCTGGAAGGCTTGAGGTGCATGTTCCCATCCAGCACGCAACCAAGGGAGAGTTTCATGCTGACCTTGTCTGCCATACAGCTGTAATAGGCAGCTCATCTTGAGGGGCTGCAGAAATTGTTTCTCAACAGTTCACAGGTTATTTTTGAAATTCAATCCATTTAATTTCTTTAATGGCATAGGCAGCAATTGACATTGTGGAACGTTGTGGACTTGCAATACAGTACGCACTAGCTTTTAGTATATTAAATAGCTCATTTTGACTCTGTCTTAAAATGGAATCCTTTTGCATCTTTCATTTGATATTCATTACATAAGAAACGACTATAAACCATGACCTTAGTCCTTGGCCCTCGTGGAAAGCTTATTGAATAAATATCTCTCTTCATCGTGGTCCTTGGCATTACCACATTTAATTTAGTGACTTTAGAGTTGAAGTTTGTTCCTGTGTGAGTCATAACAAAGGTTACAAGTTCCTCAAAACCTTAAAACTTCACTAGAAAGAAAATATATCCTAGATTGAAATACCTGATCCAAAGCATAGGAACCCCTCTGTCTACAGAAATTCTCTGTATGAATTTTATAGTAGATCCAGTTAATGATACAGGGAGAAATAACTTAACATGATCAGATGAAGAGTGGTGAAGTAATAGAGACTGCAGCTAGGAAATTCCAGGTTTCCTTTTCTCCAGTGCTTTGTTAAAATGTCAGTTGTTTTTCCAGTAATTTTTAAAATTACTTTTGTTGCTCCAGATCAAATCTGTAGACAAACATCTAGTCCCACTTGAATGGAAATGGCTTAAACACTCAACATGATATTTTAGACTCAGTTTGCTATTCAGAGTTGAAAAAGCAACAAAACACAAAACTGGAAAAACTCTACATTCCTCTGGTTTAAGAATAACCTCAGTCACACAAGGACTTAGCAACTGGTTTGAAGGAATATTGCACCCATGTTAGGTAAAACGCTTACAGTCTAGTAATTTGTTGTTGGCAAAATTTGTAAAAACATCTACTTGACAATGCTTTAGCAGATTTTGTCCCATAGGTCTGCAGTCTCATCCTTCCCTGGAAATAAAAGCCTACCAGAAGCTGACAGTGATGAAGCTCGTCAGGTTGCATTGTCAGCCTCCTTACTATTCAGTCCTTGACTTGTAGTTTATTTCAAATGCCTTTGGGCTGCCTTCTTCCCTTGCTCTTCAACTGTATGTATTTTTTATGGTCACTTGTTAAGTACAGAACTTAGGATCGCCTGTCTGCAACACAGCAAACAGGGCTGCCATACTGCTGAACTAGCTTTTCGTATACTGTTTTTTTCTCACCTAGATTAGATGAAGTTGCATCCACTAAAAGGTTGAGTCACTTGGTTGTGGAAGGTTGATTGACAGGAAGGTGAACAAGAGAACTGAAAGCTTCAGAATAGAAATCCCTTTACTAAATCAGGATGTTCTGCTTTTTAAAAAATTAGCTTGTCCAGCTCTAGCATGGTTTAACATTTTTTGCAACTCAGAAGATGACGTATGAAAAAAGACATTTTCTGGTGTTATTAACAGCTACCAATGCAAAACTAGATGATGCCATTTTTCATTTAAAAGAAAAACAACACTTACAGTTGCAATCTGACTTCAGTGAAGAATGAGTTTACTATGTTCAACTGTTAAAATAGAAGATCAGAACCTAATGACTACATAAATGGTAAAATGACTACCATTTACTTTATATCTTCTATCAGCGAAGTACTGCCTGTGGATCCTTTAACAATTTGTTTTACCTTAAAATCCAACAATTCAGCAAATTTTTGTGTAACAGTTTTGCCCATTGATCTAGCAGTAGTATTTCTATAAAAATATAAATATGTATTACTTCTGTTCACAATGGAAGGCTAAGGGGGTGCTGCTTGGTCTGAATAACCAGTGACAAACGTGCTTCTCTTTCATTCTCTCCTCTTCCCCACCTTGTTCTCCAGCACATCAAGCAAAACTAGTATTCCTTATAAGTTCTTCACTTCTTCTCAACATGTAAGGCAGAAAAGTAATGCACATTACTAAGTAACAAAAGTTACTTAGAGTAACTTCAGCAGAATTCATACTTAAGTGATGAAACTCCACCAACCACACAGCTCAAGAGTAAGCACATTTTCAGTCTATCAGCCTCTCTTTTTACAGACTCCTGGAGAATCCTAAAGCCCGTGTGGAGACCAAAGGGATCTCACCTCTGCTGAGTAAAGAGACAAGAGATCCAAAGTCAAGAGGCTTCAAGATACTGCTGATTCTGTATGAACATGAACGTAAGCATCATCTTGGTGTTACCCTTGAGTTTTTGTGTTCCCCTCTTAGTTCTTACCTTTTCTAGAAAAGAGGAGGAATATATCCTCAAGTAGTGGTACTCCCAGTAATGCAGATCTCTTTGTGCTCCTTGTCCTGTCCACCATTTATTCATTTTCTGCTTAAAATACCCACCCTCCTCCCTCCAGTGAATATTTGTGTTTAGAGGTGACATTTTATTGTGCCTTATATGTAACCATTGTGTCCCTGAATGGATGCGAGATAATGTGTATAAGAACACACTTGGTCTTGTTCTTTTGCTCATTTTTATCACATAAACACAGCTGGACATAATTTTCTTTGAAAAGGTTATACAAGGTTATCTCAAGATACTTCAGGCCTTAATTCTGAAAATACTCTGGTGGACTTGCCTTCAGAATGTTTTATTGCTCTCCCTCACATGACAGCCACTCATGTGTAGACAAGGTTTTTCTGTTTTTCCAAGTTCTCTTAGTCTTCAAGAAACATGAAACAAATAGTGGTGGGAGCTAGAGTTTGTAATGTTTGCAGATGAGGAGTAACCAAGGGATTTTTGGCACCTGATGTTTGGAGGAGGATTTGGCACCTGATGTTTGAGGAAGAGTTGTGAGGATTAATTAAACAGCGAATTCTCTGATGGAAAGGGACTCTGGTTAAGTTTTGCTATGGGCACAACTGTGAGCCTCAGTTAAATTTTATTATCTGAAACTGTTTTGATGTAATTGCTAAGAAAATCCAGGGAAGACTCCTAATGACACAAACTCAAGGAAATATATCACTGAAATGAGAACATCAAGATTTCCGTTTAGTCTGAAATGCCACCCAAAGATGCTTTTCCAAAGACTTACTGGTTCTGTCTTGGAAGCTGTACAAGTATTTGTTTCCCCTTGGGACTTCTAGAATTTCCCTGTTTAGACTGGAGGCTCTCTGAAGCGGAGGCTGTTTTGATAAACTGTGTGTACAGCACCTTGCACAATGGACCTCTGATCACAGTCTGCGTCTTCACGTTATGGTAATGCAAATAAATATATGACCAACAATCCTTGAATGGGAAGGAAAATAAAAACTGGATTCCCCAGAGAGTTGGTGCATATATGGTAACCAGTCTCCTCTCATAATAACGTTGTATTTATTGAAATCCAAGATTTAGAAGGTGTTCAGCTTTCTTGGGATGGCATAAATACTCTCCTGTTTTGTCCTGTATCCTTGTGCTGAATTTCTTGCTTGTTTGCTTTATGACTTGTTTTGCCTGAGACTAGGGGATAACATTTCACTAACATTTGTAGCCATCACTTTGATCTGCAACAGGAAAGCTCAAGATTGGCTTCTTTGCTGATAGGGAAACAGATGAGATCTGAATATACCAGTTTAAAAACCCTCATTAGATTGACTCTACAAGAAGTAGTTCTTGTTCTTTAGTTAATTGTAAATTACATCTTTATTTTTAACAAAACCGCTATGTTTTCTACACGTGATTATTCATTTGTGCAGGCTGGAGGCTGATTTCCATTTATTCCTGACACACATGAGGTTATTCGTTCCTTGTAAATAAAAGAAAGATGATTGTTTCCAAAGTCTTTCATTTACTGCAGGGTTTTGTGCTTGCTTGTTTTCTGATGTTCCATTGTCCTACTGCTCGTTTACAAAATTGTCACTCTCGACAAGTACTTCCCAAACCATCTGTAGTTATAGAGCAGGGTGGTATAATATCAGATCGGGTGTGGGCTGCAAAGGGTTCCCTTCGTTCAGCAAGCACTGTGCAATTGCACTGCTGATCGTGACTAAGCAGATTTCAGACCATCTTCCCTCTTTGCTAACAAGGGAGGAAGCAGGATTTATTCCAGGGCGTTCTGAAGAATCAATGAGAGGGACACCAGAGGAGCAGACGAAGGCTGTGTCACTTCTGTCAGTGTCTCCTGCCCCAGTGCTTGTGGATCGTGGTGGCTGGGGAGAGAGAAGAGCTGGCAACTGAGCTTTGCCCTCAGTGTTCAGCCGTTGGAGCAAGATGTGCTCCATCGCTTGCTCCAGGATTTTGTAATCACGCAGAAAGGGCTCAGGTGGGGGTGTCTCCATTAATAACTGAGTCTTCTGGTGGGTAAAAAAAGTTTGCATAGGAGTCTGAATGTGCTAAAATGCCAGGCTGTTTGGTGATAGCTGCTAGCAGCTGTGGCTATTGCAGCACATCTTAAGAAAAAGGTGACTGTGCAGCCTGCTATAAAGGACTAACTTGTGCAAAATAATGTGTGGTGGCTCAGCCGTATCCCCTACCCAGCCATCTGCGCTCGGTTAGACCTGCAAGGCATTTCCCTGTTTCTGCTTGTTTGCACTAGAAATGAAGGGAAAAGTCTGCCCACATTCCTCCTCCATTACACTGTGACTATTCAAGAGTACCTGGAGTTTCACATGATAGGTGTGAATGGCTGGAGGTCTTCCTCATTGCCAGCTTCCCTCTTCCAGACATTTCTTCCTTGCCTTTGCATGTGAAATGAGTGGTTTGCAGGAGTTCAGAAAATTCTAGGGGCTATAAGGACTCAGCAGGTGCTGGGAAGAGTTCTACAGGAATACTCATTTAAAGTCGAAAACAAATTTTCTTTGACCTTTTCCATGCCCTGTTTGTGCTTGTTTGCCACAAGTGTTCGTGTTGGTACAATTTGGGGCTGGGGGGTATAGGAGTGGTCGCAGAATAATAATAAAGTTGGAGTGTTTGTAGTAATGCTTTTCATTAGCACCAGAGAAGAGACTGCTTAGAAGAGAGAACCTTAAGGCATTGTGAAAGCAAAACAAAACAAAACAGTTGTGTCCAGTCAGAACAACTCCAGTTGTGAATTTAGCTTGTAACAATCCTTACAAAGCATTCAGTCATTATTAACAAAATGACGTAATACATAATTTTACATGAATATATATGAGAACTCCAAAGAATGTGGCTGCCAACAATAATGTTTCTTTCCTACTCTCCTTCCATCAAATACTATCATATTGTGTGTTAATTAGCTATCAAGGCAGTCTACGATTATAAATGGGAGAAGAGCTTCTTCATCCCATCATGGGAAAAAGAGGAAGTTATCCGTAATTGTCTTTGTAGTCTGTGGTCTACAGAATGGAAAATGGCTGAAGCTCTTTAAGATGGTACCTCTCAGTATTCTTTCTCCCAAAGCATGTGCCAAGCTTAGGTTTTTATTATGTTGGGAAACCACAGACCATACCCACCTAACTTAATCAGAATAAGCAATGTGTAATTTTTCTTTGGAAGAAAGCTGTACTTGCTGGCAAATTTCGTCTTGAACAAACATTGTGCAATTTTGTTTTGTGTCCAAATACCCCAAAACTCTCTTCATAAGGGGGACATTGCTATAGTTGTGCAGTAGTTTCTACACAGATACAGTTTCTTTCAAGAATGAGGGTATTTTTGAAGGTAGCTTTACAAAATCTGACTGAAAACGCTGTTTTATTAAAAGTTCTATTTTTTAAATCCAGAAAACAAATCAGCCAACCATTAAGGAGTATGCCTGGCGGGTACCAGTGAGTCGGATGGTACCGTGACATTCAGGTGAACTTCCTGTAGATAATTCAGCATTACAGCAAATCCTATAATTCTCTCCTCTTATCCATCTCAAATATTGCGATTATTGCAAATATGACTTGGGTATTTCACGAGGCATTAATCATCTTTATCAGATACTTGCCTTCAGAAATTATTTTGTAAGGTTGTTTACTTTGTTACTCAGAAATGAGTTACAGAACAGTAACGTTGGCCATGGGGAAAGGCTAAAAGGAGGTAAAAAGCTTTATGCTTTACATTAAGAAGCAATTGTAGAATGCTTATGTGGCTAGGTGAACACTTTCAGAGGCAGCTGTGCCTGTTCATTGCTATCAGAAGGTGAATAACGGTTCCGTGGTCTGCTGCTCAGTTTGCATTTCCATCCAACCCTGCTTTTCTAGGCATACCGAAGTCAGCACACCTGCAAAGTGTAACTTCATGGGGAGAATAGTGCTCATCAGGTGAACTTTCTTAAAAAAAAAAAAGAGAAAAAGTAGTAATACAACTCATGACTTGGGCTCTTGCATCTTGTGGTGTGTGCATATGCTGCTTATGAAAGATGTTGAATCCGAATCCTGGGCTTGACTGGAGGCAGTCAGAGTGCAAATCCCAATAGAAGAGGTTTCTCTCCTCTTTGCACCTACAAGGCTGCTTAGTTGAATTTAATGAGATTGTCCATGTCGAACATAGTTGGACTCAATGATCTTAAAGGTCCTTTCTAACCTAACCAATTCTATGATTCTATAAGCTCTTCCAAAATTCTGCTCCATATAGCTGGCTTGCTGTAACGGCACTGGGTTAGGCTACTGTATAGCTCCTGTGTAGGAGGGTACCACAAAGCGTTAATTTCCCAGGGGAAGAGCAACGTAACTCTCTGCTTTTGAAATTTACTATTCAGCCAACATGGAAGAGCTGTCCAGGCTTCTCCCCAGATATCCTGACTTAAACTTGCAGTTCAGCCTGTTACATCTGGTTAATACCTCTGGCAGCATGTGGGTGGGGTGTCCGCTGGTTAATGCTGTAATTGAGTAGATGGACATATTGCAGCCCGGTTGCATTTAACATTGCTTTTCACGTAGTGTTCGTTACCGAGATGTCCAGCAGTGAGCTGAACTCCAGGAGAGTGTTTATCCTCCACAGCCGCACAGTTCTCCAGCAGTGTAAGGAAGCCATAAACTAGACAGTGAAGTGGAATCAGACTCTTCTTAAAACTGTACCCCCTGCCCCACCCCCCCAAACCTGCTATGAGTAAATATCAGAAAAAATAACTCCCCAGCAGTTCCTCATCAGATGAAAGTGGCACCAAAACAAGCTAAAAATAAAAGGAGCCATGTTCCCATCCCTTGGATATTAGTTATTCTCCTGTGTGATTGGTACAAGCTAGAAAACAGAAGCGGTTTAAGGTTGAATTGTGGATAAATTGTGAATACAAAGTAGTGGTGGGATGTTTGTTTGGGTTTTAATCATTTTAATCTTATTGATATTCCAGAGTTTTAGAGCAGGCACAGAGAAGTGAGAAGCATGTGATCCATAGTCCTGAGTATTCTGTCATCTTAAAAGAGAGGTAGTTGGTTTCTATAGAAATTTTGTTTGCTTGTTTGTATCAGATTCAGGTATCTTCACATAAAGGAACTCTCATTTTCTCAATTCCCATCCTTTCTTGGCTTGTTATTAAAATAAGTAAAGGACAAATAAAGCAGCTCAATGGAGGAAGAGCTTTTTGGCTGCTGTAACAGCTCCATATCATTAAGAAAATGAGACCAGCCTTGATGACTGGGCTTGGGAAATTCGCAGACAGCAGAGAGGGAAAAAGGCAAAGGCTGATCCCTGCAGGACTTGCTTGAGTGACAACTTGCAAGACACAAGCTGGTCTTGCAAATCTGAGTCCATCTTCCCGCAACCTTGCATTACGGTCCTGACAGTGGGGCTCGTAAAGCTTGGCTAATTCATATAGAAACATCTTGTTCAAGGTTCATGGAAGTAAAGGTATGATAAGGTTCTCTATTAAAAAAAAAAAAAGTGTTATTTTATATTAAAGCACAAAACATCTGCAGTAGCAGGAAAGCGCCTTCTGAATGTTGAGATGGGGTCTGGGGTTGAGGGGAATTCTCCTGGCTCTCATCTTTGGGACTGTCTTTTGTTACATTAGGTTAGGACTGTATCTTTCAGGAGATTTCAAATTAGACGAGAACTATTGAAAAACCACTACGATTTTAGCATCATTATTCTCTGTTAGAGAGAACCATGAGACTAAGTCAGCAATCTGGGAATATTTTCCCATAAGAAAGAGCGTAGCTTTTAGGTCTACATGTGCCTGGTATCCTGCATTTAGGGATGATGAAGTAATTTCTGCCTCTGAGAAGGGATAACTAAATACCAAGCCCAGAGGAAAGAATTATCTTGCAGAGCTTGGCTATGAGAGGGGTAATTGCAGAAAAAGGATGAGGAAGAAAGCCTAGGGTATATTTCTAAAGGGAGACATGGTTGTGCAAGAAACCTTCATATCAGAGAGAAGCAGATCATGCAGAAAAAAAGTTCAAAGAAGCAGATATGGAAACAGATATGCCTACAAAATGGATTCCTTCTGCATTTATGCATGTATTAGAATATTTAGGGCTATGATGAAGTGTGTTAGAGAAGATGATAGTGGTGGTGTCTTCATGTTTATAAGAGGAGAGTGAAAGGCTGGAAGAAATCAGAGAGAAAACAAGTAGATGCAATGGTGCATATCACGATTAGATAAACAGAGTTTTTTCTTTATTTCCTTGCTGCTCCTCCATTTGCAAATCATGTTGCATTTCCAGATTGTCTTGCATCCTTTGGCTGCTTCTTACCACATGCCTCTTTAACCTATCAAATGTTTATATGAGTTATCCATGCAGTATTGCTGAAATTTCAGTCCCCTGAGAAACTCGTGCCAGTGATGATCACAATCCAGTTATCAAAACTAGAACATTGCAAGTCAGGTAATCATTCCAGGGCCAACCTCAAAAAAAAAATATCTCAGTTTAAATTGGTAATCCCTGCACCGACAGCATACAGATTTGTGACACACTGTTATGATAAGCTAGATCAGCAACTGTCTTTTTCACAGTCAATTCTTGTAAGTTAATCACCCTTGAATGAAACCTGCCTCAGTGAAAACATTCATTTCTGCATCTGGGCGCTCTGCTGCAGGTGTAGGGAGAAGATTTGCAAGACAAATTTGGAAGCCTGATGCAACAGGAAATAACGAGCAAAGCTTAGTGACTAGAACCAGTCCTGGATACACAGGCTGCTATATATAGGGAGGCCAGAAGGGAACTTTGTGACTTTCTGGTCTGAACTCCAGCGTAAAATAAAATGTCACCTGAGGATTTCCTGCTGGCAGTTCCGCTGGCATTTGCAGTTGTGTAAGAGCCTTTTAAGCTAAACCACTGTTTAGCTAAACTTTTAGGTATGACATTTGACTATGATCTTCCATTCTAGTCTCCAACTCACAAAGCCATAGGAATCAGAAGTCCCTAATCTTTAAAAAGGTAAAAAACATCTTGGTATTGGTGCAGTGGCATGGTTCTATTGCAGTCATGGGAACGTTATGGCATCTTCCCTGTGCCACTCAGCTACCCTGAAGGGCATGAGGAGCAGACCCCTAGAAGGGTTTCGTTCCTGTAAGTCTCATTGGTAGTGAGGTGCCTAAACAAAATTTAGGATCCTATGTACCTTTATCATAGAGTTAAGCACTTTGTGACAATTAACGTTGTGATCACTTGCTAAATTTTTATCCCTTTTTTTTTTTTAATGAGTGAAATTGGATGTTACTGATAAATAAAAATTTCCACAAATGTTATGTTTTCTTTTGAAGTTTTCCAGTTAGAAAGTTGAAATTGGATACATAAAATGGAACAAACAGATTGTTATAATAAAAATGTACACCAATCTAAGCCAGTTTTTGTGAGGGTTTTTGTTCAATATTTTAGCTGGAAACTTCTACACTTTCCAGCTGGCTCCCTTCAACAGTTGTATGTTGTAGTAATCAAGTATTGTGACAGCTGAAATTCTATGAAAATGCTATCCATTCCCAACTGGAAGAACAATATCAGGCATTTCACAGAACTCGAAAGGGTGACATTTCCTTACAACAGCAGGATATAAGGGAGAGAACCAAAAGAGGTAAAATAAAGGCAACTTCTTCCCCTCTGATGGAAAATTCCACGTTACTCTCTGGAGGGAGCAGAGCACAGGTAAACTTGCCAGATTCTTATGTCATCTTGGAAAATGTATTGTTCCCACTCTCTGCTTTCTGAATTTGAAATTGTTCAGATACGCTATTCCCAAATGCACAGAAACATTTTATTTTATTTTAATGTGTGTTTATTAGAAAATGGTTGTTTGTTGGGTTTTTCCCCTCCTGCTTCTTACCTTCTGGGATTCATTTTTCCTTAGTGATCTGATGCTCCCTGCTCAGAAATATTTGATGTGTGCTTCTGTGTTGGGGCACTCAGACGGTTACAGAGACATGACACTTGTTCAGGAAGAGGCAGAAGTTGCCAAAATGTGGTAGCACTGATTCAGAAAGTGGCTCTCCCCTTTGAGTCAGGATTCAACAAGTCATTATATGGTTCTCCCCTTGGAAGAGAAAGATGTTTTAATGTTTAATTATGGCTCGATACGACTAACAGTGGAGGGCCCTTCAGGTGCAAGTGACTGATCTGTGAGTTTGAAAGGACTCCAGACATCTTGCACGGTATGAAATTGAAATAGGCATTATTGCACTAACTGTGGGGATGCTATGGGTACTGATAAAAAGGTACATGCTTCTCTTCTCCCTCCCTCCAGCCTCCTCCTACATTGTAACCAGCAATGGAAGATCACCCACAGAACATTGTGGCTGGTTTGGGGGTTTGGTGGTTTTTGTTTGTATTTTCTGGATGGAAAAAGTAAACAAGGAACATTTTTTTCCCCCATTGAAGGCAAAAGAATTGAAATTCTTGGTTTCTGCCTGTTGCTGTTTTTGGTTTCAAAATCCCACTGGCAGAATTCTGAGGTCTGGCTCCTGCTTCTAAGCTTATGGTGAGCCCAAGTGTCCCTTCCAATACGTTCTGCTTAATAAAAGCTAAATATCAAAGAGCAAAGCCATAGTGGAACTAGTCGGTTCCTATTAATTTTGAAGTTTCTTTTTTTTAGGTTTAAGGTCTTGAGGGGCCATTACGAGCCACCATTTTTTTATGTTTCTAAACATATATTAAGATCCACCTTGGTAGGTTATTAGACTTGTCTTATCCTGATTGCAAGTTAATTATGGTTGGAGTTTATGGAATCAGTTACCCAACAGAATTTCAAACGTGCAGCCACAGCTGGCATTTAAAAGCAGATTGAATAAATTAAAATGCCTGCTACAGCTATTAACTGAATTCTGTCCTTAATTACCAAAATATTATTATATATATATATATATATATATAATATATATAAAT
>JAVJGJ010000037.1:90512927-90560115 GCA_035590215.1 Microhierax caerulescens
TACCAAAATATTATTATATATATATATATATATATATAATATATATAAATAGAAAATTATTTGCCAAAAGCAAAGGAAGTTCCTGGTTCCCAGAGCACTTTCACTAAAAAGTTGCCACACAGAACCAGATACAGGGGTAAGTCTGGTGGATTAGACTGGAGTAAGGATATTGTGTCAGCACTTGTTATCACCACAGTGCATACTTGCTCAGTGCACGTACGTGTAAATATAGGACACCTTAATATCATAATGTATTAGCCAGCGGCTAGCAAGATCAGCATGAATGTGGCCAGGATGTATAGCGTATTCATCCTCTCCCTTGTACATTATGGAGCTGTGATAGACAAAATCAGATGAGTTTCTGCTGAAGCCCATGATAAAAGCTAAAGACGTGCTTGCCTTTGTGGGGTGGTCCTGAGTGTGTGTAAGTGGCCAGCAAATATTTCACTCCTCTGACCTGCTTGGTCATCCTTCCTAACCCTTCTGCAATAACACCTCTTCGCTCTTTCCTTGAGATGTTGGCCTTCTGCAAGTGGATGCATGAAATGGAAGCGGGCACTCAGACAAAACCTAGCTGTCTCTGTGGTTCCCCTTGCCTGCAAACAATTCTTTTCCTGTAAGATGTATATAATCAGGTTGTGTCCTACTAGCAAAATGCAACTGCGTCCTTGGGTAGCAAAGGCCTCCTTTCTTGCCTGTACCAGCAAGCATCCGTGCTGTAGAGGGAAGGGATGCTCAGCTGCTAGCTGGTACTACAGCATATCACTGGGAACACTGATGTTGTACCAGGCGGCTGAAGTGATAGCTGTAGCTATTTTTGCTTTGTTAGAAATCTGCCTGACTTGTGCCTCTATTTTGTACTTTTAGATCAAAACATGTTCTCAAATCTGTAGGACTTTCTGTACGCTATCTCAAAGATGGGTTTTTTTGACTCCACCTTTGCAAGGCACGGTGGAGTCAAACAAGTCCACATTGCATTTCCATTTCCACCGTGGATGTACAAAGTGAATACAAACCCAATATTGACCTGAACTACATATAATCTCTTCTACTATGTGATCTTTGGAATAATTTGGTTTGAATACAGGTAGAGAATTATTTCCTACTCCTCCTATTAAATGGGTAAGAAGTCATGGATATCAGCATATATAGAAGAGTCATCATGAAGCACACTGACAAAGGGAGGGGTTGTGTTTAATTTCCATTTCTGTGTGAGTCTATTCTGTGCTAAAGAACTGCACCATAAACAGAGGTGCACAAAACTCCTGATCTTTTGTAAAACTGCACAACAGCAGCCAGCACAACAGGGTTTACTAAAAATCATGAGCGATGCGGACAGTGGCAGGAGCTTGCTGTAACAATGGATTTTTTCAGATGCAGAAAAATGCCCAACAATGTTCAGAATGGACTGTAAGTAGTTAGTGGAAAAAAATTTAAATCCAAGATTGTTGGATTAATATTCACCACTCCTGATGCAATCAATTACATTGGTCTTGCTCAGTACCTTTAAGTGGTCACCATTTATTTAAAGACTTTTAAGTACCCATAATTTGCAAGTTTCTGTGTCTGTATTGATGGGAACGCATGTGAGATGCTGCTGTTTAGGATCAGATTTTAGTAGATGATAAAGTATTAAGGCTGCCAACTAAAAGAGGCAGAAGTGGCTCAGAGCCCTCACTGTTTTTGGCTCTCACTGAGAAGGATTATAATTCTGTCACCTGGTTCTGATAAAGATAAAATATCCCAAATCCAGCCTGGCTTTGGGCTGCTTCTTCTATATGTTCATTAACATGATCTAAAACCCCCTTAGGTTAAAGTTTAATCTAAACCCCTGGAACAAATACAGTTTTGAAAACTGCTGTTTCATTGCACTTGGTGCTGAAGACTGACTTGGTTTCCTCCCAGGAAAGTTTTTGCATAGCTAGCTTCAGCCCATCGGGCCACTGAGTTTAAGAGAGGTGGTCCCAAACTGTCACAGATAATTCAAAAACATTCAAAAGCAGCTGTCCGTAGCTAATTTTAGTGAATTCCTGACCTGGAGTTTTTGCTGAGGACACCATTTTACAGTCAGTGGTGATGAGGTGGGGCATCCAGTTCATGTAATTTAATAGTTTTAACCATGCGATCTAACCCTTCCTGCCTTTTCTCAAAAATTATCCTGAATAGCCACAAAACACCCCAACCAAAACCCAACCAAACAAAAAACCCTTAGAAGGATGTCTAGTTCTGTCTTTAGAACGTATCCTGCTAACAAGTACTGCTTCAGGTACTGCCCAGCCACCATTTCAAAAAATTTCGTAATACCAGAGTTTATAAATAACCAGAATTGTTCATTTTTTACAGGAAACAAACTTTTACTGTAGAGGACATGAAAAAGGAAAAATGATCAAAAAGAAAGGGTCTATCTAGGAATTCAAGTGAGAGAACAATACAAATGGGACAGAAGACTAGGAAGGAGCAAAAGACTGAAGAGGAATAACAGGATATAAAAGAAAAAGGTCTGGAGAAAGAAAATGACGAAATGGGAAAATAGTGAAAAGGCCAAGGACACTCAAAAGTTCTGTAGTTGTGATTTTTTTGAAAGCCTTTCTGGTGCTGACCGTCAGCTAGGGGTTTTTTTGACATATTAATTTTCTGAGAAAAATATTGTACTGTGTGTGCAGTCCTAGTGGCAATCGGTTTTGGTGTGCTTAACTCACCTCTCCTTTGCACCTTGGTTGGAACCATTAGTTACCCTTTGCCACTCAGCGTAAGACCAGCACAGAATGTCAGTAATAGTCTTAACACAGTCTCATATAGAGGAAGGATTAGGCTCATTCATAGCTTCTTCCCTCTGTAACTCTGAACAGTTTTACCCTAACAAATTGTGATATCTTTTTTTCATATCAACAGTAGCCAAGAAACAGTAACCCTAGTAACTTCATCTAGCTCAATATTTTGTTTTTTTTCCCAGCTTAAAAAAAAACCCTTAACATGTTGAAACACAGAAGAGGTGACTGTACAACAGAGCCCAAGGCTAACCTTTGTAGGCAAGCGTTAGCTTAATCACGGAGAGACAGATTAGGAGAGAAAAAAAATACGTAATTGAATGTGTTTTATTCAGTAATTTTGTTTTTAGAAGAAGGTTTCAGGCAAAAAGATAATGACAGCAATTTATTCAATTTATCCAGTGAAATGTTTCAGATTGTATTAATAGACTAAAGTGATGTTTACATGTGTAGTTAGATATATAGTTTCCTATGGAGACAAGCTCATTAGGTCAAGACTGCATGTCACTAGTGATTCTCCACCGAGACACACGCTGCTGAGATGGGTATTGCAAAAGCACAGGACTTGCATGATTGATAATGTGGGCTGGAATTTCTTCAACAAACTGCCTCTTTCTTGGGGTAAGACTGGACAGACGAGCTCTGGTTTGTCAAAGCCAGAGTAACTTTTGTGAAATCTTCAGATTTGATTTATTTATTGTTCAAAGAATATGTTGAAAAACTTCTCAGGTTGTCAAAATAACCCATTAGAATATTTTCAGGAAATCATTTAATTGTGAATTTTGCGCCTCCCCCCCCAGCTCTTAGCTTACCAGTTCAGAAAATTCTTGAGGTTTTTTTCCCCACACTATGAAACAGGATAACTTTTCTTAATTTTCACAAATCTTTAGCAAAAAGAAAACGGTTTTCCTGGACTTCAGTAGTCAGGGCAGGAATCTTGTTCTCCGTGTGTAGCAATGCAATGTATGTAAAGTATGCATGTCTTTCACAATGCATCCCACTCTGGCATGGGGCCAATGTGTAGATATCTATCGGAGATGAGCTTGGGAAGAAATAGATGAGGAAATTTTATGCAGTCTCATGTTTTCTCTTAGATTATGTATTTATTTTTATCTTGTTACATTTAGTTATTCCTATATTAACTGAAGATGTAGCTGTTCAATCAGTGGATGGAAAGGATGTTCCCATTAAGGATTGCACTGTACTAACCTGTGCAGTTTTGCTGGGACTTGGCAGACAGCTAGAACTGTCTATGTTTAGATGAACCCCATAAAATTTCTACATTTGCATCGCCAAATGCACATGCCAGTAGTACTTGCACAACACCTCAGAACTGTATGCACAGGTAACCTGCGTGGCAGCAATACTGCAGTAATCTGTCTGTTTGTGCAACAGCCACTTACGTAGTGAATCCTGAATATTGGAGTTCAGTGTCAAAGCTGGTCCAAAAAAGTCTATTGAAATGCATGTGTATGGGCCCCAGCAAGCAGTTTGCAAGGAGCCAGGCTGAAGTCCCCCCCATCTCCCTGGAGTGGGGTGCCGAGGTGAATTGCTGCAGCAGCTCTTTGGAACCAGTACTAAGGCCATTCTTTGCAACGTACAGTTGAAAATCTGGGGTGTTTCCAATTAACTTTGATCTCTGGAACAACAGGCTTTCACATATGCAATTTCTAGCTGGAATTGCAAATGCAAATTACTGTGAAGGCAATAAATGGTTTTGAAGAAGTTTGACCAGAAAGTTCATATTCATATTCCAGCAGTGGCACCCGCGGTCATTCACGTTGGCAGCTCACCGCTATTCTACATACGTCAATATAAAGTGAGGTTACGTGCTTCTCAGCTGCTTTATCCAAACATATGTGCTACTTTTAAGTCCAGAGACACCCAAGTGCACACCCTTTCATGCCTACGGTGCCCTTTACTTGTTTCTTTGGGGTGCATATCTAGCTGCATAAGTGAGAAGGGCGCAGCAGATGATGGGGGACTATAGCTGTGGGATTCTCCAAGCAAATTGCCTGGCTCACAGTGTAGGTGCAGACTCAACTAAATTTTTTTTTTGTTTGTTTTTTTTCTTTCTTTCCTAACTGGCTGCTTTTACAGCATAAATCTTTGTTGTCACTTGCCAAGTGGGGTTTCTTCTGCTTTGGATTGCTAAATATTACTCTTATTACTTTTATTCCAGTTCTCAAGGGTTTGTATGACCTCTCAAATTTCCTTTAGGTTGGTGAGCGCTCTCAATTTTCCCTTTCAGCATCGAGTACTGCTACTTTCCCTTTTTCCAGCTCCTTACCTGCCTTATAATTCTTCTAAACCCATATCTTCTCTAGTTTAAAAGAGTAAGCTCCTATATGCCAGTATATTAGATGCCTTAGAGGACTTGACACAAATCTGCCACATTTCCAAAGTCAAGTAAATAAGTTCTCACAGAAAGATTAGCAGTTAGTCTGCTGTGGCCCCATTTTAATCAACTCAAGCTGCATTTTATGCTATTTTCTACCTATTTCCATGTGTTTGCATACAATAGCTGTCAGACGTACAGGCCTGTAATGGCCATCAGGCTCCTCCTTTGACTTTTCTTAGCTACAGAAATAACGTTCACTGTTCTTTGCTCTTATGTTTTGTTTTGTTCCCATCATGGACACACAGTACAGTGGAAGTATTTAAAAGAAGGAAAATCTAGAATAGCTCAAATCCTGCAGGAGTTCTCTACGTGAACTTTCAAAATATTCAGGAGTTTGTTGTACAAACCCTTCATGGGATCAGGTCTGACATAAATATCAAGCTAGCATTGCACCAGTGTGTTCGCCAGTGCAATAATAATTCTCTACACAAAGGCAGCAAGGGTTTGTCTACCCAGGTTTATTTTAAAAGCATACAATATGGAGGGACTTAAAAGTTGGGGGATGTTATTAGCTCTTATCTTGGTATCTGTAGGTTGCATACTATGTCAGCAAATTGGAAATAATGTACCTTTAATAGTTTACTAAGCAAACAATATTAGAGAGTATCAAATAGAAGTAAAGAGAAAAGTTAAGGAGCAGTTGCCGTAATTCATTTTCAGCACTCAAAGGCTTATGCGGGACTTACTTAGTACAGAAGTGTGAGAATGTTAGTGAGTAAAACCTGTGGGTAGCGTGGTGAGCCAGCCAGCGGGCACTGTGGTTCTGGGGGGGTGGTCTGAACCCCTCGGTCACAGCCTCGGCCCTGGACATGGGAATATACACAGTACTAACCAGAAGCAAAGTGCATGAGGATTGCTGTGTAACTTCAGTTCATTGCTGTTGTTGATGCTGCAGATCAAATCAGCATTTATTTGACTAAAGGATGTTTAACATGATGAAATGGGCTCTAATTATAATGTGCTGAAAGAGCTGATGAAAATTTGTCTGCTTTCTGCTTTTAATTTAGCTTGAGGCCCTGGAAAAGAAATCCAGGGGGTGGAAAGAATTTCTTCAGTCACAGGTAATAGCTTTATACATACTCCTCAGAAAACTTCCTTGTCTTTTCTTGGTGTTTCAGGCCCTGTCCTAGCACAGCACAACAATGCATATTTGACCTCAATGATACAATAAGTCTCAGTGAGATCAGGGATGCACTTGAAAGCAAGTGTATGCTGTATGTACTTGGCTGAGTTTGGAGGGTGCCAGGACCCAGTATTAGACTTTGGATTCATTTTTTCTAAATCATGTGTCAGGCAAACCTGTATCAGGTTGGCTCCTTTTAGCTTCCTATTTGTCCACACTTCTCTCCAAGGCAGAAATTCCCAGGTACATGCAATGAGTGATATTGTCTTTTTGCTGGGACTGTTTGGTGTCTGTTCCGTAAAGCAATGTTCCAGTATGCACACCATAAAACTGCTGGGTGATCTTTTTTTTTTTTTTTCTCTCTGTGAGCCACATCACATTGCAAACGTACATGTAATTTGTTTTCCTCTTTCACTTCAAGTTCTCCATTACCCTTGGTGCTCGTCATTTTTCTTTAAGCCTTTTGGAGCTTCCCAGTGCTCTCAGTGTCTTGTTCAGCAAGTGTTCTCTCTTTAAATGTTCCTTCCAGGCTAATGCCAACAATGCAAATAATATATAGATTGTTTCCTCTGCTAAGTCATGAATTGTATCCTTGTCTTTGGAGGATTCAGTCCTGCAGTGTCCAGTGTCCTCAGTATTCAGGAGGGCACATGAGATCATGCTGTAGGAAGAAGTTGCATTGGTTTCTACTGGGCTCTTTGCATGGTGAAACCAAAGACCTGCGTGGGTCCCTTGCCATCTGGTCCATCAGGATTGGCCTTGACCCATCAGCGATCACGGGGCTTGAGGGTTGGGAGCACAGCACCAACTCTGCACCATTCCCCTGCAGAAGACAGTTTTCCCCTTGAGAGTGAACCTCGAGATGCCCTGATAGTGCTGAGCATGGCATAGTCACCCCGCAAAAAAAAAACCAGTCCCGAGCTGCTTTCTCCACAGCTCAGCACTGAGCCTCCGAGAGCGCAACCAAAACGCTCCCCCAAGAGGCTCTGAGGTCATGTTGATGCAGGCGGTATTATGGAGGGGGGACAGAGGAGAAGGTGTGTTGCTGAGCCAGGGAGCAGGGAGAGAGAAGGGGTTGGAGATGCAGGCCAATCCAGAAAAATGTGGGTACTTTCCACCAGAAAACTGGCATCTGACCAGACAATCTTCGGTCTGCTTGGAGAGGATATTACTGCTTCCACTCTTGCTGCAGGGCTCTTTGGCTCCCAGGTATTGCTAGATCATTTCCAGAGTTGTTATTGCAAAGTCATATTCACACAAACTGATCTGGGAGGCAAAAAAGCCCCTTCAGCTGGGTATGTGACCCATGGTGAAGTTTAATCAGCTTTGCAAGGTATGTGTTGTATCCTACTGTTTCAAATACATAAATAAAGCTTCATCTAAAAATTAGACATTTAAAAGGACCCTCTGGGTAGGTTTTTTCAATATTCCCTCTATTTATAGCTTTTTGTGAAAAATGGCCACTGTTTTGCCAAGTATTCTGTAGAGCTTTTCATTATGCATACTGGCATTTTATGCAACTTTTTTGGTTAACTAGTAGCAGGCATCTCTGATGTTTTCAAAGGGATGGTTGCTGACTTAATGCAACTGATCTTGCTGTCTGTAGGCGTGTGTTGTAGCATCCCATTTTACTTGTTTTCCTTTGGAAGAATGGGACAGAAATCAAATGAAAATAAAACAATATAGACAGCGGTGTTTGAGCAAACTTGGACCCAGAGGGAGCGTGTGAAATTTTGGCCATCAGTCTGAGCCTGGGCCAGGTGATCTTTTTGTGGAATTTGTTGGCTTCTTTTTACATAAAAAAATTATATCACATACAACTATTCACATAATAATAATCAAAATTGGAAATACATAACCTATTTTAACCATATAGACACATACCATACAAAAGGAGAAGCCCATAAAGTTCCTATTTGCTCCTCTCTGCATCTTCTGTAGACATCTGAGTAACACCTTTTGCTTTCCACATTCCCTGAAGCTGCTGTGCTCTGCGCCTCTCCTGCCCTGTGACTGTGTGGGGGCTCTTAGTGTTTGCACAGACCAAACAAGCTGATGAGAGGTAGGTGTCTGCCCTGCAAGGACACCAACCAGGATCGGATCCTTATAGTTCTGTGCAAGCCAATACATGTGTTCCTATCTCAATTAACTGGGGCATTTTGTAGCAAAATATATCTCACCTGTAAGTTTGGCACTATACCAAATATGTATGGTCACTTAGTTTCTCTCTCTCTTTACTTCGGGGTATATTCTCTTGAGTTCTCATGTTATTCCTGTATATTTGCAGTTTAACTGTTAAACGTAGCCATTAATATCCTCTGAAAATAATTTGCAGTTTGCCAATTGGGTGCTGAACTTCAGCCACTTTTGTGTTCTGTGTATGAAATGTATCATTATAAGACACTTTCTTGAAATGTGAAAATTTCAGCCTGTATTTAATCTCCCTCAGAGCTCCAGCACTGTTATTTCGAGTTCAGCTTGCAGTTTATAACTCTGCAATTCTTTTTTGAAGAGCTGCTAACCAATTATTCTCCATCCTATGACTGTAGAGAAGTATATTTGTGCCAAAACCATAATACTTTGTTCTTCTCTTTACTAAATTGAATGCTGTTTTTGCAGAGCATTTCTCCAGTTTTCCTACAGGCGTGCATATTAATAAGAGTAAAGTTGTGCCCCTAAATCAGCCTTAATCAAGTCATTTAATGAAGGTCAGGGTTGTTTAACATGAAGTCAGAGGAGTCCAGAGAAATGAATACATGCAGATGGTAAAGAGGAGAGCTGTAATACAACACTGAAAGCGTGATAGTTCAAGCTGTGAAAACGTTAACTCTAGGAATAGCATTTGTGTTATTGTTGTACTGTTCTACAAGCAAATATAAAAAAAGTGTTATTTCACCAATAAACTCAATATTAAATCCCTTTTTGCTAATAATCTGAATACCCAGAATTAAGTTCTTTTGTAAACCAAGTGGTTTCTCAAAATGACCAGCCTGTTTGGTTATATTTTTATATAGGTGCACACTCATACACATTTTCTTTAAGAGTGACTTTATTCAGTTTTGTTGCATAATTGACATTCTTCACTGTATATACATGTGAAAAAATGCGATCAGTGGTTGGAAAAAAATAGAAGTCCCACCGGGTCACATATTCATGTCGCTTCTCATTATGGAAAGTGGCAATGTATGTATTTAAAAGTGCTGATGTGATCACTGGAGTGACTATTACAGATCAGCCTAATTCAGATTTTCTAAAAACCTGCATGAGATCTGGGTATTTAGTATATGTGTGCCAGATAAAATCAGTACAGGTAATTCAAGTTGTGAGAATTCTTCAGCCACGGGCTTAAAGAAGCTTTGCACATTGTCTTTGCATAGATTTTCATCTACAGTAGGCCAGCTATAAAAAAAAACCCACACCAAAACCAAACCAATGCAAAGAGAATACAAACACTAGTGAGGGGTATTAGACCAATCTGGCATGCTAATGAAATCCTTGCTGAAATTCCTTCCTTTCCTCTCCCCTCTTAATTTTTCGAGTACATCTTCCCATAAATTACCCTGATTGCTTGACTGCTGAGATACTTCTTTCCACAAGATTCCAAGGTTTTAAGGGGTAGGTATGGGTCATGTTTTTCCATAGGCATAGAACAAGCCATAGAACCACACAGTGTGATTTCTGCATCACAGTGACTATTTGAACTGGATCATATTTTCAGAATGAAAGTCAGCCCCAGCTTTAAGCTGCAAGTGATGGCAAGGCTACTGCATCTCTACTGCATCTATGTATAAGCTGACCCAGAATTTAGATTCTGATCTGAAATTCTTTATCCTCAGCTTCAAAATGTAAACTGTCATTATGCTTTTATTTTCCACAGCCTGGAAATTTTGCTGCTACTGGAAATTTTTCCAAGTGTTCTTTAAGAGCTCACTTCATTATTTTGAGCATTGTAAAGACATTTCTACACTTCTGTAGAAACCCCCCAGAATGATCTGGTTATTATGTGTATATTGAATCCATAAATTTTCTTCATTTAAAAGGGAATAATAATAATAAAATAAAAGATTAAAGTACTGAGTGATCTTCCCTGCCCCACGCAGCCCAACACCCGGTCAGTCAGAGTTTTTACACCAAATTTTATTCCTCTCTTCACAAGTAGAGCAACAACCTCCTCTGGATTTAAACTTAATTTTGAAGTTCTGAGTGCTGGTTACCTAACAGAAAACATCGTCTTATAACAGCATCTGGGGTGAGCTCAGGTTGTGCTCTATGGTCTGATCCTTACTCTACAAGCCACCATACATTTGTATATTGCAAGATTCATCTATGTGAAGCTAAGTCAAGACAGAGGCCATCAAAGCAGAAAGTGTTATTAATTGGTAATTAGATTAATAAATGAACTGAGTAGGAAGAATTCTTTAATTCTGCATTGAACCTTTCTTTTAAAATATAGGGTGGTTTCCTTGCAGCAAAGCCATAAGGAAAAAAAATAATCAAAATAAACATGTGTTAATTATACTGCTGGACCTGCTTACTTGTCAAAACTATTTTTACAGTATTGCTTCATTGTTGAGGGTTAGTGTACTTCACCAGCAAGTGGCAGAACATGAGAACATGTCCTAAGTAGGGATTTTCCATTGCATGCCGCAATTACAGACAATTGACATTTCATTATAATAACCAGCAAACTTTCATGAAATAAATGACACCTGAGTAAGTTTCATAACCTTTTGCCTCGCCCTACCCTGGAATGCATCTGTGCTGTGTGAAGGCTAGGAACGGTTCTGGTGATTGGAAACAGAATTATTCGAACCCAGGAGAGCGCGGAGGCTTCCCTGAGACAGGCTGCACTAGCTAGCTCACGAGCCGTTTGCAGTGGCTTTGAGAGCTATTTACTACGTGCAGTTCTGAATACGATTGCAGGAGCAAAATGGTAGTCTGTGTGGGGACCGACTGCTTGCATCCAAAACTTTCTTTGTTTCCTGGGTCCGATTCAAGCGCGCCTCGCATTTTTACCAGCTCTCTGCTCATGTCAGTGAGTGCAAAGCGGAGGCGATGCTGCCAAATCAAATTGTTTTGTAGAGAAGTGCAGGAATTGCGCCACTTTTTTTTTTGTTGTTGTTGTTGGTGTCTGTGGTTTGAGCAGCAGCAGGCAAAGCTGTTTGCCTGTGTGAACTCGTCATTTCATTATACAACTGTCTGTTGTATATTTGCTTGCTTCGTGACCAAGTCCAGCTAAACTCCTAAGAGCACGCAAACAGTGTGCCGAAAGGGTTCGGGCTGTAGGCGTCTCTGGCTTTGAGTAGTGACGTGTAAAGATACAGTGCAAGAAAGATGCATGAAGGTACGTGTTCCACCAAGGATGGGAGATCTGTGTTCCCATAGACTTGAGTTCCCACTGAAAGGCCTCTCAGCTCACACGCTTCTTTCACCTACACAGTCAGTAACGTGGAAGAAAAGTTTCCTACATTCAAAGAGCAAAAAGTAATGACAGAGAAAACAGATTTGTACCATCTTGATCCTGGCTGGAGTGGGATATGCTACTGTCACACTATATATTGAGACTTGTCTCCTACATCATCACCTCTCAGTACCCTCAAAACTATTCTACCTGGCTGTCCTCCTTCACACTCACCTGCTCACCTCCTGGATCTTACTTCAGAGTAGAGTACAGCTGGAGATGAGGAACTATCCTTTAACGCTTCTTGTTCTCCTTCCGTTCTGCCAGGGAGGAACAAACCCTTGCAATGCAGCGTCCCGCTTGACTGCTGTATTGGGATCGCATGAAACATGGGCAGTGTCTGTAAGGTGTTGCAGATGTTTAATTGCTGCGTAGTGGCAAGAATACTACAGTGTAACTGGATGATATTTATTAGGTTCCTGGCAATCCCGTTGTTTTCTGCCCCTTCTCAGATTTGCTGCTTTTTAACAAGGTGTATTAGACCATGGAGCTTGTTCATCTTAAATGTAGTGAACAACTTAACAGTTCTGACATCTGAACTTTAGGGGAACCCTTAAGAACCCTTAATTGCTCAGCTTAAAAAAAAAAAATCAGGGCCCAGCACAGAACAGATGTATGGTAATAAACTTATCTCGTAATGTCAAATGATTAAACAGTGGTTTCTTTTTTACATTTAAATATATAAGACTTTCCATTAAAGGGCTTTGTTGACTCTGATAACAGTTTCACAACCATTAAGTTTATTTCTACAGCTATTTGTTAAAAGCTAATACGAAAAATAATAGAATCTAATTGAGAAGCAAAGCAAACAGAGCAGAGCCTAGAATGTTTCAGTTAATAAGCAATAGAGATTGTATTGATTTCATTTTATAAACAACATTAATCCTCAATAACAATTAAAGTGTAGACAGGTTGCTTGTTTAAGTTATCAGATAAGATGGCCTACTCAGGTATATATCTGGGGTAGTAATTTGAAAAGGATATGAGGATTCAAGAAGCTATTGATCTATCCATCATGCGCCTGTGTCATGAGAAATGTTTTTGGTGAGATGCAGTAGTTCTTCAAACCACTGCTGCTCAAAGACTGGCAGCGCAAAAGTTCCTGCGGCTGGAAGACATCGCAAGCCCGAATGAAAATAGTGGAGTTTCAAATGCAGCTTTAAGTATTTTTCCCCAGATTATAGAGATTAATGAAATAAGGTGTCAGATCTTGTCTGCTGCGAGTACAGACAGTGGGAGTGAGCACTTGCAGCCTCAAAGCAGAATCTGCGTTCAAGGCTGTGGGAAGGTTTGGTCCTGGGTATCCTCTGCTGGCAGAAAACTGCAAAAGCTGTTCCTGAGACACTTCTGCTCCTAAACCAGAAGCGGGATATAACCCCCCTTCTAGCTGGTGGCTGAGAACTATAAGGAAGGCTGGAAAATAATGATGTGAGTGCAAACCTCTAGAAATATGAAGAAAAGCTTTTTGCATCCTAGATAAAGGAGAGCAGAGCAATATTGACAGCTCTGGTGCTGACAGGTGTGTGTTTGCAGTGGCTCCGCGACTCTGCGTGCTCGGTGGTGACTGAAAGTTCCTTGAGGTACGTCAGTGTAGCTGGCTGTGGAGGTGCTCCTTTTGTTTACCTGGTGGCGTAACAGCGGCTGTGAAGAGCAGCAGATCAGGCCCCAGCGTGGCCGGGCTGCCCTATTTTAGAACCCTGGGAAGTCCAGACTTACCTCGGTCCCTAGCCCGTGCTGAAGCCCATCACGACTGTCCCATCACAACTGCTGCCAGTTCCTACGCAGGCCTGCTGAAAGCTGGCTGGGTAGATGTGTTGTGCTGCCCTAGTGCCTTCAGCTGTAGCATGGACATTAAAATGGAGCTGTGCAGCCGCAGACCGGGCTGGCTTTGACTGGGCCTCCAGCACAATCAAAATAGCTGGCAGCTTGGTACTTGCCTTGTGCTTAAGCTCTCTGTGAGTTCATGAGTGAGCTGCTCTCTTCATCTCACTGTCTGCAGGACCTGACCCAATGGCTTGCTATCAAAATGCCTAATTGGCCACGCTCTGCATGCAGCCTCATGTGGAAAGGTCATTTAACATGCCCACGTTTAGTGCAGGGACCCGTGGCACAAAAGCTTGGGCTCAGGTTCCTCCTCTGTTGCAGGTGACGTGGAAGTTGCATCTTGTTCTGTTGGTAGTGGTAGGACTTGACTTGCTGTTCTCCTGCTGAAATTGGGCTGATTTTTAGGACTAGTTCAAAATCCATTAGATTAAAAAGCAAAGAGATTCAAAGTAAGAAGGAGACTGAGTGGATTCTGTGATCTCATTTAACCACTGGTATGGGAGAGAAGATACTTTGATGTCAGTTCCCATTTTATTAAAACATACAGCACAGAAGTGTGAAATGGGCAGTAGAACAGGGACTGACACTCTTGTTTCTTCCACCCAGATGAATGTCCAAGAACCTACACACACACTCTGGCCAAGAAAATACCTGGTTATTCCAAGTAGTGTGGAATAGCTTCCACAAAAAAGGAAGACATTGATTCCAAACTGCCTTACAGGCTCTTCAGAAGAATTAATTCAAATACTTTTGTGGTGAGGAGGGAAATGGAGCCCATCCTCTGTGGATGTGGGTGAGGTCTCTGGTTCTGAGCAAGTTGGACAAACCAGGTGTAAACTCCTTCAGCTGCACCTTGAGAAAAACAGCATGGGCTCCTACCTCTGTACCACAGTCTGTAGCACCAGCAGGGTGTCCTGTCTTCTAGGAGGAGGTGGGAGTTAAGACAAGGTCTTCTCAATGGCAGTTTCTGTTCTGTAGAAACCCTAGTCTGTGATAAGAGCATGTTTGGACCATCTTAAACCAGAAAAGGTCTTTGCTCTAGGAGGTTCTCTGAGAGGGCTGTGTGAGGGGAGGGCATTTTTCTTCTTTCTGAGCTGCTGTCTGCAGGATCAAACTTGTGATTTTCAACAAGTGAAATAAAGTAGGGCCATGCTAGAAGCTTGTAGTTTAACATTCTCTGTCCAAGATAAAATGCATTGCACTGTACCCAAATCACATCCTAAAATGGAGTAGTACACTGCATTTATTTGTATTCTATTTGTTTCATATATATGATTAATTAAAATGAGCAATACAGATTGTTGGAATTAAACGATGACTGAGATATAAGCTAGCAAATAGACATAAATGGAAGCATTTACTCCAAGTACATATCTGTTTATGATAAGGTTGCTTGGATTTAGCAGAGCAGAGGAGACTAGAAAAGATGGTAACAAAAAGGAACCAAAGAACCTGTCTGTCTTAAGGCAGAAGCTTGCAGTTGCCGTGGGTAAAAATTTCCTGTTAACTTTTGTAGTCCTTGGAGAGTAGCCGACTGTCATCAATTCCTGGTCAATATTTGAGTAATGCTCTTTGGCAAGTCACACCATTTGCTATTTGCTCGATCAATGTATAATAGCCCAATGACTCAATATTATAAAACTCAATGACCTGTGAAACTTCAACATTTACATTTCTGTTAAAAACTCAAATAGTTCTTTATTAGTAGGAACTCAAGCTAAAATGCCAATCAGATAAGCATGATGACAATTATTAGCTATTTTCTTAGTCGCATTAAGACATACTCTAGTGCTTTTTCTAAAATTGAAATGAATGAAACTACTCACAGGGAAAGACAAAAACTCATCATACATTTGACAGATTAGAAGATGTGGAGGTCAGAATCTGTCTGAGGCAACCTGTCTGAATTTTCTTGGTTTATTCATCCTGCGTACTAATGCATGTTGTAGTTGTACCTGAGTGGGCATAAAATATTTATTGACCTGTAGTGGGAGTCAAATGTGTCACGGGAACTCTCTGCATGAACCTCATTTAGTCATCTGGTTATCAATGTCTGCGCAGCTTTGCTGGGTTTTAGGGTGGAAAACATACTATGAGATGAAATCCTGACCCCACTGAAATCAAAGTAAAACTCCCAGGGGACAATATCCCGGTCCTGGTGGGGAACATACATGCCTTCCATTTACAGCCTCCTGAATACTGCAGTTACAGCCTGTTTCCCATATGCTCACCGGCTCCTGGCAGCACAGAAGCAGAGCATAGGCAGGGAGGACCAGGGCAGGTGCTGCTGGGCTGGGTGCTCGTGCAGGCACCCTGCCTCCGTGCAGGGGTGCCAGCCTCTGCAAACACATTTCTGTCGACTGGGCACTCCCAGAATGTCCTTATGCAAAGTCTTGTGCAAAGTGGAAACTTAAACTGCTACTGTAGATGGCTTACATTGTTTAAAGCTATGTGTTGGACTCCTGAAAGCATTAACAACACTCAGGTGGTCCATGAGGTCTGAAAAGCGTATCAGGATCTTGGTTCTCAGGTGGTTACAGCTTCAGTTAATGCTCAGTGGTAGATTGTGTCAGCACTTTAATCCATTTGAGTGTAAGATCAAATGGGTGATGTTAAACTATTTACTGTCAAACACAGTTTGGAGACACCCAAGAGTGCCCACACCAGCAGGTACAACAGAGATGCAAGCAAGTGTCTGTCTCTCATCTGTTGTAATTCACAACCTCTAAGCTCAGAGACAGGTGCTGCGGTGTTGTGAATGCCCTAATTCAAACATGGGTACTGATTTGACCTACTGGCTTTAGGTAGAAAGTTCAGGTACATTAACACATTAGTGTATCAGAGTTACATCCTAGAGTGGGAATTCTGTGTTAATAAACAGATTTAGGTGCATTTGGACATTGCCACACACACAAATGACTTTTTTTCCCCCCTCTAAGTACATTGGATTGAAGAATCATCAATGAGCTAGCTCATAGACGTGTCTGCCAGAACAACTGTTTTGACAAATATTCTTTTTTTTTTTTCCTATTAAGAAAGTGTTTGGCAATCTATCAAGATTGGGTTCAGTTATGAAGTGAAATTACTAATAAGAAAAAAGAAGCTCCTGGTAATAATCTGACCTAATTAATGGTGAGGGCTGATAATAAGAAACACTCTGCTAACCATTGGGGTACAGTGCATGGAAGATTTAAAGAAAGAGAAAGCTAGCAGCAAATGTGATATAGGATGGGAGAAGCTCTCTGCTGGCCAAGCCTGAGTTTCCAAGGCAGGTAAACGAAGCACATGTAGGTACCCAAGTGAGCAGTGGTCACAGCCCACAGGGTCAAAATTGGGGAGCTTCAGCGATTGCTCCTGTACTCTGCTCCCAAACCCTTTGTGGATCAGGAATCGTTGATATAGGTGAGGCATTTCAAATAATACACAAGAGAAAAATATTATCTGGCTGCAGACAGCAGAAGACAGAGATTTATCAGTCTCCCAGTATCTCTGAAGAGCTTTTCTAGCAATTTCATCTGATTCTGACCGTGTTGGCCATGGTACGGCACCTCTGTTCCAGCAGCGCTGTGTGTCCCTCCCTTGGCATAATGGGCTTAGTTTACCTTGCACTGTATGAATGCTCTGTAAACATTTGTGTATATGTAAGTGCAGGTTGTTACATGCACTTACTACCTGAAGCAACTAAGAGCAACTGTTGGGTCACTATTTGCATGAAGAATGTGTGTGGGTTTATCATTATGCAAAAGGTATCAGACGCACCTACAAGAACAAATGAAACATTTCTAGAAAAAACAAACTTGTCTTTTGCTGTAGTGAGTATCTGAAGTCTATTCTCTTGCATATCGCACTATTTCGCCACACTTGGAATGTCAATACCGGCTTGGGAAAGTTTGTGCTGCCCCATTTCATGCAACTGTTAAAACAAATGCTTGGAAGCAAATTAAATCTGAAGCAATGTGAGGATGGGCTAAAGAGGGAAGGGAAAGCAAAGGTTATGCCAATACAGTACAGTGCTGCACAGAGCCAGCACATCAGTATTCCTAAGCAGCGCTGTACAGTTGGATGTAGCTACATTAGGTAACTTCTTAAACTACCTCTGTACCACTGGTGCTTGCTTGTCAGAGCTTGGTGGCAATGCAGCTCGGCATCGTCACAGCAGTTCTGTCTTGCACGGTAGTTGCACTGCGGTTACCCTGCCACATCACATCTCTCTTTTAGATGTTTCAGTAGCTCATGGGATAGCTTTTGATGGGGAGGAAACCAGGCTTACATGTCCAGGAGAAGCAGGTGACCCTGGCTCCCAGCTCCCTCCGAGGGCAGCCCTTGGCAGGAGTCCCTGTCCAGGGCAGCCTCACGCTGCACGGAGGAACAAACCCTGCTTTCCTTTCCCTCTTTCATAGGTATGGAAGGGGATTGTGTCATTCTGGGAATAAAAGCATGCTTTGGAGGCTAAAGTTCAATTTACCCTTCCTGCTTTTTATTTGTTCTGCTTGCACTGCAGTAAATGTAGTCTCACCCACAGCCTTTCCATTTAGAAAGTTGTGAGGCTGTTGGGCCTTGTAAAAAAAGCTCTGTTAATTGTATTATGTTGAATGAGAAAACTGGAGCTATCAATCATATAAAAAGAATTAACAGGGTAGCCCTCTTGGGTATAAGTAATGAAAAAGCCAAGCACTACAAAAAGCAAACCAAAAACGTTGTTCATTATCCTAATTATTTGAGGGACATGAACAAAAGAACATCGACATTGAAATAACAGTGACTATGAAATAAAAAGAAGAGTGAAGCAGTGAATGCCAGTTTAGGGTAAGGTGCAATAAGTAGCAGTGTGTTCAATATATTGATAGATAAGGTATAAAGAGAATTGTGGCTTTCATTACTGCTCAGCGTGCGTGTTGTTTGGCACTACAGGGTCTAATAACTGGTACATTCATAATAGGTAATTTACCCCCAGTGTGTCTCATTGCAAATGTAAGAATTTGCTTCTTATACTATCTGCGCGTTTCTGCATACTGTTCTGAAATATGTTTTCATTGGCATGAGAGGAATAGACCTAGAGCCCTGAAGCTGCTACAGTAATCTCCTATTTCTCAACCAGTGCCCTAATGATGTGTCATTTTGTCTTGGTTTCCTCACCTGGATCGCTTGTTTTCTACCTAAGCACCCTTTGACTTTTGCTTTTATTTTCCCCCCCGCCTCCCCAAATTATTGGAGACACTGGGAAAAATAAGCATCAGAAACATGCAGTGCTACAAAAAAATATTTAGAATTGAACATAAGGAGAGCTATACAAGTGATACAGAATGACAAATCAAATTCTAATTCTCTTTATATAAACACCCCCCCACACACACACACACAGAGTAGCATAAAAAGTATACATTTATTAAGAATATCTTGTTTTCTTTCTATGCTGTTGTGGTATGGCAGGTATCTTCTACTGCAGGAAATTTCTACTGGCTAGGAAATAAAATGAACTGTTCTTTTCTCTAATTTCTTGCCCCTCAAAGCAGAAGATGAAGGGAGCACTTGCACACAGCTTAGCTAGTTGCTGGTGTTGGTAGTGCAGCGTGTTCCTCAGTGAGGTTCCCACCTGTGCCATTGCATTCTCCACAAATACTATTGAGGACTGTCCAAGAAAACTGGGAAGAATCACCTTGGCTTTGCTAAACTGTTTGATGGTGAACCTATGTTTCTCTGTAGAAAGCAAAAAAAAGGACGGAAATGCAGTGAGAGGGAATCTCACATTCTTCTGCTTTTGGTACAGTTTGCATTTTCCAGCTGATAATACAAATAATGAAAAATAGCTGAGTTCTGCCTTGCTTTTACTCAAAAGCATTAAATCCTCTAGGCTTTCAAACAGCCATGACAACTCCATTATAGTGTTTACGCTTCAATCCTCTAGCTTAGATTTTTAAGTACAAAGTTCTGAATGGTTAAATGTCTCTCATCATCTATTATCTTAAAATTAGACCTATAATCACTACAGGTTCCCTCTGTGGTTAGGAAGCTAGTAATGGGGCTAGGAAGTGCTGATGTAGTAATATCCTCTGTTCGGATTACAAATGTCATTTTAGCTTTGATTATAAAGGAACCGAAGGATTATACTGGTGCATCTTTGTGGATGTATCACTAATGTGATGATGGTTTGTTATATTTTTAACTACTCTTTTTCCTATGCATATGTTACACAACTTACCACTGGTTCCCTCCTTAACAGATGAGAGACGTTTTCCATTTGGCCATTTTGGTTTTAGCATAGTTATTCTAATTTGCTAACAACATACTAGCTGTTGTTTCTTGTCTATGAATTTCAGGGACCGACCAATGCGGTCAGTGTCTCCCATCACATCACTTGATACAATATTCCTTTCTCTGACCCTTCCCGTCTTCTCTCCAAATGATACCCTCCTACTATCTCTTGACGGAAACTTCTGCAGCGCTGTCTGAGGAAAGGGAAAATCCCAACACACACGTGTGCACACCAGCAAGTACCAGAAGTACCTTCTCAAAAATGCTCTCAGGGACTTACTCTTAATGCAGATCACACAAGCTGAAATCATCCTCTCTTTTAGGGCTAATTACATCCCTTATATAAGTGGAGGCAGCTGGTTTTTTTTCCAGCTTCTTCAATTCCTAGAAGGTTCCTCTAGCCCATTGCCTATCAGGTTACTGTTGCCAAGGAGTTTACAGCTGTACTCAGAGAGGGTAATCTACTATCAGTCATTTCATCTGTATGATCACATGTAAACTTGGTTCCTTGAGGACTGCTTTTATTTTTTGCCATTTCTGACATCCTGCCCTCCGTCATCTGGGTGCTTTTGAAAGGAGGGAGTTAGAAGTTAAGTAGGACAAGTCCTCAGGCTCAAGAAATGCACTCATAGCTTAGCTTCAGCAGTGATGGGGGATGGGGTGAGGGGGCTTTTCTTCTGGCTGTGAGCTGTCATCTGTGTAAAAAGCATCTTTGTGGTATAGGGTGCTTAAAGGAGGGAAAGGCACCTTGAATTCCAGTTCTTTATTATGCCAGTCATGTTGGAGGGCTTATTTTGAGCTGTGGTAGGAAACCTCTCTTTTTCTATTCAACAGAAAGTGTTTAGACAGTTTGAAGAACTCTTGTCTCCCTTCCTCTATTTAAGCTCAAGTCTTCAATTAGATGTAATTGAAAAAGGTAGAGTAAATGGCAGGTGCCGGCCTCTTTGGAAGGTGTAATTATGACTAGCTTGCAGACTTGGAATTTTGATGACTGAATAAATAAAGAAGACAGATGTGTTTGTGTACACACCGACAGCAGTATTGACAGGATGACATAGGGACATTTGTAGCTCTGTAGTCTGTAGAATGAGGGGGGAAGTGAGGGGTTTGGGCTACTTTCCCCCTCCTATTTAGAAAATGAGCATCTGTTCTCTCTCTTTTCATGTCTATGGGTGAGGTGAATTTCTATGGCGCCTATGAAAAGTAGTAACAGACATAGTTGGGACTTAGGCATTGATTTGTACTAGCTAGAGGATTCCCATGCAAAATATTCAATGAGAGGTCTTTTATTTCTGCTTCCCCTTTTATTCTCTTTTATCTTCTTTATCTTCTCAGCAGTCTACAGGTAAAAAAAATTACCTTGAATCTGATCAGAAAATTGGAATGCATTGCCAGGTAATCCTGTCTCTAAACCAAAAGGTATTCCACAAAAAACAGGCTGCACAAGGGACTTCCATCTCCCTTAAAAGCCCTGTCACAGCCAGGTTGATGTGTGGCATTTTTATCAATAAAAAAAAAAAAATAAAAAAAAGAAGAAAGTCTAGGACAAGTATTACTCGTAGTGGAGCAACACAATATTTGGGTAACCAAGTTCTTTATAGGGTCTTCGTGCTCCCTCTGCCACGGTTTGCAGGAGGTGATACTGGGAAAAACCAGGTTTTGCTTACAAACCAGTTGAGAAGAAGCTGTTATCTAATCTGTACTTAATAAAATATTGGTGCTTCTAAGACATTAACTATCTTTTCTTCATATATTATTAACTTGCTTATCATTATTGAATCTGATACCAAAAAATGTTCCCAAAACATTGTTTGGTCATCAGTCCTCTTTCATTTTTTTGTTGTCTTGTATGTTACAGATGCAGGTACTCACGTCTTATGTTGGTGTATTCTTTGCACACAATCTCAGCATGGGCGCTGTTGAAAATGACTCACCATTTTTTAATTTACAGAGGCCCTATGAGAAAATCGCTGGGTATATTCTTAACATATTACTTGAGCTCAGTTCAAGAACGGTGTGTCAGTTTAAGATAATGTCTTTTACACTTTGTTACACAGACTTTGTACATGGTTAGACTTTGATAGACCTACTCTGATGCTCCTCTTGCCACGTGGAAGGAGTTCTGATTTGCTGTGCTTTTCAACTTTCTTCTCTTTCGCTGATACATAAACCTAAATAGGTAGTATGCAAATTAAAATAGTTAGCATGACAGTTATAGAAGTTTTGATGGTGTCATAGGGCTGGGGGACTTCAGCATGAGGACTGATAACATGAGGGTCTTTATATTCTTGTCAGTTGGGAATTTGCCTGTGTTGTAAATACAGTTTCTTACAAACAGTACCTGAGAAAGCCCACACGAAGGGTGGCTAGACTTGCCTAAGGAAACAGGTTTACTCATCTATTTATCCTGTAAAAAACCCAATTGCTAGGGATGTATCTTCATTGCTCCCTAAGGAATAATAGAGGAAAAGAAAACAACTAAACTGAGGGTAAAATACCTAAGAAAATAGTGAAAGAGAAAAGAAAAGAAACAGCTTTGAACACAGTGTCTCTTCTTACAGTTAGACTATTATGGTTTCTTTAGTTTGTGGGCTTTCTGAATTCAGCTATTCCCTGTTAGCTCACACTTCATTTATGTTTTCCTCTCTATTCAGCTCACTGAAATTGTTTATTTCTGTAGCTGAGTGTCCATGATGTTGTGTACTTGGGCCCTTCAAACTGCAAATACTTTCAGACTTCTCCTTCCTGCAGCCGAAACAAAGGCTCTCGGCTGTGAGACATCTGGTTTCTAATCACCGTACCCGCTATTGTGGGCTCCTTTCTTGTGTTTTACAGACCTGCATGGTCACATCTGCCTTTACAGATTTGCAGAATGTGCATCGTTTGCTCCAACAAAGCTATTTTGACATCTATCCTGTTTCTATCACATATCTGACATGATTCCTCAAATAACTTCTTCGTGCCCTCTGCCAGTTTTACACCAAATGCAGCAAGTGCTGGAGTATATCAAGATTGTGAAGTTTATTCTTCTGGAATTGGCTCACTCCTGCCTCTGTTGGTTTGGTCTTGCAGCTCAAAGATATTCTGCCTGTCTTCATTCTAATAAGAGCTGTGCTGGGTGCTGCATGCTCAGTGAAGAGCGTGCAGATCATTGCTGTGAGAGCTCAGTTCAGCTTTATTGCTTTAGATGATAAAGGAACCGCCCATTCCGTGTGTTGTGGAATAGTAATCTAGAAAATGGAGCTTGTGCTTAAAATTTCTGGATGTGACACTAATTCTTGATTACTGCCCTCCTCCTACTGCAAGCACTATAGCTAACGTATAGCACTGAATTTTTACATAGGATATGAGCAATGGGTGCATTTAATAAAAAGAAATTACATGTGCTGTCTAAGGTCAGCTTCCTGCCATGCCTGGTATGAAGTAACCCTGGAAAGTTCATTGACAGAGGAGGTTTTCCTTCTGATATGACTATGGTACATAGTAGCAAATTGGCATTTTTATTTGTATCAATTATTCTTGCTCCTGTTTCCTTTCATAAATTAAAAGAAGGCACCCTCCCCCACCCCCAATCTGCAAATAAAGCTGCCTCTGTATCACAAAGATGATAGCCCAGTGATCTTTGTCATTGGTTGTACCTCTTCACAATCCTTGTTGCTACCAGGATGTCAGCTAAGTTTGTCATATAACGATGTTCTGAATCAAGGAAAATTGTTGCGTGAAGATAAAAAGGACTGCAAAGAAGGAGGAAAGGGAAACGGTTTCCACAAGCTCTTATTTAATTCTTCTATTTAATTTAAAAATTATTTTTCTTAATATTAAAATAAAAAATGTCAACACTGACTATTTTTTCCTTTGGTCTGGTTAAGGACAGGAGAAAAAAGAGAATAGTTGGAAAATAAAATAAGGAATATTATTGAAAGTATAAAGAAGTGGGATAAAATGGGAAATGCACATCCATCATAGTGTGGAAGTTACGTATGTACACTGCATTGTTGTACGGTCCAGCCACCATTTGGAGAGCTGGGGACTGGGGGGGGGGAACTGCAGGGGAGAGTCCACATTGGGGGTCCTCAAACTTTTTAACCAGGGGGCCGTCTGCAGATTCAGTGGCAGGCAGTCATCTGCGGCTGCTTGGTTCCCCCCCCCAAACCCCAAGAGGGGGGTTCTGTAAATACCTGGGGGGCTGGATTGAGGACCCTGGGGGGCCGTATCCAGCCCGCAGGCTGTAGTTTGAGGATCTCTGGTCCACATGAAGAAAAAAGGAAACAAGGACGAGGTCTCATACCATGATAGTGCATTGCAGCGGTTGTCCCTGATCTGTGAGTCAGAGGTGACCCCCTTTCATGAACTCTTTCGTGTTATGAACTATTTGGAAGAAACAGTATTCTCATATCAAAATATAATTCAAAACCTAAAGAAAATAAAAGCCACTCTTTGGATAGCATGAAAACTTGCATCTTCTGGAGTTCAAACTGCTGTGAAGACCCAGATGTGTAATCCCCAGCTTAAGAATTGGAGCAAAACTTCAGTGAAAAGGATGCAGTTGGGCTAAAACTGGTATTCTTCTGGTCCCTACATGTCATATGTCTATTTGCCCTTCAGGTCCATTATGGGTTGATGCTGTGGACTTTTGTGGTGAGTGGAGTGCATGTGTGTACTGCTTGCTTCCCTGATGGGTCTGGTCCGTGTGCACTTGTAACATCCCTCTGTCTATTGACTCTGTGCCCAGAGATCCAGTTTCTGCCAGCAAAAGCCCTCTGCTAGAATGTTCATAGCAAACACACATCAAATGCACAAAAAAATATCTTAAAAGTTAGAAGCATAGAAACTATTCAGTAGTACCTCATCCAGAAGAAGGAAGTATTAAAATATGGAAATTCATTATGGATTATGTTGGAATGAGGAACGTTCTGAGTTGTGCAACGTGCTCTGCAGTGAAAAAGCATGTTACAAACAGAATGTGACTTATATGACATAAACGATCATCAGTTTTGATGCAGTTTGGAGCTTTGTCAGTTACACTTTGGATGAAACATTTGATTCTGATGATGTTCTTATGCTGTATAAAAATATCCCCTATTACATGATAAAAACCGTGCATTGCTGTAGCTCATATTCCAAAAATGTGTGTCATGTTCCAATAATGACTTTAAATCCTCATGGGAATTCACCATTTCCTTTGGAACCTGGTGTTCCAGTAGTAATTCTCTCACTTGTAATTATAAAATTATTTACCTGAAGTATTTTTGTCTCTATGATGCCAGAACTGCTGCAAAAAATTTGCTTTTTCAGTGGGAAAAGGATATTAATCTTCTCATTGAAACAAAATGAATCAAAGCAAAAGAACAACAACAACAAACAAAAAAAAACCCAAAAAAACCAAAACAAAAACCCCAACCAAAAACAAAAAGAGTGAGAGAAATGTTTCAATGCAATGAGCAGTGAGCAGGAAAAAAAGTGAGTGGTTGCCTCCCCCAAAATACTGAACTGGTGTCTGTTGCTGCTGTACCCAAGCAGTGTGGCTCTGATCACATTCAGGCACCAAGTCACTGGGTTTGTACACAGACTTTTCACATTTCTGGGCTATTTCTTTCTTCATGGATTAACTGTACCCACTGCTGTATAATGCTGTGACTTAATGTAACGAGTAATTGTTCCTTTAAGCAAAGCAGTTAAATATCTGAAAGTATCATTGATATCTGATGCAGATAACATCTTTTATGTCCTTTGATTCACAGTGATGTTCTTCTGCTAGTATTTCTGGCATAGGCATCCTAGCCTTTAAGGATTGGTTGCCCCTGTTTAGACAGCACATGCATAATTAATAATTCATGAAAGAGTCCTTTTCTGTTTCATGTGATCTGTTGAGTACACACACAAGTGCCTCAGCTACTATTAATTCCCTGGAATAGGTAAATCATGCTTTGGATGTCTAACAAAGCCATTCCACCCCACACCCAATTTCCATATCCAGATATTTTGGAGGGATGTTGTTCCCTAAGGTACTCTGCTGTGTTGCTGCTACTCTAGTTCTTGAAAATCTCTGTCAAGATGCTTTTTCTTTCTTGCTAAGGGTAACACCTGGCACCTTATCAACAACCAACGTGCAGCACTATTTTTTTTCCAATACAGTTGGCTATCTCTTTGCTTCCTCTCAACCTCACAGAAATTTCAGCTGTGGTATTTTTGTTATGACCTTTATTTTGTTTCTGGATTTGTTTTTTATTTTGTTTTTGTTTATTTCCTGGAGCATTTTAACAAGTTCTTAGGAGTTTTCTCTGCTTCAGCCATTGGCACAGCAGAGCACTGGCCTGACAAGGTGTCCACAGTCCTTTCCTGTTCCAAGTATCTCATATTATATCACTGTGTGTAACTCCTGCCAGGGAAAAAGGGTCTCAAATTGATTTTTCATAGAAAAACACTGATCTATTTATTTGGTTTGCAACTACAAATATTCTTCCTCTAGGTTGTGACCGGGTGAATTCTGGGCGCACTGAGGCCAATAAAAACCTGGCACTTGGCTTCAGTGGAACCAGGATTTCCACTCAGATTTTGGCCTGTTTGGAAAATTAGAACTGACAATGATTGTTGACAAAAACCCTGGAAAAACACAGCAATTTGAAAAAAAAAAACCTAATAGCATGATTCAGTCACTTTTGCTACTATCATATAATAACTTTTTCAACACTGTTTGAAAGCAATTCAAACAACAGAGCCCTTTGTTTTTGCTTGGGTATTCTTTGAAATCATTACCTGTTGTTACTGATGTGATGATAGGACCGAGGAGTCCCAGCCACAGATAAGAACCTCAGTGTTGTATAAACAGAGAAAGAAAACACAGCCTCCTCCAGGCTTGCCAAATAAGTGCTTACCAAGAGATGAGGGAGCACGGGAAAACACTATGATTACATTGATCGATACGTTAGGCTGCATATCAGCATCCCGGGAGTCTCCTCTCAGGTTTTTCTAGGTGTGATGGCAGAGGAGAGCGTTAGGAGGGCTTTTGAAGAATATAGAGGAGATCTGTGCTGGCACTGACAGATACTTCTTTCAAAAGATGAAGAAAAGAGAAAGGTGTGTGGAACACCTAGAAAGCTGGTAGAGGAGGCTGGGGTTATGAGCTGCTGCCTTTGATAGCCCAGAGGAGAATGGATGTGAAGGGAGAGCAAGGCTGGGAAAGGCAGGGGAGCACCTGTGAAGCGGTCACAGCGGTACCAGCAGGACTGGTGAGACTGGATGGCCTTTCCTCAGAAGAGGCAGCAATCTCAGTTCACCGCTCCTTTCTGTTATTGCCCTCAGTGTGACTTCTTAACACATCTGTCTGGTGTTTCTAGTGTTGGTTGTATCGACCATCCAAACTTCAGAGGCTCAATTCAAATGAATGTCCATATCCAGACCCTTTTCTCACACCATCAGCAAGTACTTTCAGAACTGAATGTAGCCCAGCTGGAAATAAGACGAGAACAGATTTTCTCGCAAGATTTCTCTTGCAGACAGCTTTTGGCTGGGTTGGAGACATTTTGAAAGAAGTAATTTTTCATGCTATTTCAGCATTTTTTTCATCCAGTCAGAGCCAGGAAGTGCAGGGATAATAATTTTAAAAGAGACTGAAACCTAATTGCAAAGCTACAGTAACTGACAAAATAAAAACATGACAAGTAGATATTTTTCTTTGGAAAAGAGTAATGGGGGTTTCAGACAATCTGCGATATGAATGAAGACTCAAGCAGGACACCTTTCTGCAGCCTGTGGCTCATCTTCATTTAATATACATGGTTCCAAACCAGATCCCTGCCCCTAAATATTTTTAAACTTCGAGGCTGTTTGAAATCTCCATCTGCAGTATGTTTTTTCATACAGTGAGAGTATACAGCTCATCTGAAGTTAAATCTAACTAAGGGTACACCAGAATTTGGAAGCGCAGAAGTACCTGAGAAGAGCAACACAGGAAAGTGCCTCCTTGGTGAAGCCAGGTCCCAGGGACCACCTGTACTCAGGTAGAGATGCTGCCCTCAGACACCCCGCGTGTAGCCTGAGCTCTGCCTTTGTACCTGCTGAGTGGAGCCTGTAGTTCAGTGTAGGTGTCTGAAACATGGATGTTGATGTCAAGGCTTGTACCCCTCTCTGCTTGACTGTCACACGGTAGATCTGTCTTTCTTTTTCATCTCAAGTTTGCTTTCTTCTCTTCTTGGATCGTGGTACCACATTCCTCTGACTCTGCTCCTTCAGATTTTTATTTCCCACCTTACTTTTTCTAATCCCTTCCTATCTAAGCACTTCGGTCATGCAGACACTCTTTATTGGACCCTACTTTTTTTTGACAGTGGTGGGAAGAAGAGATAAATATTGTTCTTGTGTGTGAACTTGGGTAAGCATTATCGTATGTGTTCTTTTCACTGCTAAGCCATGTTTCCTGCTGGCTTTGTTACCCACAAGAGTATGTAACTTTCCTTCCTTTGCCCCATTCAAATTCTGAAATCAATTCAGAAAGCAGTTATGGGTTAACAATTCCTAATTTTCCGTCTTTCCTTCTTTTTCCTTACCTCACAAGTAGATTCTTTAACTTTATGAGAATAAACGCTCACCCACCCTGGCTTATCTGTGCCATGACAGAGGTGCTCAATACACATCTTCAGTTTCCCAACATCAATAGTCTTGCCCTTTTTGAGTTAAGGTTAAGAGTAAAAAGTGATGCTTCTGTGCTTGTGCAGCAGGGTGCTTGACATTCCCGTGGCTAGAACGGCACAAGAAACAGCTTTCCTGTCCCACAGCTTGGCCTTGAAATCGTGGCCTTCAATCCAACTGCAATCAGTTGGAAATTTTTCCCTTGGATTGTAGACTTACTTTTTCACTGTAACTACCTGGTAGCCAGGAAGATTTTTTAAACAAAAGTAATTTTGAACTGAAATTGACACCTGTGTGAACTTTTTTTAAATACAAACAAAATATTTTGTTGCTCTGGAAACTTTGTTAGTATTTTTCAAATTGTGACATTTATCTAAAATGATTGTTTCCTGCAAAAAGAAAAACCTATTTGTTTTCGACAAATGGATGTTTTCAGACTGGGAAAGTTGTATCAAGAAATTCCCAAGTGGCTCCTCTTACAGGCTTACCGATTTAGAATAGTGACACGTTAGAGAGCTGTTTTAAAACCTTTAATTTCATGAGTCAGTCAGTAGTGATACAGGTTTTACCTAAAGCCTGGTCCAAAAGTTAGTCCACCACTCTTTGCATTTAGTGGACTTGTACCTGGAAAAATCAAAGCCAAAGACAAGAATTATAGCTATATGCGCCGTCTCTGTGGAGCTTGGTGAATTTTCTCAGTTTTTCAGAATTGAACCTGAAGCATAACAAAGGTGAAGAAACTTGCTCAGGGGCATGCTTTGGGTCAGTAGGGAGATCCTGAACAGCAGCATCTCATCACTAGGCTTTGCCCTTCAGAGTACAGGGCAGAAAATACACACCAGGACAGCAGTAAGGATCTTAATATTCAAGGATTTCACTCATTTGTGATTGCAATGGTGAGTGCAAGTTTAGGACATGCTAAGTGTGAGCGGATTAATAAAGTCCTGTGCAACGCTTACTGCTGCTGCAGTTCGTGGGGGACCATGCACACTGGGCAGGAGAGCACAGCTTCAGAGCGAGCAGCACGGCCTCGGGGGTCACCTGCTGCTCTGATGGCATTTATGAAAGAACCGCTTTTTCCCGTAGGCAATTCCAGCTGGCTGTGCCTAATGCTGACAACAGCTTCAGAGTCTCAACCCAGCCCCAGAGTCTCTCTCTGAGTAGCTTAAGCCTTTAAGGCACACTTCTCCTTACTATAATTTATTTTCAATGGAGAAATAGCAGGTAAAACCCCAGCAACCCAATAGCTGTAACACAAACTATGGACTGTTATGCTCTCTCTGTAGGGTCACATCCTGAGTCGTTCCAGCAAGAACATATTTCCTGGTCTGTATTTCATCTAGACAAGGCTTTTAAAATTAGATTGGCTCTTGCCAAATTTAGTTTGTTATCCTCGACTTTCCTCAAAGGATGAAATGCGTGTGCCTTCACCATCAGCCTCACTTAAATTTGCCTTGCAGATCATGAATTTGGTAGCTGGGAAAAAATAAATGTAATTGCACTTTTTTCAAAATGTTGGCCAGGCCCTTTCTGGCAAAGACATAAAAAGTGTGCAGTCAGTTTGAAGTTGTAAAGATGTCAAACCTTACCAATCCATGGGTTAAAATTATGGGTGTCCTCTTTCCCTGCTAAAGCTCCTGATGTCTCAAGCCATCAGTTGTCAGTTGTTACTGTACTTTTCTGTCAGAACCTGAACTCATAACTTCCTTGGACAATTTATAAGTTACATTTTCTGGAATAGTTCTGGGACATCTTTAATTCCTCCAGTACTCCAACTTCTTACACTGTTCATGCTCCATTAGACCAGTAAGCCACAAATTTCCCAATATGTATATTCTGAGCAATATTTTTATGTCTTCTTTATCAGGAGCAGAACTCAACTGAAACATCCCTTCATGTGCTGCCTTTTTTTTTCCCATAGAGGCTTTTCCCCGCTTACACACGCTTTTCTTGTTATTGTCAGTCTAATTGTAGCATAGCACACAGCACCTCTGTTATTTTTTCCAAAGTTTTCCCAAAGCTCTAATCATGTTCTGCCACTGGATTCCCACAGTCAGAAAATGCCAACTCTGTTGAACTTAATGCCTATTGTAGATCTAGGGAGTCTAAACCCTTGCCTGTTCTGATGTAACTCGTGTCCTGAAATTAACCCAAATGCAGTTTGAGGAAACTGTCATATGATGTGCTGCACCTGCCCAGACTTGTTTGGCATGGACATGGTAACCATGAGTGGGCACAATGTCATGGGTTACAGGGGCCACCTCTTGCTGGGTTCTATGTTACACTGCCCTTCTGCCTTTTACCCCCAGTCTTTTGTCATCTGTTGGTTTTCTCAGGTAGATCTATGGGGTTCCCTTATTTTGGGTACATCTGAGTACATTGTCAAGGTCTGTTTGTAAGTCCTTCAGTGTTCTGCCTCGGAGCACTTCGCTCCAGGCGTGAATGAGCCTCTCACACAGAATCCAGATTTTTCCTTCCCAAACGCTGTAAGGCTCTGCAGCCTGGCTTCAGTTACAAACAGGTATTATTTTTTTTCTTCTATTTATATTCTCTGTTCAAGAACTGCCATCTCTCACATTTCATTTGTCCCCTGGAGTATAGCAGGCTTCATATTTTTGTAATGTGATTTCATTTTTTCTTCTTTCTGTCTAGATTAATTAAAGACTGTAAAAATCTACCAGCTGCTTCAGAACCCACTGTTGTCAGAAACAAGAAGGTATTCTTATTAACGTTTTTTTCCTCTCAGACTCAAACAAGTTTTTATACTTTTTCCAGCTCAGCATAATCTCGGAGAGCTTCAGCTCCAGTGGAGCTTCTGGCTGTGCCATTTTCCCAGCAGCAAATTGTCTTACCTCTTCTGTACGTATAGCACTGGAAGTTCAGGGAACACTGGGTGCTTAAGTTAAGACATGTAACAGAGAAGCCCATTCTTCTGTGCCTGGTTCCATCTGTCCATAACAGGAGTTTGACAGAAGCCTAAACAAACCCTCTGGAAGACTCAAAGCATAAAGGCAAAAGCCTCAGTAGTAAAAAGAAATTATCTAAGTGCCACTCACTGAAGGCATGGAAATCAGTCCAACCAATGATGGTACCTGTGGAGTAGAAGAAATGTGGAGATGTCACCAAGAAAAAAGCTCACAGGTGAGCCAGGAAGCTGTGTGGTTAGCTAGGATGTATGGTATCTCAGTTATGGCTGAGGCACACTTTGGGATAATTAATTTAACATCACTGGGAAACTATGTACGTGATCATCACGGAATGGAGGTGGATGTTACCTAGCCCAGTTTATTGCCTGTTCCGCTCCCATGGCTGCTTCCTGCTTGTGCAGGGAACACGGCAAGAAGCATCCTTAGATGCGTATGTCAATTTAAAAAATTCCTGCAGAATTAACCCATGAAAGAACAGGAAGGACTGCCTTGTTACAGTCTGTGGACAGTCCCGTATTTATGTAGCGCAGCACTGCGTTGCCGTCTTTGCGTCTCGGGACTGGGCCACCTCTTTGATCCAATCCACAACCCCCCCACCCTGTAAATTGTGTATCCTGCATAGTCCTTAGCACTGAGGAGAAGGAAGGGATTTTCTTTGCCCCTTTCCCATCTGCATACTTCAGACTTGGCCAGCTGTGGCCAGGAGCAGAGCGTGGAAGTTGGAAGTGGAGAAAGGCAGATGGGTATGAGAGGGCAAAAAATGCCACGATTCAGCCCACTGTGTGTGAAAGGGAGGTCTTATACCCCTCAAGGGGATAACTCTTTTGAACTACCTCTGGGGTAAGAGCAGCAGCATGCTAGCTATCAGATAAGAGATGGAACTGCCAGATATCTGCTCCTGCACCAGCATCAGCCTCCAAGCAGTCACATGAAATCTCCAACTGGAATTTTTGCGCATTGGCCCAGAAGAAACTGAAGATGATGTGCACAAGCTCTGTTGATTATTGCAGTTTAAAAAGCCATGGCAGCGAGCAAAACCTGATAACAGGCTCTCATGTTCATAGTCTCCCCCGTTTGGAAGGACAAGAGATTGTGAGGATAATGGCTTAACAAAGCTGCTTTAGAGTTATTCTTTATGTATGACATGCCATACAGTTGTTCTTTTTTTCACATACATTTTGACATTGACTTCATTGTCATGTGCATAATTACATACCTGTCTTGCAGGCATCTTATCCTAATTTCTAGGATAAGAAATTCTAGTATAAGAATATGCCTAATTTCTATTACCAAAGCAGCTCTGGGACTTAGTCCAATACACATCACAGTGTAACAGGCAATCGTATCTTTAATTTTATTTCCTAATCAGCATAAAGCTCTATTTCCCCCCCAGTACAGAAAAAGTGAATTGCCACACAAAGCCTTTTCTTACTTATTTAGTCCATGCATATTGCAAAACTCCCTCCAATTAGGCCTCCTGGGGCAGATATTTTTCTTCAATTTGCATTGCTGTGCTGCTAAAAGCCTGGTGTAGTGAACAATACAGCAGGGATACGATTCACGAGTTGCAGAGCTGCCCGCTGTCTTTGCATTTCATGCCGATGCAGTTCTGGAGAGGGATACGGTGTGACAAATAGAAAAGCCAGGTCTGAAAGAAATGGTGACTGACAAAAACCCAAGAATGAACGTTTTGGGAAAACGATTCATTCATAAAAGTGTAAATGCTCTAGGACTTATTCCTTAGTTTATATAACGATTCCTACACCATCTGTTAAGTGGTTTGTAATTTGCCAATAAAAATCAGCAGAATGAATAAGTTAACTGCCTGCATGACTCTGGAATATAGGCAGCTTTGGAGCATGAGTGAGAAACGGCCGTAGGTTTCTGCAGGACGTTATGTTTGCGGTGCCACCAGCCTTCCCAACCTGCAGAGCAAAAAATGAGGTTTCAATCAAGTTAATGTAGAAAAGGCATTATTAAAAGCCTGCTTATTTGTTTATTTTGTTGCTGAACTTTGTTCCTGCTTCTCTTTTAATGTGTTGATTTGATCTGTGTTTTGGTGGAAGATGCACTGTACGTGCTTTTCTGACTATTGGCACCTCGCAGGCGCTCCAGCTAATGCATAGCAATCATCTGAATGGGAATCTTAAGACTGAGAGCAGAGTGCCGTGGGGCACAGGACGAAGCTTTCCCCCCAGGTTGATGAAAGGCCCACCCTCGGCTCCTGCTGGAACGCTGTAACTCTCTTGGAAAGGGGAGCGGGCAAGATCAAAGGCAAAATACTGCCAAAGAACAAAACTTAACAAAGATTCCTCACCCTGCCTAATTATCACATCACACTGTGAGTCAACATGTGAGGCTGCTGGTGCCAGCTGTGAAAAAGGCAATTAATAGCTTTAAACCGAGCCCAGCTTCAGGCTTAGGATGAGAAGCTGTGAAGAGCTATGCACAGGCAATGGGCCTGTTCTTTTCATCCCCTGGTGCGGCGCACTGCTTGTTTCGTGGTGATGTAGTAGGGGTGGTGGAAAAAGCCTCTGAGAGACTTGGCAAAATATGGTGAAGTCTGGACAGATTTTGAAGGGGCTCTGTTGATCCTAAAAAGGTAGCGATGGCATTTGAAGAGGACAAGGCAATTGCTGCTCACATCACCCAGGCTGGAGCGCTGCACTGCAAGCGCTGCGAGGGGACTAGCAAGGGGCTTGTGTTCTGCTGTCCTGAGGTGAACTTTCCAAAGAGAAGAGGGTCCTCTACCAACCCTCCCCAAAGGATGCCAGTTGTTTTCAACCAGTCTGATGCTGGTGTTCAGCTGGGTTCAAAATCCCAGTTCTGAGCCTGTGCCGGGGTTGTGTCCTCCAAAAGAGGGAACTGTCTTGGCACTGAATGACTCATCCTGACTCAAAGAGGAAAGCTGTGGCTGAGTGAAGGGTAGGAATCAGGTGTCTTCACTTTGGTGCCTGTCCTTGAAATGCGAGTTCCCTATTTCAGCTTTTTAGCATGTGAGTAACCTGCTCCACATACCTTGTAATAATACCTTCGCACACCACACACCAAGCATTTGCCATCGATGGCAGCCTTGGCAGCCAGAAAAGTGTTCCCCAATACCTGATGTGTGGTTTATGGAAAGAAGGATTTCATGACCAATTTTACTACACATTAAGGGCAAAAAAATGCTCAAGTGTGTTTTATATATACATCTAGAAGAAATCCCTGGTATTTCTGAAGTTGTTTCTAAGCCACCTTGTTTCAATTTGAGATTTTGCTATAAAATAAACCTTCTTAAAAGCTGCATGTCGTTATGTTTTGACTTAAAATTAAAGGGACATTGTAACTCCTTTTATTTTGATAATATTCCAAAAATAAACATTTTTACTTATAAAGCTTTTAGGAAAATTCATTCCTGTTTACAGTCCCAGCACATGCACCATGCTGGTTCCAATTCTGTCAGCCAAGCAGCTGTCCTGCCATTAACGCTCTTTAGCAGCTGTGTTCTTTCTGCTACCTGGGGACCTGTTAAAAAGCGTTTACAGAGTTTCATGCAGACAGGTGTCCCTGCAAAGGCAATGCCGCCTGCAAAGGAATGTAATAAGAGTGACCTCTCTTCCAACATCCTCAGATATTTGAGATATTTTATTTCAGCAATAAAAGAGAAAAGAAAATTATTAAGGTGCTTTACCCACCTACCGCTCGGGTAATTTAAACGAGGAAGTTGTAGAAGTTGTACCTTTTCAAAAGTGTCCACTGGCATGGAAAGTCTGTCTGCCTCGCTTTGTTTCTACAGCGCTTCCGAAAATGAACTAAAAGGTGCTAATGAATAAATTAATGCAGCATAGATACTGTATGCCCTTGGCAGCTGCCTTCTTGTGCAGGCTAGCACAAGTGAGGTGTCTTCTTTCACGCTCGGGTGTTTTGAGGACAGGCACCACAGAACAGTCACACCCAGGCTGGGAGACATAAACTGTCCTTTTGTTTGGCAACAGAGTGCATCTAATTCTCTGTCCTATCATAACACCAAAATATTTTTGACTTATGTCAAATCAATTCAGTTTCAGAACTGGACATGAACTGGTCTTGAGAGAAATAACTTGGGCTAATTCTCAGCAGGAACCATGAACTAAATGTCACCATTCATAAATGTATTGGTCAGGCCAGGTCACCAAATTCTCAAACGAGCAGGATTTCCAGAAGCAGCATAAAAAGAAGCTACCAGCCAATGTTTTCATTCATCAACGATCAAAGTTAGGCACCTCAGCAAAAGTCATCTGAGGTACAGGCAATGCAGAAATGAACTTGTTTCCCTACAGTCAGCGTGGCTGGCTCCTGTGCTCTCAGCAAGTTCTCCCTTTGATACTGGGAAATGGAGCTGTGGTTATTTTGCTTGTTGCTTAATATTACTGTAAATCTTTAAGAGACCGTTGAAGTCCTCAAGGGTTCCTTGAGAGCCCGATGGACATAACTAAATCTGCGTTGCAGTGCCTCTGTGATGCTCAAGTGCATCATGTTTTGTACACATTGTGGGTGATGGGATGCCATTGTGAGTGGCCTGGCAGTGGCTGCTGGGTATAAGCAAACTGGCAAAAAGCCTTCCAGCCAGGTTTGCCGACCTGCAGCTGAGCTAAGACTGTTTTGTTAGGTCTGAAATAAACAGTCTCCGAGGGAAGGGTTTGGCCCGTACATGCTCTAAGTGCCTTGTAGAAGTCCTTAGGCTAGGCAGGGATCTCTCACGAATCGGAGGGTGACCCGTTGTACCTGCTGGGAGGTAGGACAGACGTACACGTTGCCAGAGCCTTTCTGGAGAGGTGGACGTGGGGCGTATTGGTGACGTCTGCACCAAGCATGGACCGTCCGGCATCTGGGTGAGTCCCCAGCCTGCTGGGGTAGCAGCCTCAGACCCCAGGTGCGGTCGGCTGCATGAGGAAGGCTTGCCCATGGGCTCTGCTTTGTAGGCCATTCGTGTGAGACATGAGGACCTTTGATCCAGGCCTCTGTCCTGCACCTGAGAGAGGTAAGATCTAGACAAACACACCTAACATTGCTGAAAAAAAGTCCCTGGTTTCTGGTCTGTTAGGTAGGGAGCAGTAGATGTAGTTTAGTCTGGCTAGTCTCCCTCACTTTTTCAACTTCAGTTATTTGAAAAAAATCATAAGTAACTATATATCTAATTCTCTAGCCCTCTCTGCTGGAAAAAAAGAAACCAGAGGAGAAGGACAACTTTGGCAGTCACCCAGGAATGGGAAATGTGTAATAATGTCTCATCTGTGTAAGACCATAGGACCACAGAGATGTTTGTTGAGAGCAGCCTCCAGACCTCCACTCAGACCTTACCACCAAAATCCTAAGCTTTATGTCATGGTTTAAGAAGGTAGTTTTGTACTTGTGCTGTATAATTTCTTCACATCTAGTTGTCTGCCTGACCATAAGACACCACTGAGGAGTTGCTCTTTGCTTGTCAGAGCCTGTCCTGTTTCCATCAGCTTTACAATTCTTCTGGCTAGCTACAGTTGGATCCTCTTTTTATGCAGCTCCCTAGTATATCTGCAGTCCGCTCATGGCAATGCCAAGCTGCTCTTTGCAGATGGTGGCTACAACGAAAGGAACACAGAAATTCAGGGAGAAAGGCAAACCCCATCACTTCACTTGCTTACTGAGGCATCTGCAACTGGAAAAGGACACACACTGGCGTAGTATGATACCACTTGGACCCGCTTCTTCATTTTCAACTTTACTTTCAGGGTTAAAAATTTTCAATTGAAGAAAAATAAACAAAAGTGGCCAGCATTGCTCTCACAGACGTGACCAAAGGGGTTTAACCAGTAAAGGAAACAGGGCTGAGAGATTATCTCAAACTTCTTCCCTATTAAAACAATTCATTTCATATATTGCCACAATGCAGCAACTTTATCTGAACTTCCTTTCAACCTCTATAAACATGTCCTTAAAATAAACGCTGTGAATTAATATTTGAAAAATATACTCTCTCTGTGACATTGGGGAACATTTTTTGAATAGTAGTAGTAGTAGATCTTGCTTTGAAACAAAGCATTGCATTATTGGATGAAAGAGAACTTAGTTGGAAGATATGCCTAGTGTGTAAACCAGCTGTAACCTTAACGTCATTTTTTATCTTCTAGTGAGGTTTGTTGCATGAAACTGAGGTTTGGATCTAACAGTTATGAGCCAAAGATTCCATTGAAATAGCTTGAAAAAATCTGTGTGATAGGGTGGATAAGAAAAACTATATTGTTTTATCCATGATATACTGAAGTGTAAAAGCTTCTGTTAGGGGATATCCCTTTCTGATACTCAGTCCCATTCTGTGGAACATGCAATGTGTTTTCAGAAAGTGAGGGGAAAAGGATGAATTGAGAGACAAAGTGCCTGTTTTAGGTACCTGCTCCAAGGAGTGACAAAAATCAGTGCTGTCATTCAGCAAGGGGACATTGTGTTGTTACTGCAGAGGCTGTCTGGGAGGGCTTTGTGAAAGAAGTTTTAGGAGAGGAAGTTTCAGATATGCATGACCTCAAAACGAATGAAGAAAAAGAGGATTGTGTATTTAGCCATTTTATTGCTTTAGCTTTTAAAGCTCTTAAATTTGGATTCTGGTTTGATTCCTATTACTGTAATGTGAGAGCATGAGTATACCTGCTGTGTCAACCAGAGAAAACTGCTCTGGGGAAGCAGTATGTACAACAGAAAGTTTAAGATCGTGATTGAGGGAAAGACCATCAGGATCCCAGCCTTTCCTGTGGCTTTTGCTCTCCATCTCACAGCTTGCTGCCCAGCCTGGCTTCCCTCCCTTCCAAAACTGTTGCAGTGCACTCCAGGCAGATTTGGCTGCATTGGGGCGTTTATAGATTTTTAACGTTGTTTCCTCTAGATCTGTAGTCCAATTTCTTGCATCATAAACGGATATCAACAAATCCGTGCGGATGAGAAAGCACTATGGTGCGTTTCAAGTTGGGGATAAGCGGGACACCTCCGCCTCTTCCCCCAGCCGTGCAGGAGGGCTATGCTTCTGCGTGGGCACCGGCATCTCCAAACGGCGAGGGTCTCTGTGTGCCCTCGCTTGGCACACCGTCGGACAGGAGTTACCGGGGAGGAGAGTAAGAGCTGCTGCTTTAAAGAGACCTTCAGGAGATCTCACCCCAAAGGCTCAAAACAGCAAGGAATGACCCTCAGCACGTGAAAGCCATCCCTGTACAGGGATGCACGGGTGCACGCGGGGGGGGTCAGCAAGCTTGGCCAAGCCCTGTGCTCACAACAAGCTCAGCTTATTTTGAAACGAGGGCTGGGTCAGCGGGGAGACCCCTCGCCTCCCGCCCCGCTCCCCCTTCTCTTCCTGTGTGTTCCTCTTTCCCCGGAGGGGATTTTATTTTTTTCCTTTCCCTGGCAACAGCTCCTCGGTGGTTTTACTCTGCCAACAGCAGCAGGCAGCAAATGCTTTGCACACCTTGAAACAATTTCTTGTGCAGGCCACGCTGTGGAACGAATCTGAGCAGCTGAGGTGCTGCTGTCAGTGCAGAGGAGCTGGGTTTCTGCGTGCTGCAGGGCCACGAATCTGCCTAAACCCCACTGACCTCAGCAGGAGATGGTTAGATGTATATTTAGGATTTGGGAGGAAAGCGGTGAAAGACACAGGAGAGAATGGAGTCCTAAGGAGTGGGGATTTGGTGGTGAATTCTGAACTCCTGTGTGTTTCTAAGTAAAAAAAAAGAAATCACTTAGAACACTGAGGTGAAAGTTGTTTTGTTTTTTTTTAATTCCATTCATTTTGGACACATCCAGGTTTAGGAAGAATATCCTGTGCCCCAGGAATGCCAGGTGTCCAGAGGACTGATTAGATCCCCAGAGGCAGTTAGAGGAGCCCAGATGGCGGTTTTCCACCCCTCACTCCAAGGACAGTTCAGCTGCTGACTGCGGTCTGGATCAACTGTGAGACCCTGATTTCCCGTGCAGTGAAGTTTGCATTTGGGTCTGGACAAACATGAATGATGGAAACGGGAAAACAATTTGAAAGAAATCATGTTTTATTGCCTGTGTTATTACACAGGGCTTTGGCATGCTGGTTGCTCTTGGTGAGAGAGGAAGAGGCAGCTGCCAGCATGACGGAAAAAGATCCTACAAATAACAGGGCAACCTACAGGACACAAGACCTTGAATTGAAATGTGAAGATGTAAATCTAGAGTACTTGAGTATAAGCTATGTAGCACAAGGTAGAGGTGTCTTAATTTTGAACAGCCATCGGAATGTCTTACATCCAATATTTAAGTGCTGTCAAGACGTTTGTCTCAAAGTCCCTGTGGAAGGAAATGCTGCATTTATGTAATGCCTGGCCTTGCAGATGCGTTGGAACCGTGCTGTTCCTGCGCTGTTACACAGCTGCCTTTTCTGTGTCCCCCTTCTGACTGATCCCACCTGCCCGCCTGCCCGCCTGCCAGGCACTCCCCCCTGCAAGATGACGGTAGCTTCATGCTTGCAGTTACCTGGAGAAGCTCATTCTAATTTTCTGCTTATCTGCCAGAAGAGTGTGATCAGACACGCTGTTTGAAAGGTGTATTGGGGTTTCTAAGCCTCATGAAACAAAGCAGAGGTTAACCCAGGCAACCATCAGGCTGCAGTTGAAAATTGGCCTGCCTTCAGAGGATAAAAGAGCGGTGGGAAGGTCTCTTTAGGCAAACACAGCTATCTAGTGAATTGCTGCAAAACCTTGATCTTCAAGACAGAAAGAAGGAGCTTTCTGAACTTGGAGAAGGTTGGTAAACTGGAGGTTGACAGTGAAACGTTGGTGCCCCCCCACAGAGAGTGGATGGGGACTGTGTTGCATGGATGTGTTCCAGTTGGAGGAGAGCTTTGCTATGAGGGGATGCTCTCGGGTCAGGTGAAGACAGAGGGATTCTTGCAAACCAGATAGGTAAGTCAGCTCCTCAGAGCTGGATTTCAAATGAAACCTGGACCCGTTCATTATTCCAGGGTGGAACCAGGAATTTCCATGGCTTTGATCAAAATCCTACAAAAGTAATGGTTGTGGAGTCGGCTTCCTTTGAAGTTCTGAATGTGAATTTTGAAAGAATCCAAAATGCAAACTGGAATAGGCTGAAATTTGTTTCAATAAAAACATTTTGTGAAAAAAATAAATAAAAAACAAACTGTGGACTCTCATGGAAATGAAAATGGTTTTAAAATATTGTTTCAAACTTGATGGAAAATGTACATCGTGTTTCAAATAATCTTCCTGTTGAAAAGATGGTAAGACTCTTAAAATGAGGAATGATGATGTTTTCGCTGAAGATTGGCTTTTGCCCACTACACTTTCTCTGATTTATTTTTGTTAATAATTATTTTAACTTCAGCAGAAAGAATACAATATAGACTTTCTTGTGTACCTGATAACACAATGGTGTGAGGAGCAAGGTTAATAATTTTCTCCCGATTTTCCAATTTACAGAAATCTTGAAAAAGATTAATAAGCTTCCATTTATTCCCTGAACCTTTCTTTGGGAAAATCTTTTAATCTTTCAAACATTTTTTTCTTCTGTAAAAATTCTTATGAGGAAAAATTCTAACTTGATGTTTATCTCTAGTGCAAATGAAACATAAAATCACATTGTAGAAACAGTGGTGTTCAGAGACTGCTGACCTTAGCTTTGCTCTGTTCCTTCTAGGGAAACTGATTGCTGTAACTGTGATTGTTCAGGAGGCAGGAGAAATATTTTAATGGAACTCCAGATGTGGTCTGTGTCTCTCTCTCTCTGTATGTACACAAACATACATATATATATATATAGGTACTATATATGAAATCTATGTGTGTGTGTGTGTGTATGTATGTGGCACACATACATATATATAAAAAAGTACTATATACTAAATATATGTGTGTGTATATGTATGTGTATATATATAAAGGACTTGGGGTTGTGTTTTCCAGATTACTGGGAACTCTTGTACTAAGACACCAACATTTGTATCATGTGAGAAGAATAGTTTACACACAGCTGAAGAACAGAGTCACTATTTAAATTGTAAAATATTCTGTTTCACGCCACTTTCATCTTGATGGACATTAATGTAACTTTCTTTTGCCAAGCTGAAGATAAACTGTTTGTCTTGCAGTCTCACTCCAAAATAGAGAAATTACTGTAAGTGCCTCACCCCTAAAAGGAACAGTATGTGATGAAACAGAATATGCCTGAACTTATATTTAATTTTGCTGACAAATGTCTATTGAGTGACTGGTTGTTCCTCAGCTTCTTTTCCAGTCTTCTATTTTTGTGATTATTTTTTTTTTAAATACTGATCTTTCCACAAACTGGTGACACAATGTCATCTCAAGATTGGAATTGGTCAGAACATGTTTGATGAAATGTATTTTAGCTAAAATATGCTGCTTCTTGGATGCCAAAAGATTTTGTAGAGGTGCTGGTGCTGATGAATGGGGAGTTTTCTGTATCCCAGGATGAGGTCTCTGGTTATGTCTAATCTGAAAGTCTGATTGAAAACTTTATCTCTAACTCAGAAATAGACATTTCAACACAATTCCACACCCTTCCATTTGAAAAGTTTTTGTTTTAATTTCAGGACCATATGACAAAATTGGAAAACCTGCGCATTTTTGGAATGGGTTTATTCCACTGTCACCCAGACAGCTCTCATTGAGACCTTCTCTCCCACAAATGGCTGTGCCAGATTTCCAGAAAAGGGCATGCTTCAGCTGTAGTTTTTTTTCCTCAGAAGTCACCTGTCACTTAGACTATAGCTTGAGCTTCGATGTACTTCTTCTTTTCCACTGAGACAGGCTACAGGCTGTCAGAGCAGACCACAAGCACGTGTGCAGATGGAGCTGTGACTTGGCTGCTTGGCTCTGGGTTGCTGTTGCAGCCGTCCTTGCTGGTTTCGGCAGTGTGACCGCTGTGGCCAGTTAAAAAACAACAACAACAAAACCCCAACAAAAACAACTACCAAAAAAACCCCAAATCAAAAAAGTTTATAAATGTTTGACTTCAAATTCCTGCACAAGGGTTACTTAATTGAAACCCACACCCGGTTGAACAAGGTTAGGCTGTGCCAAAGAAAGCCTCCGTGCCTGTTTCATTTGAAACCTATGGAGGGAAGGTAGATTGTTAAGTCTGCGGTCTGGAGAAATGTCTCTGATGTGGAGCTAAACATTTTTTGTTTTGAACTCTTGTTTTGTTAAATGAGTGCAATGTTAGTTGTACAGCCTGAATTTTAATGACCCATTGCTTGGTTTAAAGGGATGGAGTCACATTTTCAACCTTTGAGGCCGTGGTTGGAGATTAAGTAGATAAGCTAAAAGCCTGACCATCTCCCCTAATTAGACTTTGGTTCTTGCAGTGTATGCTGAACGTTATTGGTCATGTTTCCACTCAAAGAATGCTCCGGCCATTTCCCAACATACTTTGAACTTAAGAGTAAAACCTGAAATACCTTATTGCCAATGTTTTTTCTTTGGATTCCCTGAAAGTGCTAGATTTAATCTGGACAAAAATACTTGGGGTTTTTTTGGTTTTTTTTTTCCAAATTAAGGCATTCTTTGAAATTGTGGATAGTTTTGAAACGTGGCAATCTTGTTAGTCAAAGCAGTAATAGTAAATGTTATGTTCTTCTTTGAGAAGTACAATGAAAAGCAGTAGGCACTTGTATCAAAATTTTCTTCCACAGAGGACCTTGCATTGCCATTCTCAGAAATACATAAGGGGTGAATTCTCCAAGAGCTCGTAACCTGCCAGCTGTACCAGGAATCAAATGCCTAAACGCTGCTTGAGGAGGTGGCCCTTGGAAAGTGAAGCACTGGTGTCTGTCTGACGGGCTGTGGGAGGTGGGCTCCTGGTCCTTCAGACCACTTCTGAAAATGGGACCTGGGGTGACTGAAGCACTGCAGGAAAATGGGCTGCAGACCCAAAGGTTCCTTCTCTAGACCTTTGGAAGGTGCATCTGTGGGGACGGTCTGTGCAAATGGTTTGACAGTGGTGGCTGTAAAACTGAGCCTGGCAGGTTGCATGGTTTTTACCTAGTTCAACATGCTCTGCAGCTGGTGGGCAGAAACCAGCAAGGAGTTTATAGGGGATGTCACCAAGATGACTGCAGTCTATTATGGGGAAAACATCCAACTCCACCTTCTCAAAGCAGGAATTTATCATGGTGCCTAGCTGTTACGGTGGGTGGTCTCTGTACTACTACTATGGTGTAGCTGTTAGAAAGGTATTCCCATCCCTCATGATTCTGTAGTGTTTACTCACCCTTGCTGTGACACTGCTATTGACTCTGCAGTTGTAATTATAACTAATAATTCAGTATTCCTGATGATATATGGCAACAAATTGACCAATGATTACATAGGAAACTGTATTGTGGCAGTCACTGGGAACTGCCTAGCATCAGACAACTTTAATTAGAGATGATTAATACTTTATCCAGCCTTCAGGGTGGAGGGGATGTTGAGTGCTAAATGCTGACATTTTTATTAATTTACATGATCTTGGGGGATGGCAGTTTGCTAATTGTTCAAATAAAGGGATGTCCTTTTGCAAAAAAGACTGGTTTGTGGCGAATGGAGGAACACCATTTCAGCTGCTGTTAGCTCAGCTGAAATCAGCAGCATTCTGGGTTGCCAACATCAATTAGTTCTCTAAGGAGAAGAGGAAGTGCCTGCAGAAGTGCCTGGCTCCTCCACAGGCACTGGGTTGAAAATCTCTTCTTCCTGTATTCAGAAAATATTTTAAAATTCAAAATATGTTTGTAGCAATTACGGTCAGTTACCCACTGAAAAACTGTGTACCTGAACAGGGGAAGAAAGCTACCTGTTTCCACTTTGGCCTTTGCAAGAATAATGTTTCTACTTTGATGAAATGTGTGGCATGTACACTGTTTTTTTTTTTTCCCCATGTAATAGTGAGATGCAACGTGAGAAGCTCTTGGGATTCATAAGCTACTTGTAAGGGAACTGTAAACTACCAACTAGGAAAAGATGGTCCATATATTCTGTGCACAACCTCAAAACATCACTTACTTTTGAAAATTTGCAATTGTCCACAAGTGGAAATCACAGTTTGTAACAAGGATCATAGCAGAGATGAAGATACCTACCTGCCTGTTGTGTGGAGGGCTGCCATTCAAGGTATTGCTGCGCCTTCCTCCACAGCACCCCTAATACAGGCACCAGCATCGTCCCTTTCTTCCTTTTAAACCGTTTTCCCATATGCAGCTTTTACTGTGAGCCAGCCCCTGTGCGGTGGCTTCAGGGCAGTGGAAGAAATACACTCAATTACATACACAAACATAAGCATGAAAAGTTAAAATGGGTTCAGCTTCTCCCATACCTTTTTTATCTTGCTTGTTTTCTAAGCTTTGGAACCGGAGCCTTGTTTAAACGTAAGTTAGCATAACACCCTAACTTTAAATACGGACCTGTAGGCAGCAGTATAACATAAGTGTTAATACAATAACTTTGACTGCAGACCTTAGCTGAACCCTAGAGCCGTAGTCATTCTGCAGTACAAATATAGTCATTCAGGGGTGATCCTTCGCTTGGATAAAATGCTTCCATTCAAAAGTAATGACAGTGTTTAAATTAATTAAGTTATAACTGAAGTTTTTCCATGATGCTATCTTAGAATAATAACCTAGCAGTTGTACCCACAGCCTAATCAAAATCAGGCTTTGTGGTTTTAGGTGATCTACAAACGCTTCTGTAGACCTGAGTTTAAAAAAGTGGAGCATTTCTGAGGGAATTAAGTACCTCAAACTCACTTTCTAAAGTAATTTTGCTACTTAGGACCAGCTTTTTCAAATTGTTGATGCATTGCTCCTTTCAAGAGTAGCAAATGGTAAATGATAAAAAGAGAGCTGCAAATTATAGGTACTGATTTTGGTAACCCAGGCCCACAGCTGCAGCTATTCACACCTATGTACTTTTAAAAACCTGAGCTTAGATACCTCCCTCACTTTTAAAAATGAGAATTAACATCACAAAGCCTGAGCACGAACAGAGCGATGTGAGCCAGAATGACTTTAGAAAACAATTTTCAAAGGTATATTGTTACCTCAGGTTGTAAATAAACTGCCTGGGAGAGTTTGTTAGGTGAGCTTCCTTACAGAAGTAACTTGAAATATGCTAACAGGCATCTATCTCCCTGTCTGCTTAGCTGGCACACTGTTCAGAAAACCGGTGTACCAAGCACTCCACACGTGGTAGCTGCGCTCCTAAGTCACTGCCGAAAATTGCCTTTAAAGTTGCCCTGAAGGACCTGTACTGTACCTGGGAAAAGAATGCACAAAGGAACAGAGCTGTTAAAAGCAAATACTTAAAACAAAACAGATCTTTTTATGTTAAAAGAAATGGTATGTCTTGTGTAGTGCGCCTTCAAAAAGTTAGAAGCTTTTCTGTCTGAAGCAGTCCTGTGAAGCGAACAGAAGGCAGAAGGAAAGCTCCTTAACGGCTCAGGCTCGCTTTGAGCTTTCACTTGTCTAAATGTTTTTTGACTGGTGTCTTGTATAAATTAATTTAGTGTCACTTGTGCTGAAAGGACACGTTAGCTTTTGATCTCATTGCTCTCAGGCACTTTTTTCTTTATACTAGAGAGACAAGAAAGCATCCATCAAACCACAGCATTTAAAAGAAAGAGGCAGAGAGGTCTCTCTCCTTCCTGCCTCCACTCTTCAGCCACAGGAGCTTCTGAAAGCGCTGTCTTGCTGCTCCCCATGGCTTCCCAGCACTGTCCTACTGTTGAGATCATCCCTAGCACAACTTTGCAATAAGGTGTACTGGGCTGAGATGAGATTTAATTAAGCTGGTGAAATCAGGAACAGGGCTTTAGCATGGTTAAGGTGCAGGATATACTTGAGGGATTTTTTACTGTGTCTGAACCAAGCCTGAGTTAATCCTGAAGCTAATTTGAGATCAAAAGCACAGAGACTGTTTGAAATCTTATCTGAATCAGTCTGCCAGATCATCTAAGGCAAACCTTAAGTAAGATCGCTTCAATTAGTCCAATCAATCAATCTTGCTAGCTGAGATTGGGCTATTCAGATCAGGGGCTGATCCACCACTATTAGATTAGGGTAGTAAACGGGGTAAATTAACTGGCATCTATTTCTTAATGCTGTGGCTAAGCACCTGCAAAACTACCTCCTCCACATCTGGATGACACCATGGCACAGCTTGGGTTCACAGGTCCAGGGATGTTGTCTCCAGCATCCAAAGGGCTCAGAGTCAGGGTTTGAGTTTTGACCCACTGTCAGTTTGGGCACAAACAAATTCTCACCTTTTCAGGGGCATTGCCTTGGCAAATAGAGTTACACTGTAGAGAAGAAAACAGTAACACTTTGTGATAGCTGAGAGGCCATGGGAGGTGTTCACTGTGATACGAGATAGTTATTAAAAATGTTTTAACTGAACTTACAGTACACTCAGGTGCTGGCTGAAACCTTGACAAAATCATCTCATTTAAAAATACACCTGTGAGAGAAGGCTGGCTTTGTATCATCAGCAGTGCTTTGTGTTAGGGGGTAGATAGTTCTGATATTGGTTTATATGTACAGAATGTTGCAGTTGGATTTTTTTGGGGGTTGGTGGTTTTTTTTTTTGTTGTTTTTTTTTTCGCTTCCTCTTGTCATGATTGGTTTTGGCTTGCAGATCCTATGATTTAGAGTTCAGGTTGGACAGCTGGAACTCAGGTCTGAAATTCTGGGACCAAATTTCTGGTCCCTGCTTTCCAGTGCCTGCCACAAATAAGGTCCCTGGGTACATCGCTGCCTCTCTTCCCAGGCTAAAATGACTGTCAAAGCAT
>JAVJGJ010000037.1:90568581-90612554 GCA_035590215.1 Microhierax caerulescens
TGGCTATCCCATTTACCCTTCTATACATAAATGAAAATCACATGTAAAATATTATTAATAAAACAACTGGCACCTTTGGTTATTTTAAGCCTGGACTCTGCCAAATGCAAATACAATAAATAATTTTAGAGAGAAAACTGGGTAGGCTAGTCCAAAATCTGTTTTTGTGTTTTTTTTATAGAGATGCCAAGACTGTTTGATCAGCATGGGAGAGCAATTTGTTGACTCATGAACCTAGCTCTCTCTGATTACTGCTTACATAGCACTTTGGAAAGGTTGGCCAAATACCTTCAAGTCAAGTACCTTGTTATTATGAACATGAGTGCCAGTAACAAAGAAAAAATAGCCTACATGTCACTGAATAATAAATCATGGAGGCAAATAAATGGCTTTTCTAAGAAATGCTCTATTTACATTTCATCATGTGACATGGCTTTGCTTATGCTCACGGACGTGATAACACTTAAAAGAATATTTCCTTTTCAGTGCAGCATCTTGGCATCAATCATCTTAGTGCAACTGCATGCTCTGGGATCTGTTTGCAATCAGGCAAACGAAGCGGCAAGGGAGATTTAGTGGTAAGACCAATTTTTAGTTTAAGTGATGAAGCTGTATAGGTAAACATAGCTGGCCTTATTTAGCGGTCATAAACTACCTCCCTCACATGAGCCTTTGGCATAATTACTCATGCAGAACAGGTATTCATCCTCTCTAAGCACCACATGAATGAGGCCATGGTAAAGTTATGCAAAGGGAATATGTATCCAATCTGATAAGAAGTCCCTAATAATTGCTGGTATTTTCCATAATATTAGTTTAGGGCTAGAGCCACAAAAAAGGTTTAGGCATGTAAGCTCTGCCTAACTGCCTCGTAGGCATTTGCGGCCAATATTTAGATCCTCAAAACCCCTGTTCAGCTACTGCCTAACCCTGGAGGCGTCTGAAGTCTGCAAGTGCCTAAGTTCCTGCCAGGAAAATTCCTGAGGTGCCCAAAGGTCTGCTCCTGGGCATGCCTGGGACTGCCTCTGTTTTTTTATTTCTTCTCCTCCCCCCCCTTCCCTTCCTGAGCTCAGGAAGTAGACACCCAGCTCATGTTTAACCCCTGATGGCACCCATGAAAGACAGCTCTGACAGATGTCCTTTGAGAAGCCTCTATTGTCCCCTGACCACAAAAAAAGAAAGTAGTGCAGCTGGTGGAAATAGTGGTTTCACCTCAATTCCACGGTGGCAGGACACCCAACTGCATGTCCACTGCCAGAGAGGGAACACCGTCCCCCTCGTGGCTGTACTCCCAGAGGAAGGCAAGGATGGGATGGTTGTCTAACCTGGGGCATCACGAGGGCTCCCCAGCCAAGGCTGGTGCTCTCTGTCACAGGGAGCAGACCTGCCTCTTAGCTGGGCGAGGGGACATCCCTGGAGCCCTGCCCCAGCTGACGAGCATCCCCCTGCCCTCCTGCCTGGTCAGCTGTGCCATNNNNCCGGCCCCAGGGAGCCCCCTAGGGTGCCAGGCACAGCACCAGCCTCAGCAGGGAGGGCCCTGGAGCACTGCAGCCTCTCCTGCCTCCAGCCTGGCGATCCAGGCGTTCAGCAGGAGGCTCGGGCTGGCTCCTGGAGCAGCCGAACTGGCACAGTCCCTCCTCGCTGCCAGAGAGGAGGGCCCTGCTCCCTTGCCCCGCCATCATGAGCCCTGCCCTCTCTGGTGCCAGTTCTGGCATCGCTGGCCACTGCTGAAGCAATTCAACTTTGTAAAATGCCAGAAGGACTTTTTTCCTCTCCTCTTGGTTTACTGCAGGTTTAGTGAGTTATGTCATCCCGCGAGGAGATCCAGCCATCGCCAGAGCTGGCTGGGAGAAAGCCACACAAGCAGCCCTGCAAGTGGTGACCAGCTGTCACCAGCTCCAGCAAAGGCTTTCTTCAGGCACACTAGAAAGCTAAGTAAGAAATCTAACTTTTCTTTCTTTTTCATAGAAGCAGTTCAGGGGTCAATCTGCAAAATCAGCTTGTGGCCATGCTGTACAGGAGCTGATGTTCACGAGAAGGGGCTGACATCGGTTCCCTGCATCAAAGGCAGGTGCAGGTCAACCTGAGACAGCTACTTGGTTCTGGCAAGATCCTTGGTCTGGTACCTTTTTAACTGCCTTCAGGTGGCTTGCATGAAAGCAGGTGTGGCAGCTGTGCTTTAGAGTAATGGGAATCCTGTGAATGAATGGAGGCATTTCCCCCTTCTTACTTTCTACTCTGTCAAATGAAATCTTGGAGATGAGCAACATGATAAATGCCAAATGTAGCAGGTAGAAGACCCAGCAGAAGAAAAGTGAGATAAAGCATCAGAGCAGAGCTAGGGTGGGAAGGGAGAAGGAAGAGCCCATGGCCCTCCAGGTGCTTCCTGGATTTAACACCTGACTGCTTTGCAGTAAGTGGCCACCCCACTTCTCTAGTTAAAAAAGCCAGATAATCTCACAGTTTTGTGTCCTTCCTGTTGGGCTTTTAGGTAGGATACCTTACTCTGGACCTTGCCTAGCCCAGTCAGGTGCAGCTGGGCACCAGCATTTAGCATTGCCTGGGTGGCGTGCAAGTGCCTTGCTGACTCAGACATGGAGCTGAGATTCACCTTCCTCAGAGTGCCAGGACTCCTTGGAGGCATGTTGTTGTATGCAGGTAGGTAGAGCTGTGCGATTTCAAATCTGTTACTGATCCATCTTTTATCTTGGTGACAAAATTGTGCAAGGAAATATTGTTTGTGGCTATCCAGACTTGGATGAATTGTGTATATATGTGTGCCTGCCTGTGTAGTTTCCCGTTCCTGGGTATATTCCTTGACCATGGTTGCACTGGTAGCAGTAGGAGGTGAATCCACCTCTTTCCAGCAGATAGCTCCATATCAAGGATGTAGCAGAGGTGATAGGCAAGTGACTGGTGCAGTTGGCTGGTATGGCCACTGAAGTTTAAGTTAGCAGTGCCAAATGCACAGGACGCAAGTGTAATGGAGGCAGGACTTGCACCTCACACCTGCTGGTAGCTCCTTTGTTTAATGCCAGCTCAGCTATGTGATGTCTCTGATTTGGCCTCAAAAAGAAGTACTTCATTGTTATGACTTTTCAGTCTGTGGTCCTCTCATGTAAATATCACATGTCTTAATAGATGTGCTACTGAATAGCAGGATATTTCTATCTCATGTAGGCTTACCTTACGATTTTGTGTCAGTGGTAGGTACTGTACAGATCCTTCTGTATATCTTTGAATACCTACAGCACCTGCAAAGGCAGAGCCCTAACCAGCTGGGGGGCCTTCTTGGTGCTACACTATTGCAAAGGGTCATTAACAAGCAGCATGTTACATCCAGTGAGAAAACAAGCAAAATGCTTCACTGCTCAAGTGTTTACTGCTTCCAGCTTCTGCAATACAGTGGGCTTAAAATGCCTGGGATGCTTTTCTTTTTCTCGTATCTCACCCAATTTCGAGCCATGGTTTTTCTCAGTCAAAGAATTAACTTTAGGATAAACAAATAATGTTGTCAGCTTCTGCCTCTTACAAGAGTTTTAATTTGAGACGTGTATTATAGGTCTCTGGTGTTCCTGCTCTCTCCCCCTCTCCTGATGCTGCTGCTTGGTCTGTGAGAAAATGTGCCCTCCTGGTAGTGCCACATTGGAAAGGGGGGGTGAGTGTTTCCTGTCTAGGGGAGCTATCATCAAGTTTCAGTCCAAATAAAGCTGAAGGGGTCTGCACATTGGGAGGCTTTTCTGGTGAGATTTGCTCTGTACATTTGTTTTTATAGTACTATAGTTGCCAATCAAAGAAGTGAGCGAGTCACCGCTTAATCCAATGCAGACTAAACAGCAAGGGGACTGGCTATGGGAATTTGCTTACAAAGAGATTTCCTGTTCTGTTTGGAGGTCAGTCCCAGTAAAAATAAGACAGTGGAGGGATTTACTTGGTCCCTCAACATATAAGTGTGGAAGCGATAATCCCAGTTTAGCATGTGAAGAACATGGGCAGGAATCTACAAAGTGCCCATGGAGAGAGACTCTTTCTCTGTTACGTTGAGGGGGGTGTCCTTTCAAACTGACAGACAATCCATGCCTTAGTTTGGTCTTGGTTTTCTTAGTTTTCAGACTGTAACAAGGGTGTAGATCCTTGAAAGACTAATTATGGCAGGTTAGTTCTTTTTCAATTGTATTGGCAAGTTTCTCTCATAGTGATGAGTTAAACTGTTAGTATGTTTTACAGTCTCATTTGCTTTTAGTTGTCCTAAATTTTCATGTAAATGAGGGAACAGTCACTCAAACAAAACCCTCAGATTCTAGGTGTAATTTTAGAGATTAGCTAGAACATCTAATTGCTTCATCTGATGCAATTACACTCTTCTAAATGGGTGGAATAGAGCAGGTTTGTCATTTGTGTTGCCTCGGGGAGCTCCAGGGTATGTTTTATGTAATAACAGCACCGTATGATGTTAGAGGGTTAGAATGAAGTTGAGTTCAAAAGTGACCAATGTAGGACACTCCCGGGCAGCAGTGGTCAGTGCTCGAAGAAGCACAGCCTGGGAATTCTTTCCATGAGGCAGTAAGAGTTTGCTCCTTCCATTATGCTATGAGGAAGTAGAGCTGGAGTTGCTTCTCCAAAGGGGATTGCAAACTAACACCCTCTTCCTTCCTGCTTCATAATAAAAGCCTTGCAAGAATAGCTGCCAAGGATGGTCAGATTGTATTAATAATTTTTGGTTGGAAATGTCCTCTTGTTAACCAGTGATGATTTGCATGCAAGTAAGCTGTTGCATGGGAGGGGCTATTGCTAACGAACAGTATGGTTAATGAATGATAACAGTTGTTCAGCTTATGACTCATTCGTGTGCCTTCCCATTCCAAGGAAGGGAGCAGAGATGGGCTTTCCCACTTCCAGGTTTGAGTAAGCGTGGCCCAGGTGGAAACAGCAAGGGCAAGAGCTGCAGATAAAGGGCTGGGAAAAAGTGAAAGCCACAGTTCTCAGTGAATGGAGATGTTGGTACCTGGAGTGACTTCTAGCTATGAGTTAACACAGAGGAAGGAATTCGCAACACTAGTCAGCAAAGTCATAAGGGCCACAATTACAGCCACAGCCCCACTGTCTCCCTTTTACTCTTTCCTTCCATTAAGGAGCAAATGTGCCAGCAAAGCAGTTGTGAATTATGAGTTCAGTCCAGCCAGGGTTTAGCTCAGCCTACATCACAGGTGAACCATTCCTATTACATGCGCTACTGGTATGAGCAAGACCATGAGGTCCCATCTCACTCTGGCTGCTCTCTACTTGTCCTCTGTGTTATGAAGCCCCATGCATTTTTCCTGTGCTGAGCAGTGTTTTCTGGCCCTGCTCCCCTATAGATCACTTTCCTAGCAGATGTTCTATCTTTATTCTTAACACACATCCTAGAAATCTCCTCCTACTTTTCTGGATAGCTTCAGAATCAAAAGTTATCAGATTCACCTTGATGCTTGCCAAAGCTTTGTTGCATTAAATGTGTAACTATTTGCTTTCAGAAGCAAACAGATACCTTTTTTTCTGATGCGTTTCCAGCCTTCAAATCCATATATCAACATAGAAATAATAATCAAGTTGAAAATCTGTAGTTTTTAAGATACAGACTGTTGATGCAAAAATCTAGTTTACTGTGGTGCAGTTGTTACCATTTGTGACATTAAAATTCCTTCCATATTTCAAGATTCATTTCCCTCAACTTCTTACGTAGGCTGGAGTTGAGATCTGCCAAGGTTCTTGTTAGATTCTTCTTCTAGGGTGGGGTATGCAGAGATTATAGCAGATCATTTCTTTTTCAAACATATATTTGAATCTTTTCTGGAATCCTGGCCAAAATCTTTGTCTGTACTTGTATGTACAACAAGTTGTCAAGCGCATGAGCTATATGTTATTGCACTCACTGTTTCTGTGCGTCTCCTGGTGTAATATTGTCACATCACATATTACTTGTGTTGCATTCATCTGCACTTTGTCTTTATAGTGACATTGATGGCAAAGCCAAACAAGAGCAATGAGAGAAGGCATCCTAGTTTGACAGTGGTGTCTGTGCTGCATTTCTTTAATTGGTAATTTGAATCTTGATACAAAACTTTGCTCGTATCAATTAACTTTGCTTGTATACATTAACTTGGTCAGTAAGTGCCAATTTCTTCAGTCATTTGTTTTACTAAATCTTCCATTTCTTTATTTGGATATAAGACATAGTGCTTCATAGTTCTGGGTGTTAATCTTGTTGTCTAAATCAATCCCTTTTTATGACATTGATCTGTTTGGCATGTCTTGAAAGCTTTCAGCAGATTTCATAGTCTTAATCATCCTCACTTTAGGTTTCCTCAGCTGAGAACAATTACAGTTTTAGTGAAATACACAATGCTGTTATGTGGAAAGAGCCATGGCATATCAATATTGACTACTGGTGGTGAATCTGACTGTAGTAACTCACATTTGTTAGTCTCCTCTGTTTGAAATTACTGCCTTTATGCTTTGTGCACCATTTTTTGTTGTTAGTTTCCTCGGTGTTTCTTGGGCTAGTTGATTTTTTTTTTTTAAAGTTTGATCTTCAATTTTGCCAAATGTCAATTAAAGTAATTTCTCAGTTCCTCTATAAACTTAGATATCCTGGAAAGCTGATTCAAATTTCCCGCTACAGCACAGGTCAGCTAATCTGGCTGGTAACAACTCTGCCCCAGGGAATTCAGTGTTCTCTGGTGGACACTGTTGTTTGGGAATGTTTCTTTTCCAATTATGAAGCGGGGCACCAGCCCTGATTTCACCAGCCTTCTGAAATTCTGGCAGGGCAATAAAGATTGTGCATGCCTTTAACTTTCTCAGTGGCTTCATGTAGGCTGATACAGAATGTGGCTTTGAGCTTGTTAGTTTCTTGGTTTCATGGTACAGATGCCATTTTTCAGGAACTGTTCGGTACCTACCTTGGAGCAATTGATTACTGATTTGCTGTTGGTTTGCAAGTAGTTTCTTTGCTTTGGAAATTATAAGCAACACTGTTGCTTTGGAAGATAACTATGGCCCCCAAAAGATATTATTTTGAAAAAGAATTTATTGTTTTAGAGTTTAAATTGTTTTCTTTCATCTCTGGCTCCCAAATCCAGCTATCCAAACCTGAAGATTTTGAGTGTGCGTTAATTTCCTGTCATTGCTTATGCTGCTGTTTTAACTTAGCAATGCATCTTACGTTCCAAAAATACGTTTTCACAGTTTGTTATGGTACCGGTAAAGAACTTATTGATCATTGCTTTCTGTATGATTTTTGCTGAGACTTAAAATGTGCTGGCACAAAATCCATTCCTCAGAGTGGTTACATGAATTCATTTCTGTAGGGTTTTGGGATTTGGATTGTTTCTTGTTTGTTTGTTGTACTTTAAATAACACTTCACTGTTGCTTCTCTGTCACTTTGAAAGGATCTCAGGGTTTCCTTTCTGCCCTCACTGCTGCTACCTTGGTCACTACCCTACCAAGCCAGGTTACATTTTCATGTCTCCCTGTCCCCACGAGTCTTGGTGCTTGCCAGAGGGGCTAAGGACTGTCTGAGGGTAAGCCTCCACCCAGAAGAGCTTGAGGCCCAAGAGGAGGTAAAAATGCCAATTTCAGCCCAGAGACATGGCTGGGACCTCTGTCTAACCCTGGGTTGAGAAATGGAGGCACCACCACATCTGCCTGTTCCCCAGGTGAGCAAGGCAAACCCAAGGAGTACTGGGCAGCATCTGCTCCCCAGCAGGGCCAGAGGAGGTTTCTGAGGGGGCATTTGAGGGTCACTGGCTCTTAGCAGAGACCTGTCTGAGCCATATCTTTGAAACAAAAGCTGGTAAAGGCAAACAGCCCTTCCCCAGGTAAGGTACCATCTCCCCAAGTGCCATGCATTTCACTGCACGGCATCAGTGCTCTTTGCCGAACCTAGCTCTCCATCTTTACTTTTCCCTTGTATGAAAGCCAATTAGTGTATATATTGAATGAGTTGCTTTGTTTATTTCTGCCTCACTACCCGGTTGAGCTTTGTCTTAAGTAATGTACAGTTCTGTGCAAACTAACAATAACACTGCAAATTCTGTACTCAATTTCTCCCCAAGTGGCACAGTCTTGAGGTCCTTACAGAATTTATTATCTGTTCTTCCATAAAGAACGTTTTTACTTTCAACATTTTGTGTGCTTGAAGTAGCAAAATATTTCATGTGATGTTTGGGGGCAACAGTAGCTATGCAGTCTTTCTTAAAAAAATCTCTTTTGACAGTCTCCATAAGCTTTCTAATATACTTACTTTGAAATTATTTTGGATTCGCTATATGTTTCCTACAAATCATGTGTTGTATTAAGTACTTGATCTCCTCCCAAAAAATTCAGCTACTTTTTACTCAATAGCCTGTCCAAACAATGAATTAGTTTCTTCATTAACTGGATAACAAAGGCCAGCCACAACATATGTTTTTTTTTCCTTTGAAGTGCTCTTTTGAAAAAAAAACAAAAACAAAAAAAACCCCAACACACCAAACAGCTTATATTCAGATGTTTACCAGTTTTTTTTTAAAAAAGTTTCCTCTGACTGAGATTTATCTAGGGAATCTTAAAATATTTTATTATTATTATCACTATCGTAAATTTAGTAACATGCAGAACTAGGGACCCCTGTAAACCACTGAAATTAAGGAAACATGAAAACCAGCATTTTCTTTTGCATATAATTCTTCATTATTTCCTGAAATACACAGTTTTAAAAAGTGACTAGAATAATGGCCTTGGCTACTAACGGATGTTAGTGAGTGCCCATATTAAAGCTTTGGTTCTCTTGGGCAGAATTTTAGCTACAGAGAAACATGCAGAAATCCATGGAACCAATATTGTTGTTTTAAATATGGTTGTAGAAAGTCAAACTTATAAAATGAATTCACTGTTAATTTTCAGTTGACCAGAGTGGGAAGATTTAATAATAGCACAATATACATTTTAAATATTACCTTTCATCTAAGGATTAAAAAATGTGCCACAAAAGAAACACTGTAGGTATCATAATGCCATAAGTAAGCTGCCTGTCAACAAAGGAATATTTTGTGATATATTATATACCTCAATATGATGAAGATTCAAATAAGAAATAGGAGTTATTCAAATATGGATGTTATCCCAGAATAAAATAGGTTGTTAAAGTGTAACAGATTTTGGAACAGCTGTTCTGTGACACACAGTTATGAAATGAGATTTTTTTTTTTTTTCTGGTTTAGCTCAACACAGTTTCAGAAATTTCCCACTGTATTGTCAGAACATGTTCTGCCATGTCTCTCCTGTAGGACTCTGTATGTGGGCAACCCCTGATCCTGCCAAAATGTTCTGAGACCTGGCTTATCTTCCACATGAGAAGGGATAGTGAAAAGGTTTTCTCCCTTGAGTTTAAAAAGGGAGCAGTTAAAGGTGTATACATATAAGAGGAGGTAGAAAGAAATTGGTGCTCCTGTTTGGTCATTCATAACAGAAGGGTTAAAGAACAATTGGCAGGTTTGAAAGGCAAGAAGTTTGAAGTCCTAGAAGACTTTTTGTTGTTCTTTTAAGTAAAATACAAAAGTTGCACTTTAAAAATACAGCCCTAATGCATTATTTTCCCATTGAACTGTGAGACAGATCAGTTTTAATACTCTTAGAGCTGATCACACCACTTAAAAGCAAAATAAATGGGTTGGGTGAGTTATGAGTCAGATATTACCTGTTGAGCTGCTTGGGTGGTAGAAAAGGACTTTGGCAACAATTTCTTTGAAGGGAGACCCTGATCGTTATGGATAAACCTGCTGGAGGTAGGGGCTGTTCCACCACTATGTAGCTGGGAAGGTGGTGAGTGTAAGGGTCTCCTTCAACAGCCTCTTGTTAGCTGGGGCAGCCTAAGATGGGGAATAAGATAAAGCATGACATATCTCACCAGCTCCTGTGTGTGTGTATCCCTCCATCAGCTTGAAACTTGGCAGGATACATCCAAACTGCACCAAGGGCAACCCAAGGGCAGGCAGATTTGTGGTCCCAGAAAGAAACCCCATACCAAAAGTGTGATTGTCAGAAAGTTTCTCCTAGAAACTACAGATCATCGAGGCAGAAAGAGGGAACAACTCTGCCTGCAGCATCTTGCTCTGCCTCTGCAAGTCTCCAGGTCCTCTTTCTGCCTGCTTGGTGATCAGAAGTGGAGAGGTGTGTCTGTATCCCCCTAATGATTGGCTGTCTTTTGGTGGAAGTTCCCTGAAGGTGTGTTTTGCAATGTTTATGGATCTTTCCCCTTCCATGGGAGAAGTTCAAGAAATTCAGAATTTGAAGACTCAGAAAATTTGAAGGTCAAACCGCTCCAGACAGACCAGGATGAATGAAGAGAGGAGGTGTTACCCAGTCCACATTCAGGAGAAAATTCTCAGCTCCCTTTGGTTTAGGAGTGATAAAACTGCTGAGCCATAACTCAGTTGTCTCCAACGCTCCTCAAAATACTAGACAGGCCAAACTTTTATAACTGACCAGAGTAAAAGATATTTCTAAATAAAGAGACATAATAGTAGCCAAAGATGTACTTTTAACCACTTTGGCCAGCAAATGGTCTGCAAATACAGTGAAATCCTATCACATCTGGTTTAAGGGATACATTTTTTTGTTCCAGTATAGCAGTTCCTCTCCTTTTCATTATTAATTTTTAAGCTTAAAAGCTATATTATGAATGGAATACAGGAGTCCTAACACTATACTTTGGCAGCACTAAGCATAATTCACCTCTGACTTCTTTTAAGAAGCTTCTGCCTTTCTGTTTCCTTATAGGTGTTATTCATTGTGAGGAATTACCCTTAATTTTAGGGAATAACTGTGGATTTAACCACAACATACAGAAATTTTATATTAAATTCTTCCTTTGTTTACAGTGGCATAACTTGTACTAACCTCAGTTAATGTGGAAAAAAAACCCCAAGACTTATTTTAGAACTCATCTGGGTTTGGGAACTAGGTTTAGTTGGGTGAAAGTCCTAATTTTTCAAGGAATTTATTTTGAAGCCACTGCATTTGATTGGAGCTACGAGTTTAAATAACTTTCAAAATCGTTAAGCAATGAGACATGCTTTAAGTCACACAGTCAGAATCAATCCTCAGGGCAGCCCGGGGCCATTTTCTTCTATTGGCCTCTCTTCCCACCTGAGCTCTCAAACTTTCCTCTTCATGTTTAAACACTAACTGGTGACTAAGCAGGCATTTTCACACTAAAGAGGTATAACAGAAAGCAAAGAATGGCTTTTTAGGTGAAGCAATACTGTTTCGCCAGGTGTTCAAAAAAGAAATAAGGTTTGGATGTTAGAAGATAGATATGTGTATAAAAAATAGGATCAATAGAAAGTGCATCTTCTCCCTTCCTCAAGAGATGAAAGGCTGCTTCATACATGAATGCAAAAGCCAAAAGACTCCGATTTACAGGGCTTGTGGAAAGCAAACTACTGTCCGTTTTAATTCTGTCCCTGATATCAAATACCAATTTAATATTAAAACTACTAGAGCCTCCTTTTTTATCGTGTTATTCTTTACATCATGAAACAGTCCCAACCCCTTCTCCACTCTCTTTACAAAAGACCATCACCTGTACTTACAGGTGGAGAAATTGCAGCAGAAGATGTGTCAAGTAGCACAGAACAGGGCAGGGGCAAAGCCAGGAATGTGTCCTGGATGGGTGGCCCCTTTCCCTTCCTTCATCCCAGAGCATGTGGCCTCCTTGACACACAGCCTCTTGTGTCTTGCTTAGAGGTGGGCCGTAACAGTATCAAAACTGCAAATAAAGACAAGTTTACATTCTATAAATGGTATTTTGACCATCATTTTGGTAATCATTTGGGCTGTGTCTCTGTTGCTGAATGACATAGGTCCAGGGAGCATTTGAGCACTGACTGCCAAGCAAAAGCATGTTTCCTGGTTGTTTTGGCCTTAGCCAAGTGGTGCTCTCCAAGGCAATGCCTAGGCCTAGCACACGGAACGCAAAGAGCAGAAACCATATGTGATGAGGATTATAGATAAGATTGAACCAAGTTTAGATGTCTCTTGCCAGGTCAGACCTCTGAAGTCTGGAAGGCTTTGCACCTTCCAACATCTGTGTTCTCATGCAACACATGCATCAGATTCATGTGATGAAAATACCATCCTGGTGGACCCACACATTATTTCAGGCATAGTGAACCGAAAAACCACAACAGCATTGTAACTACACCTTAGGGCCACCATCACACAATGTAAAGGGTAAAGGTGAGGTGGTGGGAGGGGTCAAGGCCAAGCACAGTAGATTCAGACAGATTGGCCTACAGGCCTGGAATGCTCCCTGAACCCGATTTATTTAGCAGTCTTGACATTGCCTTAGAATCCAGCACAAGTACGTTTTTCCCACTTTAAAGTTTTACTGTAGTAATTGCTACTCTTCTTCTTATCCCATTTCTTTAGGCTTTTAAAATCCCTGTGCATCATGCCCATACACCTTCATAGAAATCTTCAGGAAAATGAACCAAAGTTAATGTAAAACAGCAGTTAACCTCCCTTTCTTTTCAACCATGAAGTGTAATTTTTGTCAGGGTTTAAGTTCTTGCAGTACTTTATTCAATATTATATATTGTATATAATATATATTATATATATAATGTAGATATATATAAAAATATATATATAGTAAGTGTATAATATAAGTATTTTATTAAGAATTTTCAAACATGTAAGTAATAACAAAGAGTCAAATTTAATGTCTTCTGAGCTGGCATGATAAAATATTTGAAGCATTTTTAAGTTTCTCTATCATTTCTGCCCCGCCCCCCCATTGGTGTTGCCAGAGTGTCTTTAAGATCTCAGTTCAGAAATATATTAAAACCTCAAGAAAGCCTATAGCAATTTCACTCTATTAATATGTAAATATGTAATTTAGAAATATCAATCTTCTTTCATCATTCGGGCAAAGTATAGCTGTCATAACATTGATTTATAGGTTGTAATGAATGCTTGTCTCACAATAGGAAACCAGGAGTGTTGAGGGTCTGAGGTTTTTCCCATTATCCAGAATGCATCTTAAGAAAAGCTGTTCCTGTGCTTACAGAATAGCTACTGTTTCCAAGATGGGAGATGCTCATCTTGCCCTGCTACCAAAAGGCAGAATTGCATCCAGCATGTAAAGCTGCCACGATCTTAGTCTGGTAGCGTATCCATAAATACTGCCCTCAAAAGCACATGCACAGGCTTGTGCATTTAAAGGTAATCAAGATTCTTTTCTGTGGGTTTGTCCTTAGGAGCCCAAAAGGTTGCATGATCTGATGGGACTTCATAAAATAAGGCTGGCACTAATAGAATTTCCTCATCCTTTTGTCTAAATTAGCCCTGTAGCTTCTTGAAACATGTTTTCACCATTTGGAGTTTAAACCCTGCATTCAGCTCTCCTCCTGTACCAGAGATATAGGTTTGACTGTTCAATATTTTGGTGTCCCCAACATATGGTTAATGAAGCCTCAGTGAGTTGCAGATAAATGCTGAGGACATCACAGACCTGGGCCTAAAGGAATGTTAAAAAGCAGCTGTTTCAGGGTATAGTTTAAGGTTTGGCATTCCCATGAAGAACGTTTCATGAAAACAAAGAACCTTTAATGTAAATATTTGGGAAACTTGAAATATACTTTAATCAACTGTAGCAATTTATAAGGGAATAATAGTAAGTGAAGGTCTGAGTCTTATCACTGAAGATCCCAATTCCACAGAATTCAGTCCTGAAATCCACTTAAAATTGTGGGGATCCAGTTCCCTCTGAGACAAACCTGGCCGACCTGAATCAGTGGGCAAATTTCAGTTATTTTTATTACTTCTGTTTGTTTATTTAAACTTGTTATTTCTATTAACTATTGTTTCAAAACACCCAGACACATCAGTTCAACACAAAAAGCACAACAGAAGACTTTTTTTTTTTTCTTTTTTTTACTCTGAATTGGTTCAATGGTAGTGTCTTTCACGTGAAGGGACATACTTAGGTCAAGATTGCTAAATTACATGAAAGATTAAAAGCAGTTTGTAATTTTATGATGAACAATATTAGCATTCACAGTTTAAAATCTGTGCAATATATGAATCAGATTTTATTTTTCTGTCAGAGAAAATATGCCGGAAAATTAATTTCTCTCCAAAATATCTTGGAGACAGAGCAATTTTGAAAGAAGTAAAATGGCAAACTAGTTCTCATTTTGTTTTTTCCTTTCAAATACAATGTTAAGGAAGAGCAGGTAGAAGCAGTGTGTACACGTTTCAAAAAGATTTTGCCATATTGTGTGGCACAGTAGGTGTAGGTTTGTTCTTTGTCAATTTACTTTTTGATCTGGTTGATACTAAATGTAAGAAAGGTGACATGCTGAAAAAAAGAGGAAAAAAAGAGCATTAATGCTCTTCACAATCAGTAATGCAAAAGGATTGCTTTGTAGCTTCATTTCAAGGCAAACAAATATTTTTGTAACAGTGCAATTACTCACTGCAACGTCTTAAACTCTCTATTTCTACCACAGGTTATTATATTTCCTACAAAAATTGTGGACTGAAATCCTAGAGTTGATGTCTTGCAGGAAGGCACTGTGGCTGATCATTGTGTTGACTCCTGGCCACAACTTTTTAAAGCCTTGAAAAGTTTCAGCTTGACAAACACAACCCAAGACGTTTGCACTCACTTGTCTGACCTGGCCTTTTTGTAAATGGCAATTTATTTATGTGTAGGGAAGGTGCTAGGTTAGATTAGGGGCCATTTTGTGATTGCAGTGTTTTAGTCTGCTATGATGTACTTTTACATTAAGCCCAGATGTTATGTAGTAGATGTAATATAAATAAAAGAAATGTGTTTCAGCTTGCCCAGTATTGGATTCCTTAAGCTCTGTGCAGTTGTCTCGGCATAAAGAGCAAAATCCTTTTTGTGAAACGTGGTCACAAGGAGTGAGATTTTCAGAGGGTAAAGTTATGTTTAGCTTTGTTCTGGTAGCTCTGAAGTCTGCTCCCATCAGCTTCAAGGAAGCAGAATTGGGTCAACAGAGAGGGTTCCTGATGGACTGATCTTAAAGCAGTAGCTGTTTTCTGTAACAGGTCTAACCTTTCTGCTTTTGGTCAGAACTGGCTGTCTTGCTCTGAGCTGCCTGTCAGCAGCCTAAGGGCCGCTTATTTTGCGGGATGTTCTGCAAAACTTCAAAACAGAAAGTGCTATATCAGCTCTGTTGCTTTGCTTATGCTCTTTTTTTAAACAGAACCTCTGGAATAATGACTACTGCCCGTGTAACAAAGCTTTTTTCTGAAAGTATTTCCCCGTTTTATGGTTTGTTTGCAGTTCATCCTGGTGCCTGTACAGTCCTGTTGTTGTGTATTTGGACCCATTGCAAGTGTTTGAAAACAGGAATAAGAGCAATGTTTCTTTGGGTTGTCCGCAGTCAATGGAGGGCATAGGTGGATGCCAAGGCCAGCAGCTCAGTTGGTGATATGTATACTCAGTTTCCTCTGAATGAGTGTGGGTTGAAAAATAAGCCTGTGCTGGAAGTGAAATATCATGAGGTTATAGTGTGAGCATTGCTCCTAATAGCAGGAGTGCCATTTGCCCAGTTCACAGAATCAGTTCTCAGTGTTGTTCCTCCTTTCCCAAAAAGCAAAGTGCATATATTACCTTCTATCCTCAGTAAGGATCCCAAAAGCAGGGGTCCATCGTGAATAAAGGGTCAATACATTTTTTTTTTTTTTTTTTTTATCTGTGCTGTCAGTATCTATAAACTGGAAAGTATCAAAGCTATTCCCGAGTGTTTATGTTAGGTTCCCTCCATGCAAGCAGGGTGGCTCTTTTGCTCCCTGGGTCAAGGTTAGTGTTTTGAAAGCTGAAGGCTATTATGAGTTCTGGTTATACATGGCTGGCTTGTAAGTGTGAAGTCTGCTTGTACAATACGTGGCTATGGGGTGAGCCAACTGCATCTTGCCCAAAATCTTTTCCAAGCACATATTACAGAGGCCAAAACATTCCTGAGTTAAAAAAAAGAGGGTTAACCTACTTTATAGAGCCTGTTACACACCATACTTTAATGTTGCTCTCAATACATATTCTAATAATTTGGAACATTGATAAACATTGCGTAGAAACCATCTGAGAGGCTGAAATGTATCAAGGTCTAGGGCATAACTTGGAAAAACTCACTGCCCTTACTTTATAATTCTAAAATACTTGGAATGTCTCTGAAGGGCACTATTTTAAATTCCTTCTTCTTGCCACTCAGGCTTTCCTTGGAAGTCATATGAGTCAGAAGAGTAATTTTGGAGAGTCTGGAAATGTAATCATAAGATCTGGAAGAACGGCCACATAAAACATACTGCTAGCTTAAGTAAGACTTGAGATGGAGATTTTTCAATGTGATAGTTTGAGAAAAGCATTGAAATAATGAATAGAACCTATTCTTGTTTTTTAATTATTATAATTATGATCAGACTGTATGCCTTTCTAGTTGCAGTTACAAAGGAGAATGCATTCAAGATCTCCACCATGTCCTGGGCTGTACAGATGAAATATGCATTCTATGTGGTAGTCTGTAGTCTAACCTCAGTATTAAAGGCATCTCTTCATGAAATACCAATGTCTTATCCTAGAATGCCTTTTACAACTCACAGTCCTTCATAAAAACCTAGCAGTTCAGGTACTGTAACACAAAATTTCAAAGACAGTAAGTCTAAGTGTATTCTCTTTCTACCAGCAAGAATTTCTACCATTCCATAGCAAATGTCTTGGTCAATATTTCAGTGCTATTTTCCTGTTTAAGATACTAACTTCCTGAAATGATGCTCAGGGCTTGCACCCAGTTTCATTTCAGCTCTCAAATAATGAAGTCCCAGGGTGTTTAAATTAATACAAACTGTCTTGGGTAAAATGAAAATAACCCCCAGACTTTTTTCTACCCTCAAATAGCCTTTATTTATTTATTTTTACATAAACCCCTATTTTGTTGAAGTTAATAACAAAACTGAACTGCTGCAGGGCAGACAACATGCTGCAGAACTCCTCGCAGCGGCACTTGCAAGCTCTTGGTTTCCCCGTTGTAACAGGGTCTGAGCGAGCAACCGCACCGTATGGTGTGACCGTTGCTCTCCTGGTTCCACCTGCACAGGGCAGAGGCTCTTTCCTCCTGCCCCTTCCCTTCTCCCCAGCAAATCTGTGCCTGCCACTGTGGTTTCAAACTGTTGCGGTCTGTGCCACCATGTCGCACTTTCACAAAAGCGTCAGAAATGCCGGTACAGCACAATTCACTCCTGTTGTTGTTATAATGCTTTTCATCTCTTTAGCGCTGTCACAGACAGCTACTCATAGTGCAAATCGGAGGAGAAGGGGGAATTTTGGTATGGTTTAAGTTTGTCCAGGTTCATCGGGTTCCTTATAAATTCAGGGTGAAAAAACGTTGTCCTTCTGCTAGGTCAGTGGTCTTGACCACATCATTTAGGGACTGAGGCTGGGAAGCCGGACCTTGGAGAGGTGGGCTCCACCTTCTGGATGCTCTGCTTGAGCATCCACCTCCAAAGCACTGTGAGATGTACTTAGCATGACACATCCAACTCCCAGCAAAGCACTTCAGCATGTGCTGAAGCGTTTGGGTGAATAGGGAAGGATTATGAAGGTTTTAGGTGTGGTTTAGGATTTTGTTGAATGAGGTTGCTGTTTTCTAATCATTTATTTATTTATTTTTCATAAGGGGAGCATGTAGGTGCTTCCTAATTTGTTCAGTTTGAGGCTGAGACCCTTTAGAGCTGCTAAGCATTCATCTTTTCAGGAAGATTCAATAGGAACAACAAATGCAGAATCAGACCTTTCCCAGAAAACAGCAAAAAAAAAAGAATTTCTGAAACCTTCTGTCTTTAATGCATAAAAGAGAAACTGGAGAAAAAAAAAAAGAAATCTAGCAAACTCTGCTCCTAATATATCAACACAGTATCTCTGATTTCAGCCAGGCACAAGTAATCATGAGAGGATACAAGTTTCCCCGAAGCTGACTTGGGATAGCAAGTGATTTATCCCCATATTCAGGCAAAGCAGATTTGAATGAGCTTCCATGAGCCCAGTCATCCTTTGGACTTGAGTCAGGGCCTGCTGGGCTCAGGGGAAGTCTTAGTGACCCTCACCAGGTCAGGTTCTCCTCATATTAACATTAATGGGAGTTTTGCCTGGATTTAACTGGGAGCAGGTTCAAGCACAAACTTATCACCTATAGGAAAACTCACACACACACACGTATACATCATACTATAAATACAATATAAATATTAGTAAGAAGTTTAATTTCAGTATATATTTCCCAGCTCTCAAACAATAGCCTCATAAGAAATAAGAATAAAAGGCCTTAATAAGAAACACATGTTTTTATAAATATATAAATAACATACTTAAGTTATTCTTCAGTCGTATTTTAAGACTTGCCCTTTCTAGCACCCCGGCTTTCCAAGAATATTTCGCAATTAATTGAAAAGAAGGGTGGGGTACAGCCCTGAAAGCCTTTTGTCCACCATATCCCAGTCCTTTTCTCCATTTCAGTGGTAATCATGGGTCCCAGATGCCGAGCCATACTGGATGTATTTCCCCAAGAACAACATCTGGCTGCCTGGCAGAACCTCCCAGCCTGTTGCACTGACAGCTGTTAAGTCCCTGGGAGCTGTTTCATGCTCCAGTAGCAGCACAGCTTTGCTATTCTTGGTCTGTCTGAGCAACCACGCTCACATGGATGCTGTTTGCCTTTGATCCTCATAGCTTAGCTCTTGGTCATCTTCTAGCTGTCTGCAGAGTTATGGATCTCTTGCTGGGACTCTTGGGCAGCAGTTGTAATACCAGAAACGTGCCAGCACTCACCATGTGCGTACTGTAGTGTTCTCTTTGGTAGGGACTCGTGCCTCAGCCCTACTGGTGGGCTCTGCAAACACTAGTGTCACCTTCCTCTCCTGAAGTCCAGATTGCTTGGATAAAGGCACAGCTTCTTACCCCAGCCCTAGGCAGCCACAAAGGGAGGGTCCCTGTTGGTATGCTGGGAAGCAGAGGTCAGCCTAAAATAGGGCTTGTCTGCAGAATGCAGCTAGAAACACCGACAGCAGCAAAGGGAGGGAGGGAAATAAGCCAGCAGCTCCTTTTAAAAATACACATACAAGTATGTATGAATATTTGTATGTGCGTGCATTGCTGTCAGCATGCATGAAGTGCATTTCTCTGGCCTCCTGAAGGCTTTGGGTCACATGTGATTTTGTCTTGAGCAAAAAAGAGAATAGAATTGACAGTTTTCCACTTCAGACCTTGACTGGATTTTTCTCTTTGAAAGCTTCAGAGGTGCGTTTGCAGCTTCTCTTTCCTCACCACCTCCTGTTTGCAACAGGCTGTAACGGGAGGAGAATACTACAAGGAGCAGGAGCAGTTCTGGGTGTGGAAGAAAGGATTAAGGGAGCTGAGGTCTGAGAGGGAAGATGCGAGGGAGTTGGAAGCACTGCAGTGTGGAGAAGAGCCAACCAGGTTCTCCAGTAGAAGGAAAATTTCGTAATTTTTTGCCAGTAATGACTGACATGTCTTGTACCGTGTTTGGAAATAACGGCACATGGCAGGCAGCAGGTAGGACGCGCTCTACCCTCGCAGGACTGCTGTGACCAAGCAGTTAAAATAAGAAAAACAACCTCCCCTCAACAGTTCAGCTACTTCTGAACCCTGCTACAAACCTGTGCACAGCAGCCTCATTGAAATCTTGCTCTGACACGAGATCCTACTCTGGGTCCAGTCCTCCAACATACAAAGTCTGCTTAATTTTATTTGAAAAATTCCTCAGTTTTGAGCAATTTCTTAGACAAACAATGATTCCAAACAAAGTTTCGAAACTTCACATGAAGTACGTCTTTCTAAAAGTATTCTGGTCATGTCCCTTGTCTTTGATGGAAAAGGGCTACAGCTGTATCAAAAATACAACTGGAAAACTCTGTGAGCCAACCCATGTGCTGGTATTAATCAGCACAGCTCCACTGAACTGGCTTAGCTTCTTCTAGGAAAATATAACCTTGAACCTGGTTCCTCACCATTGCTCCTAGGATCAAAGATTTATAGCAGTGGTCCAAGGATATTACAGAAATGGAGCAGCGTTGTGTAGTCTTGCCTGCCAGAGTGTGAGATGCCCGCATTTTCTGCAGGGGCCAAGATACCTAAAGGTTGTGTTCTTCTGGAGATCTGGAAGAAGGTATTCACTGCCTTTACTTCTACAGCTATGTAGTACATAAATGTCTACACACATACATATACAGACGCGTCAGATGGGGAACGGCTGTTGAGGAAGTCTGAATTTGCAAATATTACAGCGAGCTGGATATAACTTTTACAAGTGATGTCGCCCCACTGCTCAATCTACTTAGTGTTGTTAGCTTTGAATTTATGCCCAATTTCAGCGGGTCAGTGCCTGATCCAACTAACCCTGTCTTTACATTGGCAATTGCTACATGGATAGAACTATGGCTCTGAATTTTCTCCAGTATTCTGCATGTTGAGGAAATTCTGGATATAGCATGGGCTTACTCAAGCTTAGATCACAACCATCACTCCTGAGGAAGAGGCAGAAATGCTTCTGAATTACAGTCATTTCATGAGCACTCACAAACAAAGTCAGAACTTTATAATCTGGAGGTCATCTTTTGTTATCTCCAACATTGAAGTAAATAGTTCTACAGCAATTATATGACTGTTTTCTAGCTGAGACAGACTAAAGCTATAATCGTGGTTTAGATAGATACAATACTGCTTCATCTTGTCCAAACAAGCTGTATAGTGAGCAATGCTATATTCGGAGTAAATAGTTGTTATAACTGAGAGCAGGAAATAAGTTTGAATGTGGAGAAGTTCATTATATTAGAAATGTCTTATTATATTTATAGTGTTGTGTTTAATAATAAAAACAGTTTGTATCACAGCAGGAGGGAATATATAAATGTTCTAAATTATGGTAAAACATGCAAGTAAATTGTTTTTTTCAAGTGCAAGCAATTCTGAAGCTAGACAGAAAATCAGAAAAATCTTTTTTTCTTTTGATGTATTTGATTTATTTTTTCAATTTGCTAGCCTATCACAAGTATTAACTGTATTACTGTATTTGTTGTTCTGATAAAAAATCATTAGGAAAGAAATCCATCCTTAAAATAAATTATTTATGTAAGGCATAACAAATATATGGGGGGCTATGTATATGAGCATATATTTTCTTTACATGAAAAAGAAAAGCAGCTGAATATTAATTAAAGTATCCTGATTATTAAAATGTTCTAATTACTACCACAAACACTGTCCCTGCTTCAGGGAAGTATTTGAAAATATTTGGGTTTATTTTTTTTCAGTCTCAGGGACTTTCCTGGGTTCCAGTGTGTGTGCACAAGCATTCTTCCCAATTTCAGGTCCTCTCCTTGAATTAGTGTTGGAAAAAATCTTGCCTCCACATGCAAAGAAACCCGAGGTTCGTAACGCAGGTTCAGTTACAACACACAATTTCTGTATTGTGATTCCGCAGCTCCTCACTTGGGGAATATAAGACTAAGATATTTTCAAATGATGCAAAGTTGCACGTTTAACTCACTGTTGTTTTAACCCCCCTGGAAGCTTGAGGCTGCAGTCTGTTTCCTTGCTGCTGCAGAAGCTTTTCTGTTCTATTGTGTGAGTGCCCTGGGTTGTTTTTGTAGGGCTGTGATCTCAGGCTGTTTGGCTAGCTGTGTTTCTTTTTTAGTTTTAGTTTGGTGAAGCATTTGATCTTCAAGTGGTGAAGCACTGAACAAAGCAAACTATATGTGAACTGAATTAAAAGAAAGTAAAATTTGTTGCCTGGTACCGCTATATCTGTGATTTCTGAATAAAGTTTTGGACCTACTCTACCCATAACTTCTGTATAAATTTTTAGACCCACTATAGCTGTAATTTCTGGATTAATTTTTGGATGTACAGACACGCTCCCCACACGATAAATTTGCTATTAAATTATTTTTTATATTATACTAATATATAAACAAATAGGGGGGGGGATCGCTTTGGTCTTTCGTGGGAGTTTGAAGATAAGCAAAACTTGTGGTGCTTCCTGCAGCAGGCTGCGATCGCGTTGAGCACAGAAGCCCTGGCGAGTGGACATGCTCAGTGCAAGAATTGCCGCATTACTGTGGAAGGGAATAAAAAAGGCTGCGTACGTGCTCCCTCACGGCCTCCCCTGCACGCAACAGCCTGAGAAATACCTGTTAGGAACCGTTAGGAAGTGTTCCAAAGGCAGGGACAGCTCGGCAGTGCTGCGCCTGCAGCGTTCCCGCACCTCAGGCTGCCACTTCACTAGAGATGACTTTGCATCCTTGCGCTGCTTCTTGTTGTCCTGGTGGAAAGATTTTATTTATTTATTTTGTTACTTTCAAACAAAATTTAGAATTCTTTTTAATATATGCAAAGAACAAAAAATATCTTTACAAGAAATCAGTGTCTCTAAACTCTGCCCCAGAGTAGGCAGCAATGCAATTACAGACCCACTCCAAAAAATTCCTATGACATAACCTCTTTCATTGCTTTCTTTGAAAACCCAGCAAAACCAAATAGTTGTTGCTTTTCAGCACACCTAACATTTTTGACTTCCCAAAACAAAAGCTCTTCAGGTTTTCTGCAGGTATTGCTTTTGGTTTTAATAAAAACAGAAGGGAAACTGTCAGTGGAAATTTTGCAAAAGAAAGAACCTGATTTCTGAGAGGTCCAAATCACTGCATGTTTCTCAAATCAGACAGGCACTTGGTGCACAGAAGAGGAGGAGGCAGAGCAGCAGTTAAAGCAAGGAGGAAGAAGTAAAAAATGAAGAAAGGAAATGTGGAAAGAATTGAGATTTTTTCTATGGATCTGTTCTGAGCAATCCTAAAGAAAGGATCTGATTTTGTATTTTTCTTGCCTGAGTAAGTCAGGAATGAATGGAATTACCCTGGGTGTTATATAGTGCTGCTATCATACAAGTGTTTGCAGATCCTGTCCTGCTTTGGTACCCAGGATGGGAATAAATCTTATGTGTATAATGCTTGGTTTTAGTCTTGCATACAATAGTTTCAGTGGATTTGTCATATAACTTGCATGATGTGTATATCAGTGAAAGGAGAAATAGGCTTTTTGCTTAGTTTTTTTGGTTTTTTGGGGTTTTTTTTTCTTTTGTTTTAATACAGAAAATCTGTAGAACTAAACTGAAGCCAGTGAAATAACAGTAATCCACACCGGTGAGCAGCAGTGCATCACATATCCTGCAAAAAGCATCTCCCTGTTCTTTTTTCGGTTTCCATTCAGGATTGCCAAGATACATACGGTACATGTAAGGAAGCCTTCCTCATCTGAATCAGCTGTGCCAATTTGTTATGTTGCAGTCTCCCTCTGCTTTTGAAGGGACTTGCTGAAAAGGAAATCCCACAATCTTGTCACAAATACAAAGATAAGTAGCATTCCCACTGGATTCATGATCAAAGAGCTCAGTGCAGTTGTATTCCCACATTCTTATTTCTCCTTTCAATGCATTCCAAGCTCTTTTGCCTTTTTTTTTTTTTTTTTTTTTTCCCCAGCCTGAAAGTGTTGTATATTTTTCATGAGACCTTTCTGACCAATTCCCAGTAAATCAGGAGGATGAAGTGAACCTATCTGGCTGTGTTACAACCTTCTCCTAGTGGGCCATTTGTGGAATCTCTGCATTTTTGGTATGAAACGTCTAATGGTGTTAGAACCATAGCACCACAGTTACCTGATTTCTGCGCTGGTTCCATGCTGCCACAGTTGCCTGGCTGACAGAAGCCATTATAGCAAAGCAGTGATGGGCTCAAGCTGCAGACTCTGATCCCGAACCACACTTTCTCAGCCCATGTTAGCCCGAGTTAGGTTTCTACCCCCTTGCTGATGCCACTGGAAAGCTTGAACTGTTTGGCACATGTTCCAGTATGGAGCGTTACCCGCTTCTTGTGTGTGCTCCCATTCCCTGACCAAGGTGCTCTAGGATGCTTTGTACACGCCTTTGCACGTACCACTGCCAGTTACAGCGGTGTAGTTGACTCTGGTGTGAGGCTACCAATGCTCAAGAGGCAGAGAAGCAGGACTGTGTAGATGTACCCACGGAGGTGTAAAACTATCCAAACAGAAGCAGTCAAAACACCAAGCAGAGGCTGGGGTTTTCTGATGCAGTTCTTCTGCCCTTCCAGTCATTCTTCATGCCTTCTCACTGGTTCCCTTTGCACCACGTCTCTGCAGTAACGAACTCAGTCAGCAGTGTTATCTAGATATAATCCAGAATTTGGCCTCAAACTGTTTACATGACTAAATTAGAAAACCTTGTTTATTAGCAGCTGTACCTTTATTTATTTTTATTGTTTGCTTAAGAGATGGAGGTAGACTCTTGGCTCCTGCAAGTTATGGAGCTTCATTGTCTTCTTGTGGTATCATTTGTACTGAATAAGGATGAAGACGAGGCCCTTTGGGTTCACCTCTGCTGGGTCTCCCAGCCGGTGGGTTCCAGTTTGGTCCCTGTAAGGTGGGTAGGCTCTCATGTCAGGCATCACTTATGAGACATCACACTCACTTTGCACAGATATAAAGCCTATCTTTGGGCACTAAAAATTCTCAGGTTTATGGCATATGCCTGTCCTTTGAGTTTCAAGAATTATAATCTTTGATTTGTATTGCTATGAATTGATTTTGCTTTATAAAGTAAGCTAAAATCCGGGAGTCATGCCTTTCCTTAGGCTGTAGGCTGTAAACACCATGCCATTTCAGACCCGGTGCAGACCAGGCTCTTTACCTTAAGCAAGTTTAAAGCTGCATTAGCAGTATCATTGAGTAGTAGAGGATGTGGCTGCACGTAGGAAAAACAACTTTCAGGTCCTTGTTAGGGTTGACCAAAAATCATATCTGATGAAGCTGCACTCTGAGGGAAGTGAAGGACAGAACAAAAGATGACACAGTTCTCTCTGCTCCTTGTTTTAACCCCGTTTTCAGATAGTGCAACTGTTTTTTCGTGTTTGCTTTTATAAGCAGCAAAAGTGGTTTGGATCTTAAAAAAAAAAAAAAAACAAAAAACATTCCAATTCAGACACTATTAAGTAAGGACCTATGTGGTACAGTATGAGGAAGGTCAGCCTTGGCTGACTGAGGTGGTTCCCTCCTGGCCTTAAAAAGTGTGAGAAGCTGTGTGCTTGCAGTGATCCCTGACGATGTTGATGAATAAAGGTAATAGAATTTTTAATAAAAGATAAAACCACTGGAATGAAATTCACCACTGTTTTAAAACATGAAATAGATACTTACCTTATGAAGCTAGAAAGTGTTTGGTTAGTAGCCATGGCAATTTACAGGTGTTAAATTAGCCACAATGGGACTGCCTAGTTCCCTGATGCAACAGAAATATTTTGAGACTTACAATGAAAAAAAAATAATAAAACCCTGCAATATGAAGAGTATAAAGTTCAAACAAGAATGGAGAGTGCAAAGTTATATCTGTATTTCTATGAAATTTCATAAAATGAGATTTTACGCTGCGTAATACAACCTGCTGCTTCAACTGAAATAAGGAACTTGGTTTGATATTTTCATTAAATGCGAAGTATTTGTGGATAGTGGTGGCAATTAGGTGCTGCAAATGCAGTCATCAGTTTGAAACTGAGCATATAAAAAGGTATTTTAATAAAAAATACAGTCACCTCGGTACCTGAATTTACCCTTATTGTATTGTATGGCAGACACTCTATCCATTAGACTGCAGTCACCAGTTAAAAAGAAGGGAAATTTCAATGCATAGAATTAGCTACAGGAAAGCTCTCCTATTATTGAATGAATGCAATAAAGACACAGCAAAATTTACAAGGAAAAATTTAATAAAATATTGACTATAAAGGCTACAACATTCTATGTCTGCTCCGTAGCTTATATCCAAATCTGTGCGTGTTCAAAAGTCCATGCAAATTGGACTTAATTTACTTTGCTTTTTTTCTTCTTCAAGAGTATAAAGTGAGCACAATAATTTTCCTTTATTTTATCTATAAAGTGTTTCCTAAATGGGAGCTTATTAAAAAGGAGGCAGGGTTAGGCTGTCCAGGATGTTAAGAGTGATTATGTCTTGGCAGCACCAGAAGGGGCTGAATCCAAGGGCCTGACTGTTAGCGTCTAGCCAACACCCTGGATTCCTAATCAGCTTAAGAAACACATGGACAGTGACAAGTGCACTCCTTCCCAGCTTCACTTTCGTCATTGCTGCCAGGTGCCTGCCAACAGGTTTTGGTTCGTTATTTATCTTTGGCTGAGTAGAGGACTATTGGAATTGCCATACCCAGCTCTGACGGGGATCCCCATGTTTCTCTTATGTTTCCATAAAGAACAATTTAACTGCAAATGTTTATATTGTGAACTCGGAGAGGAAAACAGAAAGAGTTTCTAAGGCAGGCTGTGCCTTCTGTCCTTTTTCCCAGGAAATGCTCGTATAAGGTAGGGAACAAAAATGGCTGTTCTCTAGACAGTTTTTAAGAATGTAAAAGTCCAATCCATAGATGCAAAAACTAACCCAGTTTTGTGACTCGTCTCTTAGACCCATAATAAATGTAGCCAGCTGTAGTTTACCAGTCGGTATGGAATTGCTTTTCCTATTGCATTGCATGACTGTTCATCAGTGTGACTTGGACTGGAGCTGGTTGTGGAGAGCCAAGTCTACCAGCTCCTACCTTGCACAGACCCACTCTCCAGCACACAGCTATGGTGGGGTCCCCTCCTCTGGCACCCTCAGGAGGGGATACACTGGCACGCAATAACCTGCCAGTTACACTAATGCAGACACTTAAACCCCAGCTCTGCGTAAACAGCAAATACGTGTACATCTCGAGTGTCTGAGACAACACATGTAAAGAGCAACAGATATGTCCAAGTCGTCCCAGGGAGGCCTGGACAATGTTCTAGATTCACTCTGGGTTAGAAGTTTTCCTGTGATCACGTAGTTTTCTGGAAGACTTATCTGCACCTAGTTCATACCATCATGGGAAGAAACTTGCCAACTCGAGAGGGATAATGTGTTAGGGGTACTGATAGCACTTTATCATCCATGGGCCCAGGTTTCAATGTCATCTTCCAGGAAAAAAAACCACATGGAAGCCAAAGGAAGTCTTTGGCCCAAGGGAGACATTCAGGATGAAGTATTTTGTGTGGATTTTTCTGCAATAGTTTATAGATAAACGGGGGAATAATGACAGGGGAAGGTATATCACTTAAGTGTAGACTGGTGCAAATGCCTTATGTCCCATTTCCCTTCATCCTTGTTATCCTACAACCCATGGTGGTCCACAGTGAAGTTTGCCTGTATCCTCGGCCACTACACAAAGTGACTTTTATTTACTTAAAAACCTGTGGTGTTGGTGTGCCAGCATTGTCAGTGACTCAAGCAGTGATTAAACACAGAACTATCTTTCCCTACATTTACGAAACATAAAGATATTTGTTTTGATTCCATCAGCGTCACCTCATTAGGCACCAGGAAAGTTAGGTTATACAATGAATCAGTTTTGCACTTGGTTTTGTTTACTTTTCATAAATTAACATGGTAATTCACTGTAATAAAATTCTTCGTTTACACAAAGATATCAAAAGGCATCGTCCATTATTCTCCTTAATGTTACAGCTTTAGAATGTGCAGTGAAAAGCTCTGTTTATATTGCAAGGGGATGGAGCACTTACCACAGAGCGTCACATCCCAGATATGCTCTGCTTTAAGAAGCAGCAAAGAAATGCCAAATAATAATAAAAAAAAAACAAACCACAACCCAATCCCAAAAAGGCAACCCCACCATACAGTTCCACCCTCTCCCCCCAAAAACACCCTTTGAACCGCCTCCTCCATTAAAATGTGTCCCATCTTACTGAATTACTTATCCTAAACTCTGTCTCCTTCTGTGTACGCTCCTTTTTCTTGGTCTAGCAGGTAGCACTGGGGCAACGCTCCCATAGGCAAGAGAAGATTGCCCTGCTAGCCGCAGTGTGCGGAAGGGCTGTCCACAGCCATCGGAGCCAGAAACATCTGCAGTGGAGGCAGCACAGAATTCGGACAGATGCTGTGTTTTTATCACTAGCAAACTAATCTTTCACCGTTGCAAGGCATGAAATGCCCTTCAGTCCCACTGTCCCTTAGCAGGTTTTGGATTCTCGGTGTCCTTCCACTACTGATCCAAAGTGCTTGAGTTCCCTGGAGAGAAAAGGGTTCATCCTGCTTCTAATTCCTGATGCTGCTTGGCATTTGCCAACACGTTATTTCATTCCGCTACGTAACTGGTACTGAAGTTGCAGGCTATAGAAGAAATTACCCAGCTTGCTCAGTTCCCACATGTGGGAGTGAGGTATTGAGAGCAAAACAAAGCTTAGCTTAAGCTTCTGTTTCTTCTTTTCTCTCTCTCTTTCCTCTTTTAGGACTGTTTATGTTTGTGTGAGCTGCAGGGGAACTGGAAGCTGCTCTAGCAAGGCACAAACCCGCCACAAATATCTGTGTGCTTTATTTGTGTCTTCTCTGAACTTTTTTGGGGAAAAGAAGAAAACGAGTCAGAGAAAGGGAAGGATCTGATGGGTTAAAAATTCACTGTTGTGCTTTACATCAGATAACGAACTGGCCACACCACTGTCAGCTCATTTCACTGAATGGAGAACACACAGCAGATGAGAGCTGGGCACGCTTTGCTGTAGCATACAATATAAGCACCCACAAGAAAAGATCTTCTGTGCAGTGAGCCCATGATGATTTTTAAACAAGTATTCCCTACTGGGTATTGAAAAGGGATTTCAACATTGACACTTTAAAAGCCAGGAGGGACATTTTGAAAGCCCATTTTTTTGCACGGTTCAGAAGATGGTTGCAGAAGTTTTATGAGCATGTATGAAATGTATACTGTTAGGAAAATGTTAAAAAAATCTTTCACGTTTAATTTTTGGGATTAAAGAACAAACATTATGGAATTTAGAAATAGGCTAATCATTAAACCTTTCATCTGAAAGATGCAAAAATCTTTTATTTATTTTATACTGGTGGATGACATGATGAGGAACAGTAATTTTTGTCAAAGTTAATATTATCAGCCATTCATGATAAGGGGCAATAAATTAACTATGTTTTGGAAATCAACAAGTTATAGAAAGATTTATCACACCGTTGCCAACACATGGGTTTTGGAGCACTGGCTGTACATCAGCTACTTGCTGGCTGTCTTCGCCCAACACACAGAGGGTTACATTTGGCTGTAAAGCAGGATGGATCTAACCCCTACAGCAGGTAGGGGTAGGTATAGCAGATGTGCTGGGCTGACCTAAGTCCTGCAGAGGCTGCTATTACAGCCACTGGCAACCCTGCCTGCAATGCAGGCAAGCAGTCGAGCTGTGAAGCAAAGGATAGTCACTACAAACAGGCCTGAGATGACATCTGCAGCCAAGTTAGGAAAAAATATGGAGCAAGAAGTATTGGGGTAGTAGGGAGCAACCGTACCCAGGGAAAGCTCTCAGCACAGGAAAGGGTTAGTGTTTTGGCAACCTCTCCTTGTGGAAGGACCCTCCCCACCTCAAGGGTCATGTCCCCAGGCTGGCCAGAAGCTTGTTAGCAAGTGGCTGGGGCTGTCCTTTTCCAGCCAGATGGTCCCTCGATGCTCTCCTACTTCCAGAGGGACTTCTCTTGCCATGCGGGCTTCTTGTTGGACTTGATCCCAAATCCACACAGTTTATGGAAAGATTCCTGCTGAGGTCAACTCCTTTGGTTTGTGTCACTGCATGGAGGTGGTCTTGAATTTTAGGAGTTCAGAGTGGGGTCCCGAGCCTCCATCAGGTGTCAAGAGAGGTGATGGGAACGGTGATAGGCATAGCAATGTCTGTGAAGGGCCAGAGTTGCGTGAACTCGTTCTCTACCTTCCCCCTCCCACATTTTAGGGACTTTTATGGAAAACACATTTGTAATGTATTCGATTGCATCTATGCAGTGGAGAATTAGATTGGCATAAAGGTAAACAACTGGCAAATTATTCATAACTCAAAATCTGCCTGATGTCTTTTTGTTCCAAAACTTTAGAAATTAGAGACTGCTCACCAGATGTTATAAAAGAAATTACTAATTTAACTGCTAAACTGCTAAAAGGCTCACTCTGGTAATATTTTCCTGCAGAAAATGTCTGTGTCTTGTTAAATGTTTATTGAATACTGTAATTATATTACATTTGCTGTTAAACGATATTGACATTTTTGAATAAAAAGGGTTTTTTTTGTTGTGTGGGTTGTTTTTTTTTTTTTTAATCCAGGCAGGATCTATAATTTGAACATCTGGTTGCAACCTAATGTGTGGCACTGAAACAAAAAAAAATATCTCCCCACCCTCAAAGAAAAAAGCCTTCTGCCAGTGTTTTTTCTCTGTGTATTATTTTTTCAAAGTAGCTCCAGCTTTTGTAGCACCAGCTATGATTAAGTACCAGGACTTTCTCACTATCAGCAAATGTTTAAAGGCAAGTAACCAGCAAAGCTTCAGCAAGCTGATGGCTGGTGAAATAAGGATATATTTAGCAATGAAACAGCTGTTTCTTGAGCAATAACCCAGCTGTTTGGCTTTGAGAATACCTGTTAGAGTTATTAATCATATTAAAAAGTAGGGAAAAAAAAAATCCTGACTCTGGAAGGCATGAAACAGACATTTTAAGGGCTTTTTTTTTTTTTTTTTTATAAAAAGGTGGCTTTGTCACTATAAGGAGTGTAAGAAAAAAAAAAAGGGAGGAGGGAGGGAGAGGGGTTGGGAATCTTTTAGAAGTGTATAGGTCTTTCAATAGATATGCTTAATATCGCTGTCAGCTATCAATCAAGTTTCTCTTCCTCATTTAGTAGACTATGCTCTTGTAAAACACTTGCAAAACACTTTGTATCATAGTGTTTTCCGTATTCATTCCCTCCCCTAAACCGTTCTGTTGAATTACTGGGAAAGGGTTCAGATGTGATGTTGGCTAACTGCACCACTCAGCGTGCATTTATTTTTTCCCATTTCCTATTGGGTAATGGAAGACAGAAATTTGGCTCCCTTCAGCCTTGGGACCTATCCATAACTCAAAAAACGTGATTTCTACTGGAGGCTAGAGTAAGGAATACGTATAAAATTCTACCATCTAGCTGGAACGTTAAAGACAGACTTTCGTTTATAGGGTTTCCCTGTCACGCAGTAGATTTAATCAAGAGAAGCAGTCAATTACAGCGTGCTTGCGCCAAACAGACGTGAGACACAGCTCAAGTATTTAAATTGCAACTTGTGCTATTCATAAAGGTGTTGTTGGCTGGGACCATCTTCAAAAGCAAAACTTTCCTTGTATGTAGATAGGACCCAATCCTGGCTGCTGTATATGCATAAGAAGGAATTCTAGTGGCTCCATTGTTATTCCAGGTGGTCCTATGCTGCACAGCTGGAATCACCACAAGAAAGACCTATGCATGTACAAAGCACATGCTCTTTGGACAATATATTAATTCACTAAAAAGTGGACAGATCCATTTCTTTCGGCTAGGTTTTGGGGATATTCTGGTTTAGAGTATTTGATTTTTCTTTGGCTTGATGTCTTTTTAAAGAATAAGTAAATAGAATAAAACTCAGATATTTTCAACACCTTGGACCTGAGCTACTTGTTTTGCAGCTGGACCTGAACATTGCAGTGTTTTTTTAAGCAGAATGCAATATTTTGATCTGTCAAAATGAAATGTTTCATGTAGGCACTCTGAATTGGAGAATAAAGACAGTCTAGTTAAGTTATACATCTTTATTTATATCATCAATTTTTACAAAACCGTTCATATGAACAGAAATGTATTGTTCAACAATGAAAATAGCTCAGTCTTCCATCAAAGAATTAGTTCATGCATTGAAGGCTACATGGACTATCCTAGCTAAAATCTGCTCCCATTTATCATGGTTTACATTTTTTATAATAAAGTAATCTGCCTGTTGTGCTGCAGAATGACTCAAGGGTCTGGCACCGTTCCCTCCCAGCCTCATGTGATATAGGATGAATGTGCACACTTTTCCCCTGGGGCTGGATATACGTCCCTGGCCTCACTGGATGCAAACTTACCTTTCTCCTGCAGTCCTGTGATTTCTCCACACTCAGGAAGGTTTTGGGAAGGAGGCAATTAGAAGAGCACATGGTTAGCCTTTTTTCGGCCCACCAGCATTAACCTGTCAATGCCTCCATGGCATCTAGAAGATCTATCACAGAAGCTATATATAGCACAGAAGACACATTTATCAGCAGCTAAGCATATGATAAAAATGTGCGTGGATTCGGTAAATACTATGCCACAGTATCGTGACAATATACATACAAACAGCTCACGCTAAAACAAATCAGCATTAATACCAAGATAATTTTATAGATCAATGGAATCATTCTTAACCTGCAAAAGATACTCGTGTTTTCAGATTCTCCTTTCCCCCCAGAACACCACCACGACCTGGCTTGTCATATTCTCACTGTAAGGGTTTCTTGCCATTTGTGGCAAAGGCAATGCAAAGGCCCCCAGCCATTTCGGGCATGTGGGTGCATGGAGTCTACCTCTGGTCTTTATGGTCAGCGTGCCAAAGAGTCGTGGTTTATCCCATAGCGATGTACGCACGCTGGTGTTACAGCACCCCACGCAAAGCAAACATAAAGGAGCCAGGGAAGAGGGTGCCGCAGAAAGGGTAGCAGTCAGTGAGGACCAGAGCTTGTCCCCATCGCACACCGTGTTGCTCCATGTCCCTTTCAGGGTCGTGCGGTTTCACATGAGGCCGCAGGGCCCTGCAGCAGGGAACTGGATGGGGCATGCGACATGTTTCCGCAGTGGGTACCGGAGGCCCTGCCAGCTCAGTGTGTCTCCTGCTGGCTTCTGGAGAGGGTGTCAGCTACAGGAATAGCAAAATCGGTCTCAAGGTACCACCAAGAGCAACAGGTCTGACATCATCTCTTTGTCCATTTTTTTGTCTCTCTTAGAGGAAAATCAAATCCTGGATATAATTTAACACTGTACACTGTGTTTCTGCAGCTCTAAACAGGATATGGGAACATAAGTGGCTTGGAAATACATCATCCTTTCTCTGCAGGTTGGTGTCCATCAGGACAGATATGTTTTTCCTCAGCTGATAGTGCAATTTAAAACTGGAATTTGTTACACAGAGGGCTTACCAGGGAGGTTTAGACAGGCACCGAGGTTTGAATCATGCTAATGATAAAAATAACTTTTGGGAAACTGCAAAGCTTCACGGCTTATTCGGCAGGGAACTGAACTACCAAGTTCCTAGAGACTCTCATCTGATGCCTCCAGCAGGGCAAGAGAGAAGCGTGAAGTGGCAGGTCTGAGGTACAGCTGTGCTGGCTGGATGCTGTGGTTTGCCGACTGATACGCTGCGAAGCAGACCACGTCACATCGCTGCTTTAGGCTTCTGTCCTACGCATTTAATTAATAGGAACACCATTGCCTGTGAAATGTTGCACGAGACTGCCCTGGGAGTTACGGGGATAGAGGGAAGAAGGAGGTCTGACCAGACAGACAGCTCATCCCAGAAGCTTCATTTCTTTAGGATGCCTCACTAGAAATACTGCTCTGATTTCAATGGCATATGCAAAAACGTATGTAGGTATAACTTATACAATTCCATAATTGTGTGATAGATTTTTAGATGTATAGGGAAATATCCCATGTAAATTATCTTCATATAAATTGGTGCATATAATAATAATAGTAATAATTAAACATTATAAGTGCATATTAGTATAATAAATTTTATTTTGTTATAATTGCATTTATATTTGTATAAATTCTAATTATATTCATATATTTATGGATGCACACATACACATACTATACTATAGATGTGTGTGTGTATTTTAGAGAAAGATAGACAGAAAAATCTTGATAATATTATCTACCTGAAAATGTTAAAAAAACCCAAAACAAAACAACTTAATTCCCTAAGTGTAATCCTTGAGAAGATTCATTGTTTGTTGTTTCTGAGCCTTCTTCACCACTCTAGAGAAAACTTAGCTATCCATTTCTTTGTGAAGATTATATGGTGTGTCAAAAAATTCTCCAGAACTTTTTGACCAGCTGAATCGTTGCTCAGCAGCTATCCAATAAGTCAAAGGAGAATGAAGACATTTGCCAGTACGTGACACAAATCTGACAAATAGCTTGTCAGAGTCCCTAAAGGAACCCTTCCCATGCACTGTTCAGTCTTTTTTACCCATCCTATGGAAAACCACAAGCATATATTTTTATATCAGTGTAGCTCTTTGCTCCTTGTAGGATGGGTCCCAGGACCAGAGGGGAGTGTCTGTTCTCATCTCCCATCCTGAAGCTGGATGCTCTGCAGTTGTCTGCCTACAAGAGACAAATAGTGAAAAATGTTAAAGGTTATTGCCATAACATAACCAATATTTTCATCATATGTAAAATGCCATCTTTTCTTAAGTTTGGCATTCCAGAAAAATAGCACTATATTATTAATTTATCTGTAGGTTTAGCTCCTTTTTGTCCTCATATTTCCAGGCGGATCATAGTTGGAATTTCATTTTGCAGAACTTTGTGCATTGATTTCTAATGCACAACATTTGATATTGTTTCTTTTTCACTCATTGCTGGCCAGTTGAGAGCACTGTTTCTTTTGCCTGGCTGGATTAGTGTGCAAAAATTCCTTCTCAAACACTTGTGAACACATCTCTGTTAATTACATTAGAATGGGAACAGAACAGTCTCCAAATGGGTGTACATTTATTTTTAAAAGACTGTACCTTAGTAACATTTATTAAATCTCTGCCCTCTCATCTAAATTCTAACAACATTTCATTAGTGTTCCTATTTATTTATTTACTTTCACAGAGCAAGGATACGAAGTTAGGCTTCAGGACCCAAAGCTTTGTTTTATATAAAGTTACTAAGTGCAGCTGAATCCAAGGAAAACTATACTAGAAAGCAGAAGGCGCCAACTGTTAGGAGCTTTTTTTTTGCTTGGATAGTTTGTATTCTGATACGGTTTTCTTTTCATGAAGAATTCAAACACGCTTGCTTGCGCAATGCCATCTGCAGCCTTTCTAAAGACAGTGATTTTGTTCTTTCAGGTCTCTTTCAAAGATTTAATTCCAATCTAAATGTTACACTTTGAGTTTGGTCCCAGTGACGTAAGCAGGGCTACCTACCAGCCAAAGAGGTAAGCGGTGGGGCTGCAGTGGAAAGGCATGGTTTGCCATCGTCTGCCAACAGATAAATTAGACATGCAACATGCCACAAATGTGTACTGACCAGTGAGATGTCTGTCTGCCTTGTAACTTCCCACTGCTGGCATAAGAATCCTGTTAAAAGCAGCCTGTCACACATGACACTCAGAAAAGAGGAAAAAAAAAATCCTGTTCCCTTCAAGTCTCTGGGGACAGCAATCCCCAAGCTTCTTTGGAATCAGGAATCGTAAATGAGGACTCCTTGACCATACAGATGACAGACAGGTTTTGTGCCTCGTTCTCCCAGTAAGCCTGTACAAAGAGGTCAATGACTGTAACCTTCCAGTTCAGCTCTTTCCACAGTTTAGCTTGATGCAATAAAGGACTCTTTATTCTTTTTACCTGAAGAGTGATTGCATACTTGAAATCTTGTCTATTTTTTCAACTATTTTAGGTAGTCTAATAAATACGCACCTAGCCTTAGTTATACCCTTAGACCATCCTAGCTACAACACTGCTTATAAAACATAATGCATCTGAAAAAATAACACGTCCCTTTTTTCTTTTAATTTTCTTATCAAGTTGAAGTGAAATGGCAACATTTTTATAATCCATGAGTACCATGAGCAAAAGCAGGATGTAGAAATGCTGGTGGTCTGATCCTTAATTGGTTTAAAAGGCAATAAAGACAGATTGTTTCTTTTAAGACGCTGCAGTCACTTTCTTTTCCTAACTCACAGTACTAATCTCTCATAGCACTGATAGTGCTGCATGGTCTGACTCCTTGAAAAGGTCCTTATAAGGCTTTGTAGCTCCAAACCAGCTTTCTCTTAGTACCGACTTGTTCTTGGAAGAATCTTTTTCATCATGTCATGCAAAGCGAAAAATTAGAGTCAATTCCTCTTCTTAGCACTCCCAGCCATTATGTCTGTGAGCTAGGAGGACCAAGGCATGCACGAGGTATTAACCGCAATAACATGGTAATGTTAGAAGGAGCAAGTGATGCGCAGTCCTTATCAACAGAAGGAACACTGCAAGTCCGGAGAAGGACAAGGTGTTTATCCATTTTCAGTTGTTTTGTAAGCACTGGGACAGAGGTGAGTTTGCATCTGAAATGAAATGCAGTGCACAGAATAAATACAAACCAGACACAACATCAGAAAATGTGGAAGGAAACAACTCTTCCTGCTACCAAAGCTAGTTCTAGGAGAACATCCTGCTAAAAGTCCACATGTAAGATCTTTAGAATAGGGGTTGCTCTCTCCAGCACCATAGCATTTGCTGGGAAAAAGCAATTCCTTGCTTTTGATCCGTGATGGAAGTAATAGGAAATCGGTGGAGGTTTAGGATGTTTCTTTGAGGAACAGGTCTACATGAGAGCCAGAAGAAAAGAGATTTTCTGAAGGCACTGAAATCAGATCAGTAGAGAAACTCATCTCTGAAACCGTCTCTGTTTGGATGCAGCAGGTATAAACCAAGCCTACAAGAATAAATGAGATGTCTCTGGGTCAGGCTAGGTTTATGCTGCAGCTGAAGCACTGACAGACAATCTAAGGGTAGAACTGAAAAAAACCACCCCTGTTTTGCTTGTTTTAGGAACTTCAGGCACGAGCACTAAATCTGACCTAACATTAGCCCTGCCTTCAAAGGTCACTTCCCAACTAAATCATTCGGTGATTCTAAGTACAATCTTCTTATGCTGTAGTGTCTTTTGCAATACCAGTGAGTTATAACAATTTCCAAGCTACAAACATTCTACTTCATGAGGGATTAGTTTTGTTCAGTAGCCTGTAGGATGGTGGCTTGGGCGCTAGCTTCATCAAATCTTATTTTGCTATTTTATTGCACATGCTCCCTATTGCAGAGTGGTTTTTCAAGTCTTTAAACCAAAGAAGTCTGTTTCTGTAGGTTCTAATCTCTTTTCTCTTATTCCTTCTACCATGTAATGTATATGCATACACAAAATGAGCACCACTTTCAATCCTTCATTACTGACATTACCTACACACAGACAGCTATCCACCAGTTATGCTCTTTCTTTATAGAAACACTGTTATGGAAAGCTAATGCTAAGCCTCATTTCTTTCTTTCAAGACTTGGAAGGACATATACATTATCACAATGGGAGCTAGTAAAGGTTGTATTAGGCCAGTATCAACCTGATGTAAATATTTCTTTGACAGAGCCATCAGTGCTCAAACCATTGTGCTCACTGCTTTTTCTCTAGAACTGCAAAACTATTTTGGCTAAAATATGTGGAAAGCTATAGAAGTGCCTTTCACCTGGTATCGTGATTATCTTAAGGTTCTTATGTAGGACGTTGTTCTCATGGTTACAGCATGGGGCAAGAAGACAGAAGAGCTTGCTTCATTCCCAGCGTCACCCAGATTTTTTGCAGGACTTCAAAGAAGTCATCAGAGGTGGTGGAACTGGATGGACAGTGGAGGGGTCTGGCCAGGGTTCAGCATGCACAAACTATGGGGGCAAGAAATGAGGGAGGCAAAATCTTCTCTGCCTTGGGCACCTACTTTCCTTGCCTTGAAGCAATGGGATATACTTTACTGTTTCTAAAGATGGCATTTAACTATCTCACAGTTACACCACTGTAGCAAAGGAATGTTTTCTAGATTGCACTGCATTAGTGGCTTTCCCTGAACTTTTGTAGACGACTGCATGTGCCCTTTCCTTTTCTTCCCCCCACCTTCTTCTTTTCAAGTTATCCAGGAAGTTTTCATGAATTTTTAGACCTACCACTCTAAAATGCCTTGTGTTGTCTGGCATCAGAAAGGTAAAATGCCTGAATCCATCAAATTAGCAATTCACCATTGAAAAAATGAGCTATATTGTTATCATAGATGTACATGCTAATTCACTGCTATTGCTCCTGCATTATACATATATATATATATATATATATATAATTATTTTTCCCCCAGTGCTTTTATAAACCTCCAAATGAGGTTCCTTCTGTTGAGAGATTTAATTGTTTGTATATGTTTTCCATGGGAATGATGAAAGCCAGCTAGAATTACTGCTGAGTGAACTACAGGAGTCCAGGATTATGATGAATGGGAGCAGTGAATGATCAGTGACTGATGTAAGCAAAGTATTACTGAATTTGAAGCACCTATAATTAGAGGGACATGATACCTCAGCATAACATTGCAATGTCAAACATGGGACAAATACAGTATTTGTCTTTAAGTACTGAAAGCTTCTGAGCAAGAAATTAGTTAATCACAAAATGGCATGTGGTTCTTACACAACAAGTGAACTCACCCATTGCACAGCTTCAACAGAACAGGTCTCATTTACATCAGGGCTGAATTTGGGAAGTGAGGACTAAAACATTGGGAAATGTTCCTTCGGAGCTTGAGCTGACCCTGGTCACACAGTCCTGCCATCCCATTACAAAGTTTTGGTCTCATCACTAACCAAGAAATGACTCTTTCCTCCTACAGCTTCTCATACTTGCTAGGTTCCTCCCTGAGACACCTCGTGTAACATTACTTTGTGCCCAGGTTGCTGCCTGGAAATAGCTGATTTGCCCTCTTGAATTTGAATGAAGTGGGGGGTTTTATTTCTTTGTCCAGCAGGAGACATGGCTCACAGACTATGGGGTGGCTATGTCAGGATATGCCAGGCGGCAGCTGGAAAGCTTACCTCTAAGGATGGGATTTACAGAGCTGTTGATCATGCTTAAAAGCATGTGACCCATATACAGGAAATCACGGAGATAAAGAAATCCTGTTTTTCTAGTAAAACTCATTTCTGGTGAAATCTAAGAGTTTCTGAGGCATAACTCAAACCTGATTGTGGGCAAGAGCAGGCTATTGAACTATTCTATTGAACATCACTTCTGGAGGAGAAACCAAGCAGGTCAAAGTAATTTGCTTTAATTAGAGGAGACAGAAAGTGGACAGAATATTGGTTTTTGAAGGCAGGACATCGAGAGTGCAGATCTTTACCTCCTGTACAAAGGAGTATGTATAAACAGAATACTGGTGGCGTACAGTGGACCTCAGGTTCACCTCAGTCCTCATTTCCTTCGGTTCTTTTGACACCACTGAAGTGTATTAATACTTCTCTGGCAGTATTTCAAGAGAGAAGGGATATTAGGAAATGCAGCAAGAGTGGAGAAAAATAAATGATCATCAGTAATGTCCTTTTAACATTATGTGAGTAGAGGGGGAGTGTGAGCATGTGCACACATGTAAATAATCTGGATTTAAACTGATTTTTAGATTAAAAGCTGTCAGATGCATAAAAAGAACAGAAAAAAATGTCTCTTTTCTGTATTGCCCACATTTGGATAAGCTTGGTTGGTAACAACTGTAAGTAAAGAAAAATATTAGAAGAGCAATTCATAGTGGTGCTGCCCAGGGAAGCAGTTGACTTGCTGTCCCTGGAGGTATTTAAAAGGCATGTAGATGCAACACTTAGGGACATGGTTTAGTGGTGGCCTTGGCAGTGCTGGGTTATCAGTTGGACTCGGTGATCTTAAAGGTCTTTTTTCAACCCAAACAATTCTATGATTCTATGCTCCTTTAGGAGAAATAACTGGTAACTGGTCATGGTGTTTCATACAGGCTTTGTTAAATTTCTTTTCCTTTGGAAAAGAAATTTTCCTTTTCTTTAAAGGAAAATAGATCAGGGCCAGCACGCTGTATATATTAGCAGGTTAACATACTGGGCCATACTTGCACTTTATTGTAAATGTTTTTGGTACTTCTTCTAAGTCTGTGTTTACCTTGGGTGTTTTCTTAGTTCACACGTGAAATAACAGCTGGGACTTGCCAAAATATAGCAGTCAAGTGCTGTACACGTAGTAGCTTTAAAACTAACACAGGTGTCCTAGATCCCTTATGCAGAATAAACAGAAGCACACGATCAAGTGTGTCTGATTACTCTCTCCTGGAAATGACGTGTCTTGAAATGCTTGATCTGACAATTGCTCTGGTCTCTCAAGAAAGATGCATCACATAGGTGAAATGCTGTTGATCTCTACAAACAAGTATACCATCTTTTCTTTTTTTTTTTTTTAATAGAAATGTAGTATCATGACCTGAATCTGCCGATTTCCACCCTTTTACTTTTGTTCAGAGGAAGGGCAAGTACATTTAAGGAGCTCAGTTCACTCCTGGGTCACACCAGGAGCAGAAGGACAAGACCTTGATCCCTAGAAAGACCACCCAGAGAGGCAAAAGCTGCGCTTGCCTGGGAGAGAGGTAAGGCAAGAAGGTCCCGATGGTTTTCCTCCAGAGCCCAAGCCGTGAGTACCAGCAGCCTCACCAGCAGAAGCCCAGGGGCCCTGGCCGTGCCGAAGGGGCCTGTTTCTTCTCAGTGTGAGTACACCTCATCTGCTTAGTGCCCGCAAGGCTGCCTGTGAACAACAAAATGCAATTGCAATGAGCTGCTCAGGTTTTTTTATGGTAGCTTTTTCTTTTGTTGAGAGTTTTTGTTTCCATGATTTTACCTTGTGCTGCTGTTTCTATATCTGAAAGAGAAATAAAAGGGGATACGGTACAGCAATGGCAGCTACTACACATGGAGGAGGAACCTGCCATGGCTTGCACAGCTGTAGCCAACTGGGATTGAGTGAACGTTCAAGAATCCCACTGATAATAATGCACAGGAGGAATGGGAATTCAGGGCAATATTCGGGGAATTTTGTTCTCAGAGCAGTTTTGGCTCCACAAAGATGACATACATTAAAGTCATATGCCTGTGGGGACACCTGGGCCATCTTGTTGCCCGCATGACTGACTGGAAGTAGGTAAACAAGCCTAGGCACATAGGAGAAAGAAGAGCAGCTGGCTGCTTCTGTCGAAGTAGTATTGCTTTGCAAGGGTACCGTTCAGAGCAGCACCCGAAGTATTATAAGTGGCGGCACTCACTTGGCAAGTTCTCTCAACAGGAAGTTGCATTTTGCATAGTAATTTCATAGAATTTCTCATGAAAGTGTATGATTCCTATTATCTGTAAGGACAGCAATTAAGCTGTTGGAAAGGAACTGTCAATTCTCTGGAATGTACTCAGTTTAAGAATTTGTGAGACTGGAGAGAGGTTTCCTATACTAAAAATACAGTTAGTTTTGACTAATGCATTTGGATTATTAGCTCTAGCATACAAGATCCTATGGAAGTATCTGGGGGGTTACTTCATAAATTAAAACCTGGGAATTTACTTCTAATTACACCATGAAAATGTAAAGACTAGAAAAAAATTACCTTAGAAGGGTTAATTATGTTAATGTCCAATGCCAAACCACTTCTTTTTTGCTGCTGGGCTAATGTAAACTAAACTTCAGATGTTGCCCATAGCTGTGCTGGGTCTCTGCCTGAAAGATTGTCGCTTTTTCCAGCTGTATCAGTTGATCTGATGAAAGATATTGCTTCTCCTCAGGGCTTACCTTGCTGTTTTTGTAGATATCACAGCTCAGTAAATCTTACTGTTTCATCCTGATCTCTCTGTAGAGGTAAAAGTGTCTTGGATTCAGATCTAGATTCCTGAATACTTTTCTTGTAGGTAATGTAATACATTTAGTGTTCCACGTTGTGCCCGGTCAGGCCAGGATTAGCGCGGCATTAATTGATTGCAGGGGATCAAGGAAGTGGATTAGAGCTGCTTCACAACCAAGAGCTGATGATCCTGAAGGTAAACTCCTCCACTTGGGGACATGAGATGAAGAAAGCAAGATTTAATGAACTGCTTTGAGAAAAGGGTAAAGCCAGTCTATGTTCTGGTTTCCCAGTATATTCCAGTTATCCCTTGGGATAACTATATTTTAATACAATGCCAGCTTTCTTTTTAACACAATCCTTGAAATTTCTTTTAGGCCACCTAAAATGTCATGGCTTTTTCCTTCATCAATCAAAACATATTTTTTTTAACTGCAGGATGTTTGTTCAGTAGAGCTTGCTGTTTTTCTTTCATTGATTTTCTTTTTAACACGCAGTTGTTGAAAACTTAATTTTTAGTTTAGTCAGCTTTGTTCAAGATGCATTGCTGTTCCAAGTAGAATTTGTGGTATGTTTTCTGCAGTCCAGTGTAAGGGACGTACAGCATGATGGATGATGTTTGGAATGAAAAGCTGAATGAATACAGGCATTACCAAAGCTGCTCCCTTGATTTGAAAAGAGAAATCCCTTTCTTTATTACTTCTTGATAAGGAATTTACAGGGACACAGTGTAGGAAAAAATTCCCGCTGAAAAATAAATGCTACTTTAGATTTAGCAGTAAGATGTAGTTTGTGGGGTTTAGCTTTTGTATAAAAACATTGTAAACATGAAAACATTTTTGAAGTGTCTGTGGCGTGCTTCTATTTTGACTTCATGGTCACTTATTAATCTTTTTATGTAAAATTGATACTTCTTCCCCTGGAAAAATTTTCTCCTATCCATATTAGTGCTGCCCACTCAATGTTAGTAGCAAGCACTGGTTATTGCTACTTTTTTATTTCTGCCTAGCAAAGCCCATACAGTCTTCTAATGTCTGAAAGGTTAATTTGCTGCCTTCAAAAATGGCATATAGTGACCCAAGTGAATGATGTTAAGTTTTCAGCAAGGCCAGAATGTACTATTGCCATCAGGTAATCTCCTGAAATTCAGCAGTTTAGGGATTTTCTCTTATTCTCAGATGGGGAAAAAAATGACCAGCTTGTACTGCATCAGGGTCCATAGAAATATGATCTGTGGGCAGTAGGGCTCTGTCTTGTGGCAAAACCAGATTGTAGCTGATACGGCATACAGAGCTTTAGTAGGACTATTGTGTCAGCAACACCCCCCCTCCATCTAGTTTGGCTGCTGGGCTCTTTTTGCTCTGTGGATAACTCAGAACAGGGACCACAGCTGATTGCCAGGGTGTTCCTCTTAGTAGTGACAGAGGAGCACATATTCTCAGTGACTACTCAGTGTCATACCCTTGAGAACCGTTGTCTATATTTGTACTGTTGGAAAACAAGCCCTAAGTGCCTAAGCACCGTGCCAGTTTGGGTGGGCTTTAAGAAATGAGGAACTGTGGGGTACAGCCTGCTTCTCCTACCTGCAAAATAGATTTGCATTGCCTCCATATTTTTAGCAACTGGCATGCCTTGGAGAGGATATAGATGATGTTCTTCAACCACTAGTTTTTTTATCTGCATTCCTAGATCACTAGGAAAGCAAGCATGGTGTCAGCAGGGCTAATGTCATGGTATCAGATCTGTGCATCCAACACATACACGGCAAACTGGCCAGGACTGAAACCCACTGACCAGAAGGAATGCAGCTCTGTAACTGCAGGATGGTGACACATGGGAATCTACACACACAGTTTATTGTCTCCGTGTTAGCTCTCAGTTGTGTGGTGTATTTGGCCACGAAAAGCATTATAACGTTTGAGAATGGAAGATAATAATGGAGCAGTATATTTCAACACCACATCAATTTGTATGCTTAATTTAAATACTGCAGTTGTCTGCCCTGTGGCTTAATTAGCACAGCATGAAATTAGCATGAAAAACTGCAAGTTCCTGCTGTAAAACAATCAAACAAATTATCTCTTCCACAAGCAAATTCTTGTTATAATTTCAACAGGCTGAATTTTCAGCTAGCGTGAACCTGCAGAGCCTCCTGTTCCAGATGTGATTTTACACCACCTAAGATTCTGGCCCCAACAGCTTTATATATATATATATACATATATATATATATATATATATATATATATATACATACTCTAATAGTG
>JAVJGJ010000037.1:90612654-90628826 GCA_035590215.1 Microhierax caerulescens
AAGATTCTGGCCCCAACACATTTATATATATATATATACATATATATATATATATATATATATATATATACATACTCTAATAGTGCTGCATTGTAAAGGAGCAGCAACAGATTTACATGTAGGCAAAACATCAGGCTGTAAGGTCCTAGAGGTCCTAGAGCAGAAAACACAGCCCTCCAAGCAGTTTGAAGGCTGGCGAAGTCAAAGCATGCTGATCCAACAGCATAATCTTGAAAATACGGTGACAAATAGGAGAGTTAACTAATAACTTCATTCTGAATTGCTGAGCACAGGCAGAGTTGGCCTCCATACCTGCAAAATAGGTTGTTAGCTCATGTGATTATCTTGCTGATAACACAGAAATCGCCCAGGGAACAAGCTGTTGACCACTGCTCAAACGCTGACAGGTTCCCCCCCTCCACCTCTCCCCTGACATCCATCTCTCCTGCCCCTGCCTTTCCTGGTGCTAGTTGCCTGTGAGGGACAGGGACATAGGAACCCTCTATCTCATGCAAGGGAGTGACACGAAGAGCCTGGAGCTTCCCAGGGGATGGCACTGGTGCCTTGCTAGAGCAGCTCCCGTCACTGTCACTGATTTCAGGAGGGTCCACTGCTGCTCTCTGAGCAACACATTTCTAACTCTTCTGGTGGTAGAGAAAAGCTTTAAAAGCAGAATTCCTGACAGCTCAAAAAGCAAAGGGTAAATAAAGGAACCCCATTTTTCAAGTCAAAGCTTCTTTGCTTTCACTTGCTTGCCTTTCCTCCGGCTGCGGCTGAACCCCAGGGCTGCAGCGCTCTGAACAAGAGGCAGCTGGCACACGGAGCTGGGGCAAGCTGGGGCTCCCCCTCCTCTCCTCTTCCCTGTCAGCCCCACACCTGCGGGCAGGGGACGGGTGAGAAGCCCTCCACCACCACCCCACAGCTGCAGCACGTAGCGGAGGACAGGAGGAGGTTAGTGCAGAGCTGTGCACACGGGTGCGATGGGGATGCAGAAATGCTCTTGGCTGGACGTCGTCAGACACGAGAACATGCTGCTTCCCAGAGGGGCTTTTGTCCATCGCTAAGCAAGCCCAGTGCCCGCTTTCAGAACAGCCTTTCAGACGTACCCCTGAAAAGGAAAAAGGAAGTTTTGAAAGGTGGGATCTGAGGAGAGGAAGTGACTCATGGGCTCAAAGAGAGACGGGCAGGGAGCAACAGCCGGCTGAGGCAGCAGAAGCGATCCCCAACTGTGCCGAGTCGTGGGAATGGGGGTGAGGAAGGAGCCCAAGGCTGGGGAAGCTGAGCTTCAGGAACAGCTACAGTCCTACGCTTGCCGCCTTGGGCGTAGGACTTTTAATGCGTCCCCTCATAGCCAGCTCCCAGGCTTACCAGCGTGCCGGGCTGCCCTGTGCATGTGGTTTGGAGGTGACTCCAGCTGCCCCCCAGCCAGCAGAGCCTCAGTGGGCGCCATGGGGTGCTGGCCACCGTGCCAAGGGTGCAGCATCCCTGGCACGGCCACCCTGCCTTCGCCAGCTGCATGGGCACACCATCGCCTGCCCCAGCGCCCCAGCCGTGGCTGCAGCCCTTCCTAGGGTGGTCTGAGCAGGGGGAAGGGTGGCTGCGATTTGGGTGAAGAACAAGAGATTTTTGCCCTCATTTTACATTTTGCCTTTTGTCACTTTTAAGCAGTAAGGGCAGACATGGGTTGGGTTTTATGGGGTTACATGAGTGATATGACATGAGAGTTGCGTTTCAGACTTTTGCACTGGTCCTTTGCAGAGCTTCTCTGTCAGGGCGGACTTTTCTCCATCGATGGGATGCCCTTTTTTACCTGACTAAGGCATGAGCTCATCTCCTGCACCCTCTTCTGTACCTTGTGATCTGTGTAGCTTCTGGTAGAACAAGTTTTCTCTCCTAATGAGGAAGGTCTAATGGTCAGGGCTTTGTGAAAACTAAATGAGGAATTTCCTGGCTTTCAAACAGTTTCCCCCCTTAATTATGATGTTCTAATAATATCTTTTTTTTTTTTTTTTTTTTTTAATTAACCGATCTCTACTTGATCCCTCATGTGCAGGGTACTCAAATAATAAACTGGCTGCAATTCTGTACAGTGTCTCCTAGAAAGGAAGTGAGGCCAGAGATAACATGATGTTACCTTTTGTTCCTTTTATTTATTTATTATTTAAGTATCTTTAATGAGTTGTCCTATGGACCAAGTAAGGTAGATCAGGTAACAGTGCACATTTTGAATTGAATTAGATCCTTTTTTGTTGAGATCAGTAGTGTTACAGGACTCACTCACCACTGTAGCTGAGATGTGCACTACAGGAATATTGCCAATCTAAGTTTTACTGACTTTTGCTTTGTGGCAATGACTTGCCTATTTGTAATGTGTGTGTAAACAGAACTGCATATTAATGAAGCACTTCAGGCATCGTTTAAAGCGTCTTCTTCCCCAGAGGACTACAGAGTTAGAACTGGGAAAGAACGATTTCCTCCATCGCTGAGGTCACAGGAGTGGAATTAAAACAAATGGGAAGTGTTTGCTGAAAAAGCTGAAAATAATGCTCTACAATTACATCTGCAAAAGCTGTAGGTAATTACGTTCTGTGTGCACCTCCAGAACCAAAGCATCACAAACACACACAGCGTCCTGCAGACAGCCTTAGCCAGTTATTAGCTGAAGCTTGGTTTGAAAAATGTTGCAATTGAAACCTGTGAGTATTCATTGGGGGAAAGACGTATGCAAGATGTCTTTTCTTCTATGCCCAGAAAACACAGCAGTGTGTTGTAGAGCCTTTCCTGAGAGTTAATAAAGGTTGACACTCAATTCTTGGCTACAGCAAATGGAGCTCATCTAATCTTCATTAATTTTACTTGGTTGTTTAAAGAAACAGTGTTTTCATGTGTCAGATCCTGCTATTGTATCTTACCTTTGTCCGTCTAGGCTTTTCTGTACTTTAAGCTTTTCATTTTTTCCCATATCAATAAAACTAGGACTTGCATCCTGAAGATCTCGACCTGGCAAAGGCAAACAAATTATTTGCTATGTACTGTATTATCATGTCAAACTTCTTGGGCTTTTCCTAGGATCTGCTTTTGTTTTAGTCAGACCATATTGAACTGGAAGAACCATCATATCAGGTATTTATAGTAAGGAATCATGACTTATACTTGATAATTTTAATCTTCTCTGGTAAAAGTGCATAACCATTGGGTCTGGTGAGTCCATTTTGACCACCTGCACAGTTTCTTACTTATTTTGTATTCTCGTCAAAGTAATGCTTAGTTAGATCAATCAGTGACCAGCTGATTGATATGCAAATAGCATAGCATACATAGATAGCAAGGCATACGGTATGTCAGTCAAGATTTTGAAGTATTTCTCCATGCTAGTCACTACAATCACTAATGTTTAAGGTATAAATACTTGTAGGATCACCTCAGTGCTCCATGACACTGTGGTCCTCACCCTCTCACCCAAAGAATCAGCTTTTCCCCAGTTATTACCTTAGCCATCAGCACTTACAAGGGAATAAACCCTGGTAATCGTGTGAAGCAGCCCCTAAGGCCAGCCTGTAAATAACGTCACTCGTGTTTCCATGCACCTGATGGTGTTACACAGATACAGCAGCAGAGCTCAAAACTACGTTCCTAAATGCTTATGTATTGTATGGCATTTGGCTGTCTACACCATTCCATCCTTACCTGTAACATGTATCTTTTTTGGCATACTAGAACTATTATGAGTTGTACCAATAACTGTCAGGACCAAATTTAAAAGGGTCTTCCAATACAGTTCTATGTGTATCAAGTGTCACTGTCCAGAACTTTTGCCTCTATGTGGATCTTGGTGAATCAGCAATTAGTATATTTCTTTGAATCCCAAAGACAGCTTAATTATTACTCCATTTTTTCATTGCCAACCCCAACATGCCGTTACTTATATTTATGAGAGGTTATGGGCTCCCTCTGGTGGCTTTTCAAAACCAGAAAATTAGTAGAGAACATCAATAAAGACCCCAGTAGTTTTGTGCATAAGAAATTGCTGATCATTTGCAGAATGCTGCACATTTAATTCCTCCTCTGTCTGTCACCCCACTTGTTTTTAAGTTGAGATTGTTTCTTCTATCAAGGCATTTTACTGTGTTGATGTATCTTGAGAGAGGAAAAATGCATATTGAAGCATCAGAGGGCAATAAGGTAGGCAATTCTGCTAAGGGTCTGTGCCTTCATTAATGGTTTCACCAGCAAAACCTGCATGTCTGTTAGTTCTTCAACTCCTGCATTGGATTTGATATGGCTCTGTAGCTATTTACAGTAGAGAAACATTGTTAAATTATTTTTTTCTTGGTAGCTACTGTGAAAATTAATGGTAACATAAACAGAGTCAGACCTCACTCTTAAATAGACATTTTCTCAATGTAGCATTTATACCTGAAGGCTGAAGGGGAAACAACAGAAGAAAACCTTGACATCAACGATGAGTTTCTCTCTCTCCCCAGGCGCAAATACATGGATATGGCTTTTGCCGGTGAAAAGAGAACTTGTATAGGAATGTTCCGCACTAATTCACAGCTAATTACAAACATACAGAACATGCAAGGTGAAAACTGCTTCTAATCATGCTCTCCTTCTGCGCTGGCTTGCAGGCGGTCTGGCAGCAGGCTAGAATTTCAGTACAGGCGAGCACGTGGGGGCCGAAGCCCCAACTCGGCAGCCGGGTTGCTCAGATGCCAGCTGCACATCTGCTGCGTGACTGCCGGGAGTGTTTGGGCAGCCAGGTGATTATCAGAGCCCAGGATTGTCTCTGGGACAGTCCCCTCGCCCTGTATTATCATCAGTCCCCAGGTTTTTTTCCCAGATCAATTGCATGATGGTCTAGAGAGGAAAACGGGGAACTACCTTTGATCTGTAGGAGTCCAGAGGCATTGTGGTTACACTTCCTATCGGTTTTCCTGCCTTTGGAAGTAGAAAAGCTTTTTCCATTGTGTTCAACTTAAACAATAGTTGGAGGGAAGGGAATAAGACTTAGAATTGAGAAAGAGTTCTACTCTCAAAGTGCAAAAGTGTGTGGTTGTGTTCAAAATACCTCTGAGCTACTGTAAATTTTTGGCTGATTAATTTGATCCTTCTGTCCCATTTGATGAAAATTCAGGAAACAAATCAGTTGTATTGAAATAACATGACTTCCACCTTTTTTATTTTGATTGTATTAAGCTGATATTATGGGCTAATTTGGTCACTGGCCATAGGAAATTGCCATTTAATTTAATATTAAAATCAAATTTGGAGTTAGAAGAAGGATGAGCAAAATCCTGGCCTCATGACAAAAATGGCAATGCTCCCATTTTGTTCCATAGAACCAGAACTTCTACCCACTGACTTAACAAAGTCTTCTTATTCAGCTCTGCATGTATAATTGTATTTCTAAAATCTGTAAGTAGTTCCTATCAGGTGGTCCCCCTGCCTCTGAGGGTGAGTGTTACAGGTGTTATTTGCATATTACAATTAGGAAACATGCCTTTTTCGTTAATAATAACTTTTACTCCACCTAAGGAATTCGTTTAATATTCAGACTTTCTGCCGTGAGTGCCAGCAAAGGGCTCAGTCCTGTACGGTGCTGAAAACCCTGGCTCCCATCTAGCAAGGCACTTAGGCATGTCCTTAATCTTAAACACGGCTCTAATCCCCAGGACTTCACCTAATAAAGCTAATGAGCTCAGAACCCTGCAGATGCGACCCCCAAACTTCCTCTCCATTGGTCTTCTGCAGAGCTTCCATAGTTTTGTTATAGTAATATGGTAAGAATTAAGCCAATGGCATTTAAGGTATTGTTTTAAAAATACTGCACAAAGATAATACATGCTATATCATACAGTAGATCAATTTTCAAACCAGGAAAATGAAGTTTTCTGCAAGCTTCAGCTCCTTTGTTTTTTCATACAATAAGGAACACTCCTATAGCATCTTACATGGTTTTGATTATAGTATTTGTGATTCTTTAAATATTTATTCTTCAGCAGTTAGGAAACTTGGTGAAGGGGAACTTTATAAACATTTATCATGGATCAAATGTTCACGTGGAAAGGAAATGAGGCTCTCTCTTCCTATAGGGTAAAAGTACCTTTTCTTAAAAGCTGTGGCCTGAATTCGGCAGAACATCTTGATTCAGGACGATGATCGAGAATATACCCAGCCTTACACATGTTCAAGTTCTGTGAAAGTGCTCAACTCCCCAAAACACATAAATGCTGCCCTGAACTGGTGTCTGTTCTACTTAGCTGCCCACAGATCACTTCAGCAACGTTAGATGTGCCATTCGGCACTCACAGCACACAGCTCTCCAGAAGACAGATGAGTAAACTCTCCCTTCACCACCTGAAAGATTTGTTTGCTTTGCGGTGATTGGCAGTGGTGTCATGTGAAATACCACCAGGCAAATTCCATTTGATTAAATAATTATCACATATGACCGAAAAATGTACCATTATGTGTGAAAACAATTTCAAACTCCCCAAATTCCCTCTACTTCCTTCCTTGCTCTGTTAATTGCTCTTTCATAGGCAAGTGAAAGAATTATTGACTTTAAACTAAAAAGGTTCCAGGATAGGTACAGTACTTGGAACTTTAATTATTCTGTGATGATTAAAAATTTTACATGGCTTATTTAAAACAGCTTCCCCAAGCAGAGGTGGCAACTGTATCACTTGACGGACCCCAAGTAGTTTTCAGCATATTCAATCCCAAAGAACTTTTCCTAGGAAGCGGCTGGAACTGGAAGGAGATTGTTTTTGCCTCCTAAGGCAAATAATTAGGGTCTCTTTTTGTGGCCCAGTCTTTCCAGGCTCTATCTGGGCAGAATTCCCAGTGACTTCAGTGCAATTAGGTCTATTAGAAAGACTCGCAGGATGGCTTCCAGTTCTCTGAACGGTGAAAGACAATGAAAATGGTGTGTGCCTTGTAAATAAATATGGTCAACCAGGTACAGGCACAGCTGTGATTTAAATGGGTGCCTGGGGTCAGGGCAGCACAGCTGGGCACCACTGGCTGCTTGCTGTGACATGGGATCATGCTCACACTAGTAGTGCAGTAAAAACATTTTTAACTGTTTAACTCAGCTGACACTGAGACGGATACGCGAAGAAATCTTGGCCCCACAGAGCCTGGCAGAAGACCCATCATCTCTTCCTGACTTCCAGTCGTGGTTGCACTTCTTTTGTGTGCTTCTCTGCCAGCCACCCTCTGTAGAGCCAGCTGCCTCTGTAAGAGGTAGTGTGTGGGTCTGGCTGGTGGGATGAGGGTCTCCTGTGATGCTGCAGTGCCACCCTCAGCTGACAGTCGCAACATCAATTGGCTAGAGTATAATAGGAGGGCATCTGTAGGGAAAGGTGGGCTGGATTCTTTACCTGAATTGGTCTTCCTCTTCAAGGTTCTTTCCTTTTTCTTTTTGTTCTTCGTGGTTTAGGCACTTGCTTTCAGGATGAAGGCCTGGCACAGCACCTTCTGTCATCAATAGGAACCCTTCCTCTGACTTGCAGAAAGAAATGTAGTCCTTCTTTTGTTCGTTTTAGGTTTTTTATCTTCTGAAGTGCTTTGTCCAACTCAGTCTTCAGATATCTTCCAAATACTGCTTTGTCTATAAAGGCTGTGCTAAAAAGTGTTTCACTCTTCTGCTGTGTGCGTTTGATTGTGCAGCATTTCTGGATTTACTCCGAAAGTGGCATCCCTCCACCCTGGTCGGTATCTGTTGATGGTATTACTCCAGACAAGCCTGACCTGTTGAAATGCAATGTTTCTCATACTAGCTTCCCGAACTAGCAAAGCTGTTGCTATTTCAGGTGGCTTAAAAATATGTGCACAGTTTGTACTCTGAATGTTTAATAAGCTTAAAACATGAAATATATAATGCAGCTTGAACTTTCTAGTGTTATTTCATCACCGAAAAAGCAAAGTCTTGAGGCTCAGCAATTGCCTTTGTCAGAATGTAAATTCCAGCATGTAATACCCAGGCTGTATGTTTCAGGAAATCAGTATTAACCTATTAGCATGCAGTTTTCCTTGGAGAAGAGCCATCTTCACACTGAGCCTGTATTCCTGCTTCAAACCTTCCTGTCACTGTTCCGTATCCACGACCCAGCCTAAGGCTGCCTTTGACGGTTCTCCAGCCATTTCCTGCATACTGCACTAGCACTAATTGAAAATTTGGGTGGCCTTGCTTATTTATTTTCCTGGAATGTAGTGGGTTATATTTTCATGGCACTTTCTCAGCAGTGCAACGTTTCAATTTCAAAACCGCTGCAATATGAGGAAAAGTACCCCCCAAAATTAAAAAAATAACAATAAAAACCGGCATACCTTTGATTAATTTTTACAGTAGTTCTTTTGTAAAAATATATAATGGAAAAAGAATTCAGTGTTGCTTTTGTCTTTCGAGATCAGAGGCAAGAGCAGCAATTTAAATACATGTACAAGATGATCACATGCAGACACAATGAGGCATGAAACTTTAAATGTACAGATGCCGTGGAAATGAAAAGATAATACAACGTGTATTCTTTGCAAGTCTTGCAGAGTTCAAAAGCTACATAATGTGTGGGGAGGGATGAGAGAAGCAGCCCCCCTGCATGCTCTAGGAAAATTCCAACTGTGTCTGGATGTGCCATTGGCACTAGCGCCATACTTTGCCTCCCTGGATTTCTGCAGGAATGTGATTCCACAGCATCCAGGGTTAGTGTGTCACGGTTACCTCTGTGCTTGGAGGTACATGTGCTTGGCTATGGGTGTCCGCATTAGATGTCAAGTTTTGATCAAATATTTTCCCCATTCTGTCCCCAGAATTTCGAACCTACATTTTTTCTTCTCTTCTTGATTAATCATTTTGTTTTATTGCTATTTTTTTGGTGTGTGCAAAAATTAAAGGTTGGCACAACCAAGGCAACCTCAACAAATAGTAGCCTGTTTGGGTTTTTTGCTAATACACTTAGGTGCAACAATTGAAGCCTTTTGGGCATCATGCTTTGTTCCCCGGCATGCAGGCATACAGACGTGTTTAACAATAAATATCCCATTAAGATGTTCATTTGTATCTCAGAAGTTATTTAGAGGAAAAGTGAACTGAAGACAGAGTTTGTTTTATTCCTACAGGCACATACCTTACGGATTACCCACCTATTCAAATTTATAGATGTTTCATAATGGAGACAAAACTGGAGGCTGAAAGGAAGAGAAATTTAAAAAAAAATGTCTGCTCCTATTTCTGAGTTTTCAGGATGCCATTTTTCAGGTTTTACCTATAACTGAAATTTGGAGACTTTTTAGTCAAGCATTTTCTTGTAAATGGGCAAAATAACAAATAAGCAGGGTGGGTGTGTGTGTGTGTGCTTGGTTTGTTGTGGGGTTTTGTTGTTCATTTTTAACAGAGACAGTCTCAAATCAAAATGTCAGCCTTCGCATCCTCCCATTTCTAGTTCCTTCTCTGAAAAGACTAAATCTCCTTACTGGGGTAGTTCAGATTTGGAGTGGACCTCTCCAGCCTGTTCCAAATCCTATTTCCAGACTCCCTCACTATACATATCCCAGAGAGAAGGTTGATTTTGGCAGTTGAAAAGTGCCCCAAGCTAAGGGTAGTGTAGCAATCGATCAAAGTCTATCTTGCATGTGCATGTTGTGCCTTGTTACAATTAACAGTGAATTCTGGTTCAGCTGGATATTACAAATTCCCTGAAGTGTAACACAAGTGAATAAATGAACACTTCCCTCTATATTTATGGCTGGTTAATTTTGCCTTGTAATCAATTAGGAAAAATGGGTTAAAATGGAAGAAGACGGTGCTCTCCCGGCCCTGTCGCCCTGCTGCGCTGAGGGTTTCTGTTCCTTGTCAAGGGTGCAGCCGCACCACCAGCTTGGCATTTGGCACAACTGAGGCACAGCACAGCATGGGAGAGACTCTGTGGTGGGCACAAGGGGCACTTTCAAAAGTGGGTTTGCTGCCCATAGAGGGAATTCTTCTTGTGTAATCACCAGAACATAATCTGCTTTAGAAGACCCTTTCTCCAGGCTTTTTCCTTTGCTGCTGACGAAGATGGCACCAAAGGGTGTTGGGTTTTGGTGGTTATGCTCTGGAGGAGAGAGCAGATACATTAGCTGCAAGTTGGAACTCTTACTGTCCTGAACAATAACTAGCAACTCACATTTGCAGATGACCATCAATGTACTAAAATCCTCTAATTTTGATTTATTTTTTTCTGCAAATATTCCTTTAAATAAAACACCAGGATTTCTGTTAGGTCATGACTGGTGTTGTCTTTAACTGCAGCTGATAGCTTTGGGAAATGGAAAAGGGAAATGGAAATCAATCTTGCCAGTTTTCGCATCTTTTTTCTGTTGCTAGAAATACTTGCACAAGCCAAAAATATTGTCTAATCCTGCCACTTGCTCACAACTGAATCATACACAGGTCTTAAGTGGCCAAATGCAAGGGTATCAGCATAGAAGGCTGGCCAGTGCATAGCAAGAGCCAAACACAAACCTGACACCGATTCTAGTCATTGCACAGGGCTTTAAGGCGCCTTATGAACTTGCCTAGTACATCCCACCTCTTAAGGAAGGACTGACTATAGCACCAGGAATAGCATCGTTCCTGTAGGTGCTTTATCTAGCCAGTTCTTAAAGGCTTCCAGTGAAGGAGGTTCAGCCCATTTCCTAAATAACCTATACTGGTATTTCATTGTCTCTAGTGGTGTAGTTCTTCCTAATCTCTCACCTGAATGCTCTCAGTAAGTGTCTCCTCTTTATTGTCCTGTGCCTCTCAGATACGGGAAACTGACTCTTAACCACTGCTTTGGGACTTCCATCAGACCTTCAGAAGTGGGCAAATATTGCCTGCAAGTTGGATTTTGATGTGCAAAACACAATAAATAATAATAATAATAGCCATAAACAGCAAGTAGAGACAGGACAGAATTATTTGTTCTAACTGTATTCAGATATTGACCATAATGTGTATTTTAAAATGTGTGTCTCAAAGCAGGTTCTGGAAGTGTGTCTGATAGGCACTTGGCCCTTTTGAGAGAACAGCCCTGAAATCTGTAATGTGCTTGAGTAGTTTTACTGGTATGACCAGTCCCACGACCACAATAGGACAAGTCACACGAATAAAGTGAGTCAGTCTTAGCTGTGGGCAGAACGGGACTGGGGGTTGCTGAGTCCAACGGGCTACTTCATGCTCATGCTTAATTTTAAGTATTTGAATTCAGCAGTTTTGGTGAAGTGAATAATAGACCTGAATGTAGTTTAAAGTTAATGGGAACATGTAAGTGCTTTATTGGATGACAGCCAGAGTGCTCAGAACATTGCTGAGCTAAATACAGATTTAACAGTCTAAATTTAGGCCCCCGTCTTTTAATACACTGACCAACATTCTTTTCAGAAATTTCTGTGGAAATTGCTGTAGATCTGAAGTCAAAGCCAAACACCTCACGCAAATGTACTTCTGCATCTAAGAATAAATGTCAGTAAGAAACACTAAAGACTAGAACTGTAAGTTCATTAAAATCAAATATTGTCATGTATTTACTGGGTTTCAGATTAAGCTGTCTGATCAGGTATCCTTGATTGTACATTTAAGGCATAGATCAAAATCCACATTTTAATGTTAATTGCTTGTCTGATATATTAAAATAATTTTTGTCTCTAAGAGGAACTTTGTAACTATATCTAATTGATGTAAAATGTAACCTCTTGCTAACAGCATACAGTTGTGCTAATTTGAATGCAAAGTATCTAAAAAGTTAGTTTTTGAAAGAACAATTATACTTGGCTCAGATTGTATAGTCTAACAAGCCACTTTTCACCATTCTTGTTCCCTTTCCCCCAGCCCTATTTTGTAATTTTCCCTTCACTTTTTCAACACAGGAGAATTAGACATCAGGAGAACAGAATGAAGAAGAGAGGAAAGAAGGAGACAGACAGGGAAACTTAGGAAGAAAAAAAAATACAGACAAGAAGGGGTTTAGAAACAGTTGGAATTTTATTTGTAATATTTGCGTTTATACAAATATCTTTATTTGTGTTTACACACAAAACCCTGCATCACTCATTGCCTTTCAAATACGAATGTGGTTTTGCAAGTATGTATGTGATACAGTTAACTGTGTTATCAGACCTGATTATTTATTTTTATGTACCAATTGCCAAAAAGTAGTCCCTATTGTATTACATATTGAAGAGCTGCAATGGCAAAATGGATCTGGTCCCTGAAATGCGTGTAAAAGAAAGCCATGTTTCTGCAAAAAATTGCGCATAGACATGAAACTACAAGCTAATAGGCACTCTGGCAAGCAAAGAGTGGAGTGGCAAACGCAGTTGACCTTGGGCTGCTGGTTATGTCTTCTCTCTACAGCCACATGTCAGCAGAGCCACTGAATGGGGCAAGTGAGGGAAACAACTGGGTTCCATCAAAATGAGCCTGACTGATTAATAGTTCCTTGTTACTCCGGCTCATTTTCACTAGGATGTATCGGGAAGTGCTGGCTGCTACTGGAGCAGACGCATACTCGCTTCCAGTGAAGGGGAGCCGGGGTGTGCAGGCACTGATGGACTGTCCCACGGGTACAGTTCAATTCAGAACATGAGATCTGATCTCTGCCCTCGCTCAACACAATTTCAGAAGCCTGTGAAAAAATATCTAATGAACATGTTTATTCCCAAAAGTATGGAAATGAAAGCAGTTGTGCCAGAGTTTCATCTTGTGGAAAAGAGGCACAGAATTTGAAATCTGAAAGACAAAAACTGTCAAATGCTCTTTGAAGTGGTTTTTTTTTTCCTTTGAGAAAGAAATGTGGCAAAATTTTGAATTGATTTAAGCTTCAACTTCCTCCCCCACCCCATCTTTTGTTTTAAAATACACACAGTAGATGAAGGTTAGTTGCAAGAAGTATTTGAACTGATGCAACTTAGTAGTGACACACTTGACAGAGCTGTAGTATTCAGCATTCAGTATTTTTAGCTGCACAAAGTAATTTAATAATTTGTTTCACTGGTGCTGTTTAGAGAAACAATGCCTCTGGGTCAGCAGTGCACAGATTCCTTGGATAGGCCTTGAAAGGGAAGAATTAGGGTGGTGTTAGCCAAGAAAGTAAAACAGTGAGAGAATTTTGTGTACTGTTGGAAATGGTTTAAAGTGCAAAACACTGTATTTTTTGTTTGATGTGGAAAAAGTGACTGTATGTGTTCTGGAAGAAAACTCAAAATATCATGTGCATTAATTTATATGTTGTTTCTCTTGAAGCATACCAGAAATCATCTGGGGGAAAACAGTGATCAGTAAGTTGTTTCTTTCTCTCTCGCCTTTCAGCTAAGATAAATATATTTCACTTCATAATTAAGGTTTCTGGCTTAAACTCCCGGATAATGGTCAAAAATGCTGCCAAGGTCAAAAAACTTATTCCTATACCTATTTATTTAAAAAAAGAAATAGAAGCTTAAGATTAAAGTAGAGCACTTCCTGGATGTTGGTTTGACAACACAGATACAGGTGATTTTCAATTTAAAAGGAAGCAGAAAACAGATGGCCTTGGGAGCATAACACTGAACAGGAAATCTTGGAAATTGAAATATTTGTATGATTTTTTCATAAAATCTATGGCAGCTGCTACACGCCAACATCTGCAGGAATGTTCCATCAATGGATCAAGAAAATAAAGGCAGGTGGAACCAATGAGGTAAATAAAGGTTGCGCAGGAATTATAGATTTGTTAGAGCAGCCAAGGACAGGTTGGGCTTCTTGGCTCTGCTCCTGGTTCTGGTGCCACAGCTCTGGCATGTTACTGATCTCCAGTTCAGAAGACATCTCTCATGGTCATGGGAGCCACCCTCTTAATTTCAATCAGGATTAAAGTTAAGTAAACACAGCAAAAAAAAGGAGGAGCTGGTGAGTTACAGATCAGGTAGCTTCAGTTTGTGGAAATTATCAAGTGAACCACCTGTAAGCATTAGAAGACAGACAAGTAACAGTGAACATGTATTTGTCAAGAACAAAAACCAATCTGATTTCCTTTTGCAAGAAGGCAATTGGTGTTATGCAAAGGAGAGAAGTATTAAAAAGTCATGTATCTTCATTTTAGTAAAGCTTTTGGCAATGTTTCTCAGGAATAAACAAAGACAACAATGATCCAGACTGAAAATTCCATGGGGTCAGAGAAAGCAGGACTGAGGAAGAGTTAGCAAAATGGGACCATTATTAAAATGGAGAGAGGTATTGAAAGAGGTTCCTCAAGAGTCTATCCTGTACCTGATACTACTTATAAAACATCTGAAGAACAGAACAGAGACTAAGCTTATTACGTTTGAGGAGGATGTGAAGAAGAGAGCAGCTAAAAGCATGTTGGAGAATAGAATTAGAATTCAGAGGGATTTTGTCAAACTGAAGATTATTTTTTTTTTTAAGAAAAACCCAAATTCAATAGGTGCAAGTGTAGTCTATTAGACATAGCATCATCAGTTCCCCAGATACAGGAACAGGAAAAGTAAACAGGATTACAGTTGCATAGAAAAAATGTAGAGTGAATCACAGGCTAAACATAAGTCACTGCTGTTATGCTGTTGTGAAAAAGCAAATGCCATACGAGGGGGTTAGGAACAGGAAGACAGCCTGCAAAATAGGCAAAGCAATTCTCTTGCTCTGCTAACCCATGATGCAACTTCAGTTTTAGTTTTTCCTTTTAAAAAAAAATGTTTTTCACCTGAAGCATGCTTGGCTTGGAATGCTGCACTCCCAGAATGACATTGAGTGACTGGAGAAGAGCATAGCAGAGGTCAAGCTTGATTACTAGTTCAGAAATCATTAAATATCAGGATACTAATATGACTCTTTGGATTAATGAAGAAAAGAACATACAGAGCCTTTAAATATGTAAAAGGCTGTGACAGGGAGGAAGCAAGAAATCCATTTTCTGGGCCCAGCAAAGACAGACCTTTCACTAACAGACTGGAATTGCAGTAGGGAGTATATTCAGAGTATACATTAGAAAAAAGACCTTTAGTGATAAGGGTAGGGAAACACTGCAAAAGATTGCCTGAGGAGATGGCAAAAGCACCATACTGGGAAGTCTTTAAGAACAAGACTGAAAAAACAATTTTGTTATAACAAAGGAGTAGTTGATCCTGTCTTGGGGCAAGGGAAAGGACTAGAAAGGGTGAATTCTTAAGGTCATTTTCAACCTTATGCTTCCTAGCTTTTTTCTGTTCCTTAAGTTTCAGTGGTTATAATATTCACCTCGCAAATTCAAAGAAAAGTAGGGAAAGATCTGCTTTGGATTTCACATGTCAAAAAAGTAAGGCAATAGTGGTAAGCTTGAAGGCATTCAGAAAAGAGAACAGTTCTGGAAAGGTGGTAATAAAGTTCAGAATCAAAGTTAATCTGTACAGTTTATCAAGAGAAGGTGTAGGAGTAAATCTGCTTTATTTTACAAACATCTTCAAAAGGAAGATATTTCTGTTAACAATAAGCAGGCTTGCAATGGTGAGACGCTGGAGCTAGATGAATTAATCTTTTCAAGAAACCTTTATATTTCTATCAGTTATTTTTTACATTTTAGGGTAGCATGGTACATGTGAGGGTAACCACTGGGAAATCTTCAAAAGGGCAATGATGGATTTGCCACTTCTTCAACTCTTTAAAATAAAATGAAGATATCTTTCTAAGAAATAACTACAGAAAGATCTTGGTGTGGGAATGGCTGGAGGAAGTTCTACAGCTTTCAATATTCGGATTAGACAAGATGGTCATAATAACCTCTCCTGGCTTTCAGATCTGTTTACACAACTTTGTAGAGAGATGTAATGTTTACAGATTACTGTCAAATCTGCATAAACTGATTAGAAAAAGGCATGAATGAACAATTACTCTTGTGACCTCTATGAGGTGTAATACTTACTATTTACCAGGTCTTTGTATTACAACTTGTGATTTCTTTCCTCAGTTTTAAAAGCGTAAATTAATCTCTTTATCAGTATCTGGAGTTCCATGGAGTAATATATTAGCAGCATTATATATGACAGCAAATATATACTATCTATTATGGTATAAGCATGAAGTTCAGATAAGGCATGTGTAGGGTCCTGCCCCCGGGGAGGGACAGCCCCACGCACCAGCACGGGCTGGGGCTGAGCGGCTGGGAGGCAGCTCTGCG
>JAVJGJ010000037.1:90632555-90646628 GCA_035590215.1 Microhierax caerulescens
CCACTTCCCCGGGGGGTCGAGGCTCTCGCCCGCGGGCGGGGCCGAGTGTCGCGTCCCAGGCCCCGCCTCCGCGCGGGGGTGAGGGGGGAAGCGGGGCCGGAGCTGTCATTAGCGGCCCGTGGGGTGCGGAGGTGTCGCTGTCCCGCGCGTCGCGGCTCTGCGTCAGCCTGCCTGAGGCACCTGCCGGCCGGCCCCGCCCCGCCGCGGGGGTGCGCCGCCCGGCCCCGCTCGCCTCCCCGGGGTCAGGGGCTGCGGGAGCACGGCGGCTGGTCGCCGGGACCCGCCGAGCCACCTGGCGAGGGGAGGAGGTGGCGGCTTCCCGGCTGTGGTAGCTCGCGTCCCTCCTCTCCCAGCCCCCTGACAGGAGACGGGGACCGCCGGCAGGGCGGGGGGGGTCCGCGTCACCCGTGAACCCCCGGGGGAGGGGGGAGCCACACGGTGCCCCGCTGGCGGGTGGGTGCCCGCTGGGTGACGGTGGCTGTGGCAGGCAGCCCTCTGGCCGGGGACCTCGGTGTCCGGCCGTGGGAGCGCTTTGCAGCGCCGGCGGGGCTGGCCCTAGGAGCCCCGGGCCGGGCAGCCGGGCAGCGGCTCCTGCCCTCGTTCGCTTTGTTGACAGCGGCCTGTCAGGGGCTCCTGAGCCCTCCTGTACACGGCGGAACGAGGCTGAATTCAGTCGTTCAGCTCAACGAAGTGTGTGCTTGGGTGTGCTGGGTGGGGAAGGAGAGGACATAAGCAAGGGAAAGGTGAGCTCTGACCTCTGAAGAGCTGATTGCTTGGAGGTCTGATTTTATTTTTTATTTTTAGCTTTGCATTCAGTGCTACTGTGAAGTTTCAAAAATAACTTTCCAAAATGAGTGTGTGAATAGGCAAGTGTAGTAAAAAAGTACCATAGTAAGGAATGTGGAACAAATTAAAATAACATACACTGGTTGAGAGATAACTGTTTTCATTGATATCTAACTGGAAGTGTTACACTTCCTCTGTGACTTAATTTATTGGTTTTTTTTCCCCCTACTTCCTACCTGTTTCTGCATTTCTCCCTCCTTGCAGTCCAAGAGTGTGAGCTGGGTGACCAGATATTTCTTCCTTGTTTCTTCTATATCTTAATTAGGAACCTCAAAAGGGTCTCTTACCAAGAGGAGTAGATGTTTGAAATTGGGAATGATCCCATTTCCAAAAGGGAGTTTCCCATTCTGTCCAGATTAAATCTAGACTACAAATATTCATTCTTTAAGTTTAGTTTAAAATCATAATCTCACTTCAACTTTCCAGGCTTTCTGATCATTCTGAAGTAAACAATCTTGTTTCTCCTTTAGTGATTTGTGTGCATTTCATTACTGTAAACTTTGTGGGGTTTTTTGCTTTTGATAAAGCTGTTGAAACAGTTAAAGGACTTTGTTGTGGTTTTTTTTTTTTTTATTAAACTGCAAATAAACAAACTTGTGGCTTAGGAAAACAGGTCTGTTTTCTTCCTTTACCTTTTACTTACCTGAAGAAGAAAAGCTCTGTAATTCTTGATTCTCTGTTTCTATGGTATTTATCACAGCTTGCGCTGACCTAGCAAGAAGCAGCAAAAGGCACGTCCTGCTGCTGATTTCTTTCCCATGGATAGCTTAGTTTACAGTTTTAGTGATTTATGCCCACCCTCGGACAACAATGTTTTTACTTAGATGGGATTTCTGTTGTCTTAAACATCATTTAAAACAGGATGCAGTTATTTTCATTATACTGGTATGACTTATGTCAGTGAAAATACCATTCGCTTACACTGTAATGGTAAGGGGTTTTTCTGTATGGAAAATGTAACTTTTTTTAGTATGTGTCAGAGGTGAAACTATTAAAAGCATGTTACTAATCAAACTTATTCTATTTTTTTTTTATGTACAAACTAAATCTAAAGTTGTCTTGTGTTTTCTTGGCCTTCATTCAATAAATTACGATATTTTCACTGACTTGATAGCTTTTTTTAAAAATGCTGTAATTGCTTTATCAGATATTAGTGCTGAATAGCTAAGTTAATAGACTTTCAGATTAATTCTAGAAAAAACTCCTTAGAGTTCTAAGCAATGAACTTTAAAACCAAATAAATTTAAATAAAACTTTAAATTTTTAACGCCTTGCCCTTTGAGCAGTGGATATTGTTGTGTGGAGAAACTGTTTCATCATCAGTACAAAAGGTACTATTCACTAAGTATTTTTGAATCTGTAGTATTCAGATTTTAATTTTTTTTTAGTTGTATGATTTCTTGTGAATATAAGCAGAGGGTGTTTTTCTAGCTGTTGAAAGCATTTGAGGCAAAACCAGACAATAAAAGTATTTCTATATGTAATCCATCTATTGTTTTCCTGAGGTCCTGTTAAAAAGAAACTGTATCCACTGACAGTCCATTCTTTATTATGCTGCTCCTCACAGTGAACCTGGACTAAAGCAAAATAAGTGGGTTGACTAGAAAGGCAGAGGCCACTGACCTCTTTTGGTGATGAAAACTTGTAGTTACGTTATGGTAAACCATACTTAATCAACTTTTTCAATGTACTGATATGTTTAGTTGTAAATCCAGTAAGTCTCAAGGACTGTACTGGAAACTAAACATTAGTTTTGAGTTATTTTAATTCTGTTTACTCTGTGCTTTTCTGCTTTCCTACTTAAAAAAAAAAAATGTCTCAATAGGATGGTGACAGAAGACTGAATATAAAAAGCGTCCTTAAAAAATAGATTCTGACAGCTATTGAAAGTACCTATGAAACAATCCACAGTTACAGTTCTGTACTCCAGGATGAAACAGCCTGCGCAGCACAGATAGACACTACCTGCGTGTATTTTGAATGGCTGTATATCACTACTTAATTATGCAAACAGGCACAGAGGATCTTCCATGGGAGAAATCAGTAGTACTTCATTCTACAGTGAAGGGTAGAAGAGAATACTCAAAAGACTACATGTTACAATGAGTTTGTTTTCTGTGTGAGTTTTTCAGTAAGAGTAGAATCTGCTGCTGTACTTAAAAGTACACTGAAAGTTCAAAATCCAAAAGCAGCTAAATTAATATCTTTTGGCAGAAGTCAGATGTTAGCTCTTCAGCTTAACTTTGACCTTCTGTCTTGGACCACCTACATTCTGTAAATCTGTGCTGTGCAACATTGTCTTTCAAATTACTTTTCCCAGAGGAGAAATACAGTGCTTGGTAATGGGGGAAATCTTGTTTGTAAAGGTGCTTGTAGGATGAGGGATGATTAGGCAGCACATGCATAGCGCAGTCAAGTCTGACTGATGTTTCTTCTTTTGCGCTGAACATGAAAGCAAAGGTCTGTGTTTACAGCTTGCAAAGTATCAATTTCAAAATAAAGTCGATTAAAATTTTTGTACATTAACCCAAAATTTTTCTAGAATTCCTGTCAGTATTTCAGTTCAAAAGCAGATAGATTGCTCGTCCAGTGTCAAAAATTAGAGAAGGAGGGAAGGGCAGGAGGGAGAACTCATAGTTGTGATCTCTAAGGGTGGGGGGGAACCCAAAGCAGTTTTCCTAGAAACTGAGTAATGAGGGAAATACCTGAAAAAAAGGATTAATTGTGTGATTGGTATGTTACATGCTTTGCAGAGAAAGGTAAGCTAAGTATTTAATATTTTAGACAACACTAACTCAAACACCTTTGCCCCCTCCTGTGGAGAAATTATTTGTAATTGTACTTTTTATATTGTTTTGGAAGTATTTAGTGCTTTTTCTTCAAAAGGAAACTGGTCAGTGTAGCCTTTTTTGACAACAGAAGTTGTTAATCAATCTGCAGACAGTATGTTCAGCATTTTCAGTAAAAGATACTGATTGCACTCAGTGATGGGTGTGAAAGGCTTTCTAATTTTTTTTTAGTTTATTTTTAAGAAAAAAAAAAAATCTGAGACACCAAGCCCTTAATGGATCTGCTTTTCTCTTGACCTTCAGGGAACTACAGCTTCTACGTTTTCAGCTTGATTCTCAAAGGCAGACCCTAGGTTATATTACGCAGAAGCCAGTGGGGATTCTGGCAGTGTAAAAATGTCTGGATCAGATTACAGTATAAATCAGTGATTTCTAGGTGTATTTAGACTTGTATTTTTTTTGTTTGTTTGTTTCCTTTCACTTCATGGATAATCGGAAAGCAATGTACCCTGTATTTGGAAGTTCATCAAAAAGCCTGTAGTTGGGGCTATGCTGAGCAAAATTTCCCTTTTAAATGCCCACCTTTGAGGACAAACTAAACTGATTTTCTGAGATAATCCTAAAGTGTGTCAATTAAAAAAGCAGTAACTTTGCATTTTCTATTTAAGAATTATGTAAATCCTGTGACATTTTGTATCTTACTGTGGCTTTAACATGTACCTTGCGTATTGCTGGAAAACTGAACATTGGATTTTTGGTAAAAAGTTAAGGAGCTCTGTGTATAGCTGATGGGTTTTCCCCATGTTTCCTTTTTATCAGCATAGAAGGTGGGGGATGTATTGTTTCTGACAATTTCTCTAATCTGAAAACATGGTAATTCATACAGGAGGTGGAATGTTAGACAGGTGAGTGTAAACGAAGACTGAGAGTATGTAAAGCAGAGTCAGGCTGAAATATATCAGAAAAATACCTGTGCACACAAGCTCTCCCACAGTGAAATACTTGACAGTGTGTTTGACTGTGTGAACAGAGAAGGATGCTATAGCATATAGCTTGAATGCTTCCCTGAACAGATGCCAGAAAGAGGTGTTCAAGAGACAGTATTAAAAATACAGGAATCTCAGTAACACAAGTGCATGTCGCATCTTTAAAATATTTTTGAAACAAAAGGAATTGCCAAAAAAGTCACACGGCAAATGTTAAATTTAGTGTTGCAGTCTTACCTACGAGCACCCAAGTTAAAACTTCAGCTATGTGAACTGCGTAATTACAGTGGTTATACAGTGTTTTTATAAAGAATATTGTGTATAGTTACAGGGCTTAGAGAAAACCGTATGGTATCTTGTTTCTTTTCTCTAGGAATAAAAAAAATACCATCCCATTGGGGTTTATTTAGTTTATTTTCCTGAACTTCTGGATCTTTCTGAATACATTTGCATAAACATATTTGAAAGTTTTTGATGCCTGAAGTATTGTTCTCAAATTTCTGCATATGAATAACGTAAGAGGGAGAGATAATGAGTTTATTAGGATTCTTTATGGTTTTTCTAACTGCTAAAATAATGCACAGAAAATTATGAATAATTTTAGAACAAAAGAGGGGCAAATTGTTTAAGTGGAGGGCAGTAAGGAGAATGACTTGTAGATGAAGCAAACTGCTGGATGTTGGAGGTGGAAGCAGATGTAGGAAAGCATGTGCTTTGTGAGAATTTAGAAATTTATGGGAGATTTATGGCCATCTGTGATACGGTTTTGTGTAAAGCTGAGTTGACTTTTTTTTGGTATATAAGCTTATATATAGATGTTTAAGGCTTTTCTTCACAACTTTGGTAGATTATAGTGATGTGTCACATAATAAATACAGAAGCTTTTAACCAAGTAGATGACTTAATTTCTGGGGAGTTCTAATAATGCAGCTTATAATAAAAATAGTGGAAATTTTTGGGAGAAATTCTGTGTTCAGACTTTCTTAAATTACATTTTCTTCTATGCTATCAGCCTTTTCTAGCCAGTTCAATATGACTAGAACAGACCTTCAGAAAACATAAATTAGTTTGACTTGAGTCTTAGTAATGAATAGTTGCTGTAACGTTGAATATACTAGTGGAAATGTTCATTTGGGAACTGGTATAAACCAGTATGTAGACCTGACTAATAAATTGGGGGAACACTTAATTTTCAGTGTGAAGTTATGAAACTTTAAAGCTAACTTTTTTGAGAATGTGTTTGATAAGGTGAAATATTTTTAGGTTTTTTTTCTTAAGGTTTTCCTAATCCAAGTTTATAGGGCTAATATTGATGTGGATTATTGTAGTATCAATGGTTTTGTTTAATAATGCCACTTGGAGATTGTCATTGTCACTTAGGTAGACAGATTTTGAGCTGAGGTGAAAATGTGACTCTGGCTCTGGGCTGTTCAGCCTGTATATGTGGATTAAATTAAATTCGTGTGCTGGTGAGTTTGATGGAGGAGGTATGTGTGTTCATGGTAGCAGAGTGGAGGGAAGGGATTTTTATTTTTTTTTTTTGTAAAGTAGACTGACTAAAATGGATTTAAAAATTCTTCAAAAATTTTATTCAGCTTTTTTCTGTTTGAGCAGGTGATATAATTGGCAGATGAAACAATTTTCTGAACTAAAAGAAACAAAGACACCCCCCCAAAAAAAAAGTATCTGTTCATATGTATTATAGAATACTGTTATTTTTATTCTATTTTTAGAGGTTTGCTATTTTTACTCCTTGCTGATGATGGGTCACAAACTCTGTTGTACATAGGCTCATTAATTTCTTCCAAGTTGTTTATAGTATAAGATGCTAATGAACAAAACTTCATTTTACAGCAGAATGTTTGTGGAAAAATTCAGCGTTTTGATGTTGTAATGGCATTTGTGTGGTTAAGTGTTCTTTGTGGGGAATCTATTCCCTCCCCAAATAAATAATGTGTCAGAATTCCTGATGTAGAAATACATCAATATATAGGTATGCTGTTCATCATAACTGATAAGATGCTGTCATTTAATATGTATAGGGAAAAGGATTTATACTAGCGTAGATTTTTTTGTGACATGTGATAGTTAGAAGGTTAATTGATGTTAAATGGATGCTTTGTTAGCCCTTCATCAGCTACTAAACTAGTACAGGAGGAGTGCAAATCATTACTACAAAAGGCCAAGACCAGTATGTTTTCTTAGTGAGGTTTACAGGTCTTTTTTTATGCCTCCCTTCTTTCCCTCCTTCCCAACCACACAAAACATAACCAGCTGTAACGATAGGAGGAGAGAGCAAGCAGCTTTCCTAAACCCACGCACTCGCACTCCTGCCCCCCTTTTCCTCCTCATACCTCAGCAGAGTGACAGCTTCTAGATGTTGCGTGCGAGTGAGTTCAGCTGGTGCTGTGTGGTCTGGGTGTGTGGTCTCCAGCTCAACTGAGAGGCTGCTAACAGAGTGGATGAGAGAGAGCAATACTGTTTACTTTAATTTATTTCGGATGCCGGAACTGTGCCCGGAGTTTCTCCTGAGCTGGGTTCCACAGTGAGCGGTGTCAATCCCTCGCAGCTGCAGCGGGCGCTGAACTCCTCTGCCGAGGGCTCTCGCAGCATCTGCCTCGGGTCCAGCCTTTTAATCCCTTGTGACTCCGAAATGTTAATGGCATCGCTGAGTGCTGCGATTATTTTGCTTTCACTCTGTCAAGATATATAGCCATGAAGATGTACTTTGCTGGGTTAAGGAAAGCAGGACTTCTGCGATAACGGGGGAAACAGGAGAGCACGGCTATTGTGAAAGTAAAACTGCTGCGCTCGTTCCTTGACTACCCTAAAACTAAAATTGCTGTATGCCCTTCGTGACTGACTGGAATATTCGTGAGACTTTTTTTAAAAAGAGGAGGGTGTTGTATTATGTCATTTAATACTCCAAATCTTTTCTTTTTGCCCTCTCCATTGCAAAACCTGCACATCTTCCCAAATTGAAACCGATTTTGGCATGTAATGTTGTCCTGTAGGGTAATGTGTTTGTCAGTGTTAATATTGGCTTGAATCAACATGCCGGATATGACAGGGCAAGACAAATGAGGCTTTGTTTTTTTTCCTCTGTGACAGTAAAATTACCCCCTTTCTTATGTTTGTTCATCTTTTCATTATAAGTAGCTTAGTGGTGTTTTGAAGAGGTTTGCCCCCCTCCCCCCAAATGTAAGATTCGTGAGCACTTCTTGTTTAAATTGACAAGTCTTCTTTTATTATTTAAATAAACATGCATAGATTCTTAATATCACTTGGAATTTCAGCATTGTTTAGCTTATTCACTTCCCAGTCTTTTCTGGCAGGCTTGCAGGATGGACTTTGTATTATTAATGCAGTGTTGAAGGCTGTGGAAATTCTAGGGCACTTCAGATCTCCAGAGGGGTTAATAAATGTCAGTTATTTTCACAGTGCTGCTTTGTGGATGCTTTCAAACCTTGGTTTATGTGGATTGTCTGTCTGAATTTATATTGTTGGGAAGATAAAGCACAGAAAAGGTTGCAATAGTGTTTTTCATCGTTTTGTAATGGTTTTGAGTACAAACGCAGGAAACTTTTTGCTTTGTCATCCTTCTTGGGGTCATTTGCTGTGTCTCTTCACTGACTCTGTCATAGTGTGTTGTACTCAGAGGACTTCTTGGGTTTTCTAGTGAAAACAAATTATTAGATTTATTTAGTGGAAGCACAAGTTTGTGTAGCTTAAGGTGAAAAGGCCATCACCTAGGTTTTGGAATCTGCGTATTTATTGCTTGTTTTAAAAAGGGTGTTTCATAAATCTGTTCATTTGGAAAGCATTTAGTGCTGCGATGTTAGTGTGATAAAAGTACCTCACCTACTGTGTTCAGGTTGGTTGGTTTGTTAAAAAGTAAACAACATCATCTGAGGAATACTGTAATTTGAACATGGGTGATGTTTCGGTCGTTCCTGCTGTTCCTGCCTGAAAAATTTTGAAATTGTATTCTGTCATGTATATATGAGTGAGAATAAATAAATGTTACCTGAAGACTTGCATGGTTGCTTGTAGCTTAGACTTCCTCAGCAATGACAAATAAGATTTTTCTTTCCTCCCTTCTTGACAGCTTAGATTCTCTTTGCTAGATGACCATGGCACTTGCATTGACCTTGAGTCTGTCTTCTTCTGAGAGTCTTTTACATTCAGAGTCTATGACAAAGTACCGCTGAAAACTTAACTGGATTTTCAGTCACTGGAACCAATTTGCTATCTTATTTTTGAAGTCAGAAACTCCTTCACTTTAACTGCCAATTTTTCCACTGGTGAAATTTGTAAGGTGGCACCTGATTGTTACTCTTCTTCTGAAGTTCAATGCCTTCATGATGTTCGTTTTTTTTTCTTTTGAGTTTTGAACTTACCAGCCAATTTAATATCCTTACATCCTGAACTTCTGTTGTTTGCTTATTTCCTATTCTGGTAGTACTTCCAGAGTGGTAAGCAGTACTCTGCTTTACGGAACAGATATGGTAGCTATTGGCACTTTGTGTTTCTTTTCTGCTTGCCATTGAAAGTTGAATGGGGAAACCTGTTTAAGAACTTTCATTTTAAACCAGATGAAGGTTTGCAAAAGTCAGAAACGCAACTAGACTTGTATGTTCCCATATGTTGGACAATTTTTCATTATTTCTTTGTAAGGTGGCTTTTCTTAGGATAGAGTGAAGATGTCTCCTCTTTAGCAAGCTTGTAATTTTCAGAGTAGTCTAGATTTTTTTTTTTTTTAACCAAACCTTTGTGAGAGGACAGTTTATTTGAGAAGCTCATGTAAAGACAAAGAGATGTTTATGAAAGGCATTTTTCAAGATGGCTTTGTAGTAGGTGGTCTTTGCAGAGGCTTTCTAATTCCTTGCACTTTCATAACAAGAATTATGACAGAATAATATAATAATATGGGTAAGATCATGGGAGCAGTCAAACAGATGTCATCTATGTTAAACTGCTGGGGAGATATTGTGAGGAAATGAAGGGTTTTTTTAAGAAAAAAAGGTGGGGAGGAGTAGGAGGGAGAGAGACCTCTGTTAATATAGAATAAGATTGCGCATTCCAAAAAAATAGATGTGTTAACACTTCTTCAGTGAGCCTGGCTCCTCAAAGGAAGTATCTTGTATAGAAAACTGTATGCAATCGCCCCTAGTCTGTATAAGAAGCAGTCTTTCAGTAAAAGGGCTGCTTGGTTTTGTATTATTATTTTATACATAATACGTGTTTGTAAAGAATATAATTTCTCTTTAGGGCAGGGTATAGAATTGCAACAAAACCTCTTCATTAGATTATTGTATCTTTTCATGGAATAAAAAAGTAATTATTTTTTTCAGCTTTGCTTTAAAAAATAGTTTTTAAAAATTAGCAACTTGCTTTTGGGCTGCAGTAGTATACTTGCTAGGTTTCCCGATAAGCAGTTCAGTCATTTTAACTATCGGCATGTTTGTCAGGAGGAGGAGGAGAAGAAGTATTATAAATGAATTGAAGGCCCCCGAGCATTTGTTTGATGTTTGTAGTAAGGACAGATTCCATAGAGTTCCTTCACTCACTCTTTGAAATAAATAAATCCAATTGCTGTTTAATAATGATAGAGCATCTCAGTGCTGTAGTGCTTTTGTAATGGGTTGAGATTTACTGTGGTATTCTCATTCCAGTCAGGTATTTTAAAGCAATTCTGCAGTAAGTATGGAAATACTTTAGAAGAAATATTAGACCTCGGGAGGCTCAGCATTTTTATTACATTTATTTAGCTCATCATGAAGGGGGATCTAGTGCCAATTTCTGAAATCCAGAAAAATATGTTGTAATATTACTTTTGAGTTTTGGTATTGATTCAAGCCAATTACCTGTGTGCCTAGGTATTTTGAAAGAAAGAATGGTTGCAATGCAAGGGAACTGTAACTTTTTTTTTTTTTGGTAGGGGGAGAGAATCAACCAAATAATACCAAAATAGCTTCTATTTTACTTGTTTTCCTCAAGATTTCTTTCTTTCCATATTACCACTGAGTTCCTCAAGATGGCTTTGTTACATCTGTGTTACTGACTAACATTCTATAAAATTTTTTACAAAAAATTGCTCACAAAGGTGCTTTATGTTGTCTTACTGGTATCTAGACGCGTGCTGTTTCCTAGCTGTGTATGTGGGGATATGACCCCACTGTTTCGTTACAGCTGTTGTGTATCCTCAAGCTTTGCTGAGGATCTGTGAGAACAGTTGCAAAGACTGTGTAGATAAGATTACAAGGAAGAGATGCAGTTTGTCCTCCTTGCTGTAGATAAACTTAGGCACCTGATGCTTTTCTGAGATACTCTTTGCACAGGACTCCAGAGGAAACTTCAGATTCTGAAAGGTCTGAACTTCTGTGCATATGTGTCTTGCACAGGAATAAACAAGACTTTCCCTGCGTTTTTTGGATTCTCATTGCTCTAGGTAGTAGTATTGGGTATAGCAGTGGGAACTGGAAGCTTAAGTTCTGTTGTGCTGCCCATTGTTTTGTCAGGTGATGCTCTGGTAATGGCAGAGTTAAAGGCAGCACAGATGAGAGGAGAGCTGGGCAAGCATTGTGGCTCCAGGACTACCTGGGTCTGTCACTTTCACCTGTGGCAATGAAGTAGATCGACAGTAGTGCAGGTGGGCTATCTAGACAAGAAGGTTTGAGGTAAGGAATGGGAGGTAAGGAAGAGGAATTACCAGGGTGTCTGGATTTGAAAGGAGAATTGGGATATTAACACTCCTCTCCCTCCCTGCTTGAACTTACGGATAAAAAGTCAGAGGGAGAATCGGCAGGACAGGAGCAGGAAGTAGTTCAGCTGCAAGACTAGGACCTGGCCTCAGTTTTGAAGCAAGGCAAAGACTGTCTAGATGTCTCTGCAAGGGGAAAATAAAACAGTGTTGGGAAAGAAAGAGGAGTAGGGCATGAGGGAGCAGGAGGGAGGGAACTGCCTGCCAGAGCACAGCCTTCTCTTCTGTAGCTGGAGGTGACTGTCAGCTGATTTCTTTGTAATCTACTGGTAACAGTCCTCCTCTCCTTCAGTGCTGTTATACCCACAAGGTTATAGATGGCATCTGTTGAGTACTCACTTCTCTGGCCTCATGCTGGGTTCATGTTAAAGGTTCCAGTATTTTACATACAGACTTATGAAAGCATCCTAAATTCCTTTTTTCATCAGTTTGTTTTTGCAAAAAACTGGGGAATTAATGTTTTACTAAAAACATAATGTAGTTTTTAATGTTGTGAAGTCAACCAGTCAAGAAATACTATTTTTGCCAGTTAAAAAAAAAAAACCAACCAAAACCAAAACAAACCACCATAGTTCCAGGCATATGTTGCATGTCATCATGGGCTCTTACCAGACTTCCTTCATGCACTGGACATGGCTCATATACTGCAACTTACTGTGTTCGTGCTTGTTCAACAGGAATCTGCCTCTCTTATAAATTGTGCACTCTTCAAATGTAGTCTCAAAAGTTGTAGTAGTTTTGTGGTGTTCAGAGTACCTAAATGCTTCTTCCATATTAATGAATTTGTCTTCAACATAGCTTTTGAGATGTGTGATGGCATTCCTATTTTAAATATGTGAAACGGATATTAAGATCAAATGTATTTATAGATTTGAGGTGGTTACTCAGGAAGTGAATATTTTGGAGCATTGTACAGCATTTCCGATGTTCAGGCTACATTTCACACTGACTCCAGGTGTGACTTTGGGCTGAAGGTGGACACCCAGAAACTGAGAAAAAAAAAAAATAGTTATTGTAAAGTTTTATTATAAGTGACCTGCTATGCATCTGTGATATAATTAGAGACACGATCATGTTCTGGGGGCACTGTCTGATTACTTTCACTGCAAGATCTTCCTCCTTATTCCTGCCATTTTGATTTCTATCTTCATTTTCGGTGTGCATTCCAGCTTCAGAACATGAAGAAAGAAACCCATTGGTGGGAGCTTCTTTGATCCCCATGGCAGATCTATCTAGTAATAATGAAAAATTTGGGGAGTTTGTGTGGAAGCATGGTGTATGAGGATACAATTGGTCTATTTTGTATACGCAGAAGTGGCTGAAACAAAGGTATTCTGGTATTTCCTAACTGCAGGTGCTTAGAAACTGCAACTTCACTGCAGTTTATTGTTAGGGATGATTTACAGAGGTTCTGGTTTTCAGGGACTTAACTATTTGCAAGTAAAAATAGAAAATATACCTTGATCCAAAATAAAAATAGGATAGAGAAGCCTTATGAAGCTTGGCTATATTCCATGTTTGGTTTTTTTTTTTACCAACCTGAACTTTTACAATTGTGTACACTAAAGTGTTCTATATGTGTACCTAAGATTTTTGAATGCTGACCTGTTTCATCATTCCTGAATTTTCTTAGAAATAAAAACATTGCTTCCTGTAGGTTATTTTTGGTTCTTACCTTTCCAGTCCAGATGAATTCCTATTAGAAACTGATTATAGATAGCTAAATTCCAGAGTACCAGATTAAATTTTTTTACTAGGAATGTTAAGGATGTTGTTGTCTCTTAGCAGAAGAATTCAGGAGTCATGAAATGCAATAGGTGATGCAAAATTACTGTGGAAATCCTTCAAAGAAACATTTTTTTTTGCCTGCCTTATGACTTCTGTAAGACCTGTGTACCTATGGGTAGGTTCTGTGTTCAGTTGATGGTGTAAAAGTGGAGCAGTTGGTGGGATCTAACGTGCTTCAGGTTCTACTAGTTTGCTTCTTATAGCTGCAGAGCTGTACAAAGGAAACTGCTAATAAGCCAAAGGAGTTTGTGATCAGTTGCATAGTAAACTAAATGTAGGCTGCATAACACGCCTGCCATGTTGGTGTTTGTATTACAGAGCTAATTATCCTGGTTGTAGTTGACTCCTGTAATTTCAGGTGCAAAGGAATACTCTTCTGGAAATGCTTCTTCAATAATTTTATATACATTTCTCTTGGGATATTATTTGTTTTGTTGATGTTCTCTGCTACTGTAGTGTCTGTAATGTTTTAATCTTCTCAGTTTATGTAAAAGTTAATGCTTTGTACAAATAAGTACTGGGGGCTTCTTCCCATGGGACTGTCTGTGGCAGTAAGTCTAATTTTGATGGGGAAGTTATCCGAATGTTTACTCATGATCTGTTACTTAGCTTAGCAATTCTAAACTTTCCAAGGAATACAATAATAGCTGTCTAATAGAGGATTGAATAGGCTTATTAGAATTCTGACATAAGTGATTTAGAGTGTGTGTATAGTTTCATTAAGCATTTTGAGGATTTCATGTTTTTCTGAATATATTTTTTATTTATAGTTCAGAACTAGAGCTGTACTTAAAAAAAAAAAAGTGCAAAGGTGTAGGTATTCTTTGTGGCAAAAAAGACTTTGAGGGTGGTGTTCCATACTTCCATTCACATTTCTCTACCATTTTAAAGAACATCTTAA
>JAVJGJ010000037.1:90649651-90671845 GCA_035590215.1 Microhierax caerulescens
TGTGTTCTCCAGGACGAACACCCCCACCTCTCTCAGCCTGTCTTCGTAGGAGAGGTGCTCCATCTCTTTGGTCATCTTGGTGGCCCTCCTCTGGACTTGCTCGAACAGGTCCATGTCCTTCCTACGTTGGGGGGGGCCCAGAACTGTACCCAGTGCTTCAGGTGGGGTCTTATGAGAGTGGAGTAAAGGGGGAGGTAGATACCTGTTTATATATAAACAGAATATCAAATAATAGAACATGCCGCCTTCTTTTATTTAAGAGAGAGCCTTCTAGTAATCTCTTTGTAACTTTGAAATCAAATAAGCTTTTTTTTTTTATTTGTAACTAAAACTTGGTACAAAAAGTCAAATCCAGGAGATACCTGTAGCACTTGTTTTCTCAGGGTTTAATTTGTCTCTTAAAACATTTGCAGCTGCATTTTGCAGGCATTGTAAAATTGTCAATATATGAAGTTAACCAGAATTGGAAAGTTGCAGTAAGAGAATTACTTGTGCCTACTTATTGAAAGGCACATGAAAGATTGAACCCAAGTGTGATGTTCTCAGAGATCTTTGTACCATGCAAAAGATTAAAATGAAATTTTATTTTAAGGCAGGTTTGCTTTTTTTTGGAGAAAAAAACGTTGTATCTGTACTATCAAAAGGTCTCCTCCAACATACCTTGATTTGTTTTAGAAATTGTGCCTTTACTGTATTTAGTGCAGTACATGAAATGTTAATAGAGACTTGCTTTCTTTTGCATTTTTAAGATGCAGACAAAGGCTCTTACCGTCCATCTCAGAACTGTCAGATCTTGTGATCTTGTTCTCTTGGGAACTGTACAAACCTTCAATGAGTAGAAAATAGTTGGTACAATGATCTTTAAAACATTTGTTCAAAACTTTTTTTATACTGTTAAATTGCTGTAGCTCAGATCTTGATTTTAAAGTAGTACTTAATTTAAGCATGAATTCAGACCTTTGAAATTCCAGGGTGAAAACCTCTTTATGAATGGTTCAGACAAATTCTTTCAGGTAGTCTCAGTTCCTACCACAATCTTTTTTTCCTTCAGAGAGGTTGCTAATATAAAACCAGAAGAGATATAATAATATAACCTAAGGTTAAAAGCCATGCATCATAATTTGTGGGTTTTTTTATTCCCCTCTGAAAAATAAAAACTGGCCTGGTTATAATGTTTTGAATAAATAACAACACGGTTTTTTTTTAATTATTATTTTAAGGCTTTTTTTTTTTATGTGTGTGTGTATCCTATTCCACCTTTGCGCGCACACACACACACTGCCTCCCTTTATTCAGGTATCTTTTAAGAAACAAATCTACCATCCTTGTTCAAGTAAAATTGCTTTCAGTTGTAATAAGATTCAGTGCCTTTCTGGTTTTTTTTTGTTTTGTTTTGTTGGTTGTTTTTTTTTTTTTAATTTCGTTTTCAAAGTAGTTTTTGGCAGGGAGTAAGGCATTTTTACATCTGACAACTACGAAAACTGCCAAATTTGTCTGCTGTATAATGTCAGAGACTTGAATTGTGAGAAAAAGTAAGTGTGAAGTTTTGGTACTGAGCCACATGTGCTGACCCTTTTGTCTGTAAGTATTTTTGAAATTGATCAGAGCTTTCTAGAAATTAAAAACAAAAGCCAAGCCAACAAGGGAGGAACTGCTATGCCTGACTAATTTATACTCCAGTACAGCCTTGTCCTTTTGGACATAAGGTAAAATGTTTCTAGGTAATGGTGTTACTCAAGAAGAACCTAATGAAATTCTCCAAATCAATGCTATAGAAATTGGGATCTTGGCAATTCTTCAAATCAACAAAACTCTGATTAGGAATATGGAAATTGTTGCTCTGGATCTGAGAAAACAATCCATCTCTTCCAGCGTTCAGAGTCTTGATCCGACCAGGACTGGTCACATTGATCAGTCAGCTTGATCAGCTGGTCAGACTGATTTAACATGAAGCCCTAGGAAGTGCTGGACCTTATATTAAGGTGTACCTTGAGACTTCAGTGTTAAGAGGTGTTCTAAAACACTAAAGCTTGACATACTAAAATATGCCACAGTCTTTTCCTGTGAGAGAGCTTCCTGGCTACAATGTATGTTGTTATTTCATGACTTGTCATTTGTATTTCTGTTATGAGAAAGTTTAGAAGAGGAAATAGATGAACATTACATGACTATCCTTTTATAAAACAAGGGCAGTTTATTCAGCAGAATCAGTCATGCATCATGGATTTTGAACAGAAAAGACTGGGACAGACTATTTGTCAATTAATACTTTTTTAACTAAAAAAACCCTCCTGTGTCCATAAAAGTTTAGCTAAACAGATAGGGTTGAAAAAACATTTTTTATTCTGAATATTTTGCAGTGTTTCTTTATTTTTTTTGCTATTCAAAGACATATGGAGTGAAGCTATGAAAGATCTTTTGCATGCAGTTTTGATGAAAGTTTCATAGAAGTACAATATGGAACAGGAGTTCTCTAGTGTCTTGTAGACAGAAGATCTATTGTATAACATGAAGTAAAAGTTGCATTAGAACAGCCATAACCGGTGGAAGAGATTAAAACAAGCTTCAAGCAACACTTGTGTGTATCATATGAAGTGTCACTAGGATAAAAGACCTGAAATCACTTAGGTAACGTCTGAAACATGTTTTTGTGACTTTCACTGTAGTTGGCTGTAAGGGATTCGAGAAGGGTCATATGTTTATGTAAAGTATATGAAGCATCATAAATGTACCTGCATTACAGAATTTCAAAAGATACTTCTATTCACAGTAACGTATTTCTTTTCTTTTTCCCAGGTTTAACAATCTGTGGGCACAACTGTCTGCTAACTGCTGAATGGATGTCTGCCAGTAAAATTGTGTGTCGAGTTGGACAGGCTAAAAATGACAAGGGAGACATTATTGTTACTACAAAGTCTGGTGGCAAAGGAACGTCAACTGTTTCCTTCAAACTGCTTAAACCTGAAAAAATCGGTATTTTTCTTGTTCAGACTCACATCTGTTTTCTTTGCTAAACAAATACATGACTGAGTTCCTTTTTAAATAAAATGCATGCTTTAAATGGATCCACCTCAGGACAGTTCTTCAGTTGTCTAGAAGCAGAGTGTATCAATAAAATGTGCAAATATATACATAGATAAGCTCATGGTATACATTAAATTAATCCTCCTATCTCAATATCCTGCTAAAGCCCTCAATGACTAATGAAAAGTAGCATTTTATTTTTCTGTAAGGAGTAGCACTTAAGCTTCTAAAATTTAAGAAGAATTTGTAACAGATCCAGTAATTACCCTTAAGCGTACTAGATAAATACAAAATATAAACCAGCTCATGAGCTTCACACCTGAATCCTGAGCTGAAAGTTAATTCTTTAAAGAAATTTGAATCCTCAGTGCCATTTCTTATTTGTAATTCAAACCATCCTGAAAGATGGAAAGTCTGAAGTATTTCTCATGAGATGCTTAACCACTGAAATGATGTGCCCAAGCAGACCTTGCTTAAACTAGAATCCAATCTAAATACTCTCTGGATTGAAAATATTTCTGTCAGAACACCTCATTGATGAAGTTGGATGGTTATCTTTTCTAACATAGGGGTTCCCACAAGAACTGTTTTAGGCTTTTTTCTCTCAGTTAAATAACACACGATTTCTCCCAAGCTGTACTAACATTTTGATAATAGAAAGGTGAATCAAGTGCAAATGTTACACAGTGAAGCTTTTGGTGATGGGAGAGGAGAATTGATATTTAAAAAAAACAGGTAAATGTGGGCATGGGTTAATCTCAGGTGCTGAGTATCTGATGGGTATATTCGAGAAGGGCATGGCCAAGAGTAAGGCTGGCAGCACTTTTGGCTGAGGGCCAAGACCTATTGTGCCTCACCTTTATGCATTGTTGTAAGTCAGTCCTGTGTCCTTTGAGTCATCCATCTTTGCATGTGGCCAGTTTACTTACTTTTTGGCTAGTGAATGGCACAGAAAAGCAATCTTCCCTAGTATATGCAAATAAGATGACCTCCAGGTAATTGCTCAGTTTGAAAGTAATGGATGACAAAATTTGGACAGATACCAGAATAGTTGGAGGAATGAAAAATATTAATACTCTGTGATTAGGAAAATGCTCTGAAGTTATATGAAACTGTATGCTCTGTAAGAGGGTAATATTTGATACCCAGCCATGAATACCTTTTCAGCAGCTATAATAAAATAATTTAGTGTAATTGCATCCAGGTTGTTTTGCCATGTATCTTCCAATATATTACCTAGGCATGCATTTTATATTTATCAGGATTTTTCAAATTAATTCAGTATGTTAGAAGTTGATGGTGCTGGACTGCCCTTGTTGTTTTAAGGATCTGTGCTTTGTTTTTTCTAGGTATCTTGGATCAGTCTGCTGTCTGGGTGGATGAAATGAACTATTATGACATGCGCACTGATAGGAACAAAGGGATTCCCCCCTTGTCCCTACGTCCAGCTAATCCACTTGGTATTGAGATAGACAAGTGAGTACCAAATGCCTTTAATCCACATTTTTAGTGGTTTTCTCTATATGTGCCTTTGTGAATTCCAGAAAAGTTTAATGGTTTACAGGGTAGGGAAAGATTTAAAAAACCCCATACGTATATTAGCTGTTGGTGTGCTCTTTGGTACTCAAAAGAGTTGTTAGTGCACATGCTATCCTGCTTCATAATCCTCATTTTTGTACCATCAATTAGAACTGTAGATAATCTAAAAGCCTGATATATTGAACCCCAGCGATGTTTAGATTTTGAGGATTGGTAAATAACCTAAGGCTTTGGATTTATACGTTGTAGCTATGGAATACTTACTGTTGCATTTGAGTTTCATGGGGCTTTTAAGGATGTTTAGATTGCTATCTGTTGCTAAAATTGCACTGTAAAATGTGATTTATTATACCACATCAGCTAGTTTATTGAAATATTAATACTGTTTTCCAACCCACAGACTTCCTTACTTTTGTTAGTAAGTACGGTGGAATTTATGACATACTTTTTTTCTGAAATAGAAACTTTATAGTAAGTGATAAATGGAATTAGAGACACTTTTAGGGCTCCAAACATGCCCAGCTCCTAGAAATAGCAACAGGAATAATATTTCTTTTGATCAAGATACAAGCTCTACCAGAACCAAAGGGTATTTAAAATTTAACTGTTGCTAGGGGTCTCATCTGCTGAATAGTCTGTGAGGAGGAATGCATTGGAGAGAATCTGCAGCATCTGTTGTTACCTTGTTCTGATGGGGAATCTGCACTTTCTCAAAACCCGTATGGGATTTCCAGTGGATCAGTCATCACCTTCCAGCCTCTGGCTGTACATTTCTTTCCTAGTTTGAATATGTATTTTTCTTTCTTTTCAAAGTACTAACCCAATTTTTTTGTACTAAGTTGATGATTTTGTCTCTTAAGTATTTTTCTCCATCCCCTTATATAACTTCTGACAGGTACTTCTTTCATCTTCTCCAGTTTTCCAACCCTGTTAAAATGTTGACGCTAGGACTGTGGACAATATTCCAGTGTCTTACTAGAAGACTTCTGTCTCTCCTCCAGTCTCCCTTTCCTGTCCATAAACTAAAAAACCCACAGTAATCCTTTTTACCACAGTGCTGCACTGGTAACTACCAGTGAGTGACTTGTTAGCTGATTCTCTGAGTTGCTACTTTGCTGCTGGCACAATTGCTTGTTATTTTGTAGGGATGGCCTGGATTCCTTTATCCTAACTATTTTTTTTGCATTTGACTGTGTTCCTCTATTTGTTGCTTTGTTGACAAGTCTGTCGTCTTAGTCCAGATGACAGTCTTTCTACTTAATGTTTTTACCAACAATTTATAAAAAAACCCTTGGTCATAAAGGTATTATTGGTGATGATGCAAATACTGGTGAAAGAGTAATGTGGGCTTTAGTAAAACTTTACCTACATATGTTCTCAAATTTGCTTCTTCAAGTATTGGGTGGGTTTTTTTGCTGTTTATAGTTAGTACTTCAGCCCATGTAATGTACTGTTCTATTGGCATTGCATAAAACCAAGTTTGTAATCAGTCTTATAGTAGCATGTCTCCTTTAAAATGTTATATTAATTTTGACTGGTTACTTTATTCAATAAAGCACTTAGTCTCAAAGCCCATATAGTACGTTCTCAAACATTGTAAAAAACAGGTGTGACTGGCTGACATTAAAACTTATTAGTTGAATTAGTTGGACCCTGCAACAGCTTTTCCAATATTTTACCTGGGATTTAAGTCAATACAACTAGTTTGTGTAGTCCTCCCTCCATAGGTTTCTTACAATACTTCTTTCTGTAAATACAATGGTTATGACACAATTACTTTTAATTTGTTCTTATTTTAACAAAACGTCTACTGCAGTATTTGGCTTCATAACCAAAATTGGTAGTTCTTACAGTTCAGACAGTGTCAATGTGATAGATTAAAAATTGTCTTCCAGAAACCTAAACAGCATTAGTTTAAGATTTGTTTAATTTAGTCGTGTTTGGATGTTTGTTAAATAGGAACCCAGTGATACTGTATTTAAAATGTTTCATCTAAAAGCATTAGAAAATACCATGTTAATGAAACCTCAGATTTTGTGTGGAAAAAAAACCATCAGAAATGTGTAACTGCAGATAGGAAATAACCTTTTTTGTAAGGGAGGGAGAAATAGGGAAATCTTTGGGCAAGCATAGTATCAAGCCTTGTTCACTGGAGGTGAGGTGTGAAGATTATTGCAAGCACTGGTGTTGAAAATTACCAGTTTGAGAGAAGGAATGCTAGGCAATATAACAAGTGATTTTGTAGGGGGATTGAGGGAGAAGTTATGGAGAGGGGGAATTGGATGTCAATTGGAAGTCAAATACTCTCATTGTGAAGGAGAGGGAGAGCCTGGTCTGCCCTTGTGCTTATGGGTGAGCATGGTATTAATACTTGCGACTGTAGAGGGAACATTCTGTGTTATTAATTAAAAAGTAACCCCTCAATGGAAAAGCTTTCATAATTTCTTTGAGAAATTGGAGCGATATGATGTTTACTTTTATAAAATAATCTCTACTAGCATGCTTGATGTGATGTGTGAGTAATAAGTTGAACAAGGTAGTGAAAAAAAGCAATTATAAATTAAGAAAGGGAGTAGATAAGCAAGATACTAGCATTTACCATTGCTAGATTTGGAAATAATTTGTCACTAAAGTGATAAAAATTGTTAGAATTTTGGTGCTTTAAAATAACAGAAGGGGATGAACAACAGTTGTGTATATACAACAGATGGGACTCTGCAGCATAATAGGTGTCTCTTTTGTTAATGCCTTTGGCTTCTTTAACCTATTTTAAAATGTGTAAAATTTGGGGTGTATTTTTTGAAGCTGAAGCATTCAGCATTTGTCTGACTTGGTGGGATTTACAACCCTTGCACCCTAATGGCTGATCAGGGAAAGGAGTGCCTTATATTAGTTATGCAAATAGTAAACAAAATAAACATTTGAAGAGAGGACCAGGGAGAAAAACTGTGAAAAATAGATGTGAGAAAATAGGATAGGAATAAGCTAAATAGGAGCATACCGAAGAGAAGGTAGGAAGTGGGTAGACTGCAGACTGAAATAAGTCCTTCCTCTAGAAAGTGGTTGTCAGTCATCAGCAAATGATACAGTAAAGACAATCTGCAGCATGGGAAAGAGGTGTATCACCTATCTGTTGTGATTTTGTTTATTTTATTTTTTTTTTAATATGGGTTCAGCTTAGTTCTAAAAGTTTCTTTTATGGCTTTTTTTAAACATTATTTATGTTACTTTGTCCAATTAAAATGTGTTTTAAAGTTAATTGTGGCTTTTGGATCATTCTGATGGGTACTTTCAAGGTATTGCAAATGGGACATGGGTATACTGCAAAAAAGATTCTGTAAGGAGCAGAAGGGCTTTAGTACATTTCATTAAACTATTAGGCAAGCACAGAAACAAAAAAAATATGTTTATTCTGACTCAGTAGACTTAACGATTGGAATTTAGTTGCAAGTGATTGGGATTTAAGTGAACAAGAAGTTTCAACAGTAAATTAGATAATAGAGGGTCTAACACATTCTGTTAATAATTAGAATACTGCCTGTAGATACACTGTAGAAGTAAAATATATTCTCAAAATATGCACTGGAATTTTCTTTTTATAGTCAAATGTTGCAAGGATGCAAAGTAAGAACTATGGGTATATACTCATCCTCCTGGGTGTTGTATGCTTGTACATTGCATATAAGTATAATATTTAAAATAACTTGACTGTGTAAAATATTATACATACATGCAATGTACAAGCCATTATCTTGAAGCCTAGTAGTAGGTATATGTAATTTCTGGTTGATAAGCTCTTCATATTTTCTAAGAATCAATTGCTGTTCTCCTGCCATACACCTAAGAGTCTCACTTGCTGAATAGTATCATTTCTGCTTTAATGAAACTTGAACTTGCTGGTTATTATGTTTCAGTGGTGATCGTGAAAGTCACAAATGGGTGCCTAGAAGAATGTTTGCACACATTGATCACCTTCCTTGCTAATGGTTCTGTGTTCATCTTTCAAAACACAACTGATTCCTTAGATGAGGTTTCTTACATTGCAGTTGCTTACTGCATATAGTGTACGTGCTAGGAAGTATTTCATTCACACCAGAACATAGATACTTAAAATATTTAATCTTTAAGTTCTAGTTTTTTTGGTTTTCAGGGTGGAGTAAAGACTGATACAAAGCTTTAGTTTTCTGTCACCGTCTTTATGCTGGCTTTAAGTGCAAAGCAGGTCTGTGCCACCTTCCTCCCCAAGGAATGTTCCTGGTTGTGGTGTTAAGCATACATAGCCAGAAATACTTATGGAAGGCTTAAATAGCTTGCAGGAAGAAAAAAAGAGTATGCAGAGCAGTCGCCTCACTGAGAAACATGGAAACTTGGTGTGAAAATACTAACGTTTACAGTGGTGTTGCAGTACTTGGGTTGGTTTTTGCAGTTTAGAGCTGTTACAAGAGCAGGTTGGTAGTTATGTCCTACCAATATAGGATTGTTCAGAATTTTGAATGGTTCTGGGAGAGAATATGTGATGCTTGTTTCATAACGGCACTGGTTTTCTGTTGGTGGAAAATTTTAGTTCTGTGTAAGATTGGTGAATGAATTGCTTGTTAAGTTGTACCACATAGTTTTCCTCTCCAGCACAAGTCCTTGCTTAATCAAAGGTTCCCTGCCTCTTCTACCTACTCTGTCAGACTAAGAAAATCCATTCTCTGCAAAGCACTAATAGCAGTCAGACCTCGTGGTGGTTAGAAAATCTTTGAATAGTGTTTGTTGTTTTGCATGTAGCAGAGGTCATTATGGTGGATCCATCTCGTACATGAAAGCAAATGCTGACATGCTAAGTACATTCCACATACTTCTGTATCCACCCACTCAGTACAGATACTTCCCTCTTCCCACGACGGCTTCCAAAACAATTCATCTGGGAGCAGGGAACAGATGATCTTACGCTGCCACCTAATGGTAAACATCAACTTGCGCCTTGAGATCGGAAAAGACTTTCTGGAGACTTTGATATTTATTTATTTACAAGTGGCTTGTATGGAAACGCAGTCCGTTTCATCCTTGAATGTGATGGGCTTGTGAAAACGTTTATCAGAGATGCATGCAGAAAATTTGTGAAACCTGCAGGTGAGAGACGCTGTACATAGTATATAGTCCTAGTTTTATGACCTTAAAAACAGTAACACTTACAGCTTGTAAGGCTGATGCATCACTTGCAGCTACCAGCCTGTAACCTCTTAGTAGATATCTCACATTCTGCCATGTCTCGAATATGGTTGTCGTTTTGTTGTCATTATTTCTGATAAACCCATGCTACTAGGGAGTAATTGCCAGAGTGCATCCTTGTCTTTTTGCCGTTGGAGATCTTTGTTAACACCTCCTGATTTGTTGTGTTCAGCCTACTGCAGAGTCCCTTATGCTGGTCTTCTTGCATGCATTATGAGCACACTTACTACAAAGCCTACTTCTAGGAGTCTGACTGGTACCAGAGGGAGGAGTGTGCAGCAGCTCTAACTGGAGCTTGTTTAATGCTGGTTGCTATTCAGAATCTGTGTTTATTTAAAGTTGCTCCTTTTGACCTATAAACTCCTGTGGAATTGAGGTTCAAGTTACCTTTTGGTGGCTGTATCCTGTTTTGGGACCTGCATTTAATCTGCAAATGTTGTCATGTATGCTGAAAAGCATACTATGAGATTTTGAAACTCTGGGAGGAAAATAATCTTGCTAGAAAAATTGCACCTTGCTAAGCTGCATTCATAGTCAGGCTCTGTTCATTAGTATCCATTGCATTCTTTTGTTGTTACTCAATTGTGACTGCTTGGAGGTTGTAATTTACCTGTGGAGATACAACTAATCTTAAACCTCTGGAGAATATAAATGCTCTGTATGTCCCCAAGTTCTGCAGCAGAATTTGTAGGAGCCAATATAGACTGTGATGTTAAATTAGATTCATTGAGTATCAGGCTATAGAGAACCTAAGGTTTGGGCTAGTAGAGGGAGTGACTTGTATTGATGGGCACACACCGTGCAAGTGAATTGATTGTACCCCATGTGTTTTGAATCCAAAGCAGATGTGCATGGCCTTTACATGGAAGCAAGGACCACTACATTTAATACCACGTGACTGTATTAGCTATACTTAAAATATGTTTGAAGGAAATGAAAGTGTATAGTGGACTGAAACCGGATTTTTTTTTAATTCTAGTTCTTATGAATATAAACAGCATGTGAAATCTTAACTACTTTTATATTTAAAATCGTTACTGATGGATGAATGAGACTACTTAAAAATGTTAACTACCGTGTTAGGTAACATAACAACTAAATGTTGTACCGGATCCGGTTCTTGTTTAAATAAAATAGTCTAACTAGCAGAAAGCATTACTATATAAATCCTATATGTGCAACTTTGCTGAAATTATAAAGGTAGTGAAATACGTAGTTATCAAGGATGGTGAATTTCTCTCTTCTTTTTCTGAGGTTTTCTGAATTCAGTTTGTGGTTCTCAAGTTTCTTTTACAGTGATTGCTTTCTAGTCAATGATTTAAGTATTCAGAGTTGCTTCCTGAAGTGATTCTTGTATAATGAGCAAATCAACAGAAAAAAGATCAACAATTTCATTGCATGTCAGCACGGTCTAGTTTTTGCTACTAGTTCATATTCACCCTGTAATGTTGAAATGAGTAAAACAGAAATACTTTCTTAAGTCACGTATGTGCTTGTTTATAAATAAATGGTAAGCAAGTTTTCATGAGAACAACTTCCAAGGACTTACTTAATTTACTAATGGAAGTTAATGAAACAAACTTGTGTGTATGTGGAATCAGTCTCTTTTTGGATGCATCTGGCCAGGCCAGACATTTTAGAAGTACAGTTGCTTTCAGTTTGAACTTTTTAGTGAGCAGCTAATTGTGAAGACAGCTGTACCAAGTCATTACAAGCTTCTTCTATTTGTTAGTGGAAAAACTACTGGTAAAATTTATGATAAAAATGAGGATACTACACCACAGAGTATAATATATTGTTAACAGACTGCACACATTCACATTCATATTTCTACTGTGTTGTGACTATGTCTAAAATATGTCTGCACAGATAAAAGTACCCATAAACGCATTGATAATTTATGGTTCTGCACAAGTACATCTGCTGGGAAAAAAGCTCCTAATAACTTTTCAATGCAGCGAAACATCACACTGAAGAAACCCCACCTTTCATTTCTGCCCCACTGTCTGTGGGCAAAAGTCATTTGCAGGAATTTATTACATCCCTGGCTAAATTATTGGGGTGTGTGTCTCCCTCTCTCTCTCTCCTCTCTCTCTCCTCTCTCTCTCTCTCTTTCACATGCACTTTCTCTCTCTCAAATAGGTCTTTTCCCCCTAGGAATTGTATAGCTCATGCACAGGCTTAAACTGCCATGAGTACATCTTACAATCTTGCAATAACGAGCATTTGGTAATGGTGTATTTGTTGAGTGAGTGTGTGTGCTTTTTATGTTACATCTATTCTTTTTGTCTTCTGAGAAAATGTACTGATGTTCTGAAAAATACGAACAGAATTCTGCTTCTGTATTGTGTGCGTGCACTTATACAGTGCTTGTACTGGAGATCTGAGTCTCTTCTGAGGTAACTGAAAATTTTTTATTGTTTATGGTTTTTAGCAATAAAAAAATGGGTTTGACCACAAAGATGCCACCATATGTAGATTTAATAAAAAAACTTTTTTGGACAGTCATGCCAGGTTATCACATGTGAAGTACCATCCTGCAGATTCATGTGCCTGCTGGGCACTTCTGACTACTGTGCGTGAAATAAAGATATCTTTATATGTCTTTAAAGGAAGGATAAATTGGAACTTTCTTCGCCTTCTTCCATGCATTGGCATTATCTGTGCACTAACTGACATTCATGAAATGCAAGGTCATTGGTAATTCTGAATCTTACTACTTATGTTTATAGATTTTTATGTTAGTATCACTTTTTCCTCAAACAGAGAGAAGTGTTGGGACCCTCATTTTTAGTTGCTACATTTGCCACACTAGTTGCTACACTAGTTTCCCCTGTCTCTCTCTGCTTTTCGTATCTGTCATTGCTTTTCCTTGCATCTAATTTGATTTTTTTCTTGGTTTTAAAAAGTATTGTTTAATGCCCCTTCTGTAATCAGGTGCTACTGATGAAAGACTTCTGTGCCATGTCATTATATATGTAAGTCCTTTGTACCAGCTTGTGCTAATGGCCATTTGGATATGAATAGAAATTTACAGAAAACTCCTCTTTTTTTTTTTTTTTTCTTTTTTTTCTCTGTATAATTGTACTTTTTAATGTGCCTGTCTTTAGATTTGCTTCACTTAATCCACGCTTTGCTCTTTGTAATAAAAACAGCTTTAGCTATCTTGAAACATGTTTAGATTACAGAAAAATTAAAACTAACAAATCACTGCTTTAGTGTCCGTTGAAAATGGCTTTTCATACTATTAAATGTATTTCCAATAGCTGACTCCAGATTGCTACTACCACCCAAGTTTGATCTCAGATGCAAAGTATGGCAAGTTTGCAGTTGCGTACAGTGTGCTTTGTAAAGCAGAGCTCACCTAGCTTGTGAGCATCAAGGAGGGATTTTTCTTGACTTTTGAGTTTGATATTGTAATCCAAAAATGACATAGTAAATTTTTAGAATAGAGTATTTCATTTGGAAAGGATATAAAGGGATCATACAGCCCAACCACCTGACCAATTTAGGGTTGACCAAAAGTAAACTTTTGCCACAAGAAAAATTTGTTTGCCACAATTAGTTTCTGAAGATGGGATGCAGCTGCAGGTAAAGATTAGAATGGTGAGTGCACCTGGTGATGTACTGAGAGCACACGATGGAATGAATGTAGCCAAGTGTTAAGTGGGTGTCTGGACTGCAGGGCGAAGATTGTCATGTTTCATGTTTCCATCAAAAAGTGCTTTAAATATTTTTATTATACTGACTTAAAATAAATGGAATGCATTTTCTGTATGAGTATCTTAGAAGCTACTTGTAATGTCAAAAATACTGTTATAAAGAATCTGCTTTTACAAGGAACTGGCTCGCATGCTAACTTTATGCATTGTAAGACTGAATAAAAACAAACAAAACATGCTGTTTCTCACTTGGAGACATGCACACTTTTCCTTTGCTTTGTGTACTGTGAACAGAGACGGATCAGTATATTCTGTTTTAAAAGAGGGTGATTTTAACTCAGGGTGTCTTTCAGTGTTTGTATATAATGGACGTATGCTCCACCTATCTTCCTTTGTGTTTCCGTGGAACTTGGGCTTGCACATGGACCAATAGACAGTGATGGTGCGAGATCAATTACTAGCTATCAACTGGTGATGTCCTGTCATTTGAAAGCTAAATAGATACTGTTCCATAGCTTATAGACAATATTCTTTCTTATTTACTTGGTTTGATGTACTGATTTTCCTATTTAAAAGGTAAGAGTTGACTCTGAGTACATCCAGCATTAGTGGTCCTGCATGTGAATATTAGTCATGCCATGGTGAGTCTGTCTAGTCTCATTTTCTGAAGGCAGCAGTTCTCTTTCTTTAAAAGCATTTTGTACAGGCAGTACTTCAGTTGTGTGTAAAGGTGAAATCAAAATAGTAAAATTAGTTTTAATTAGATTTCAGTCTCTTCTTTCCCAGGCATGCTACATGTGTGTATAATACCAGATTTAATTTCATGGTGAGATCAAGTTTATATTTACATCTTGTTGGAACATGATTTGGGGTTTGGTTTTTTGGTTTTGGTTTGGTTTGTTTTTTTTATAATGTGGCATTACTAATTGTAAGTTGTTCACAAGAACATGTCTCACTGAAGAAATGAATATTCATTTTTCAGAGGCAGATTTCCTCAAAAAGATTTGGAGGCACTGTTTCCTGGGATGAGTGCTGATTTCACTAGTGAAAACTTTTCTGCTGCCTGGTATCTGATTGAGAATCATTCAACAACAAGGTTTGTTACTATCATAGAAATAATTGTTTTAAGTGCAAGTCACTCAGTGTTATTTCTTTATCCAATAGATGTGTCATTGGTGGTTGATGTTTACAGTAATAGACCTGTAGTCTCTACTGCCTGTGATGTTTCTGCTTGGCTAGAAACTTGAATCAACAAGTTTTGCTCAATGTGGTTATGAGGAAAACTTCATTTTTAACCAGACCTAATTTATGGCTTGCTCCCCCACCCCCCCATGTCAGCTGGGACAGAAAAGAATGTCTTTCTTCAGGCTGAAGCCCTCTATGAATCAAGAAGTTGGGCAGCATGGCCTTAAGTGGACACTGCAGGGGTTAAGTCTTGATTAGAGGCTCAGGATCACTGAACAGACTTAAGAGTAAACCAGTAGTATGTTAGCTTTTAGTTAACTCCTGTGGAAAATGCAATAGTAAAATAAGTTGGACAAATGAGTAAGATCTTTGAGATAAATCTTAACGTCATTAACATCTTAATTTTTTAACCTAGTTCATAATATGTACTTACATGAATGCATTACATAAATACATTTTGTATGTATAAGTGAATTCTGAAACTTTTATCTGCTGGTGTTTGGATAATACTGGAAGCCATTTTTAGTAGAGAGGATGAGCCTTTTTTCTGTTGTTTTTAGCTGGGTATTCTGATTAGCATTTTAAAGGGAAATACCACTTTGCAGATCTAATATTTTTTTGTTATCTTATGGTAGAAAAAAGGTTGAATTTGTTTGAGATTTGTTGGAGGTTTTGGGGGTTTTTTTGTTTAGTTCATTTTTGGGTGGTGGTGGTTGTTTCAGGAGCTCCAGAAATAACCATTAATCTGCTTGGGAAATTCCTCTCAAAGTGGTGGTAGATTGAAGAGGCAAAACAACAGCAAGAGAACATTATTATCTAATACATATGAAGTGACAGCATGTTTTTATATCAAATAACTAAAAGAGGAGTGATTCAAAATGAATTCTACCTCGCACAACCTGACAACTTCAGGGATCACGAGGCTTTTAAAAAAGCTGGGGTGTTAACAGTGAGAAAGAACAAACAGCTTTTGACATAACTGTAAGAGCTTTCCTTTATGTTTGGCCCTTGGACTGTTGCTGTTTTGTTGCTCATTCATGCGGGCACCAGTGACACTGCCAAGAAAGATGTGGAACAGATCAAGAGTTGGCTGCAAAGCCCTGGGGGCAAAAGTGAAGAACTTGGGAGCCCAGGTATTCCATTTCATTTACACGTGAAGGAGAAAGCTTTGAGTACTAGCGGATGCATCCTGTATTTTCAGAGATGGCTGTACTGCTGGTCTCAAAGGCAGCATTTTTTACTACTGTAGCCATGGATCCATTACTAAAGAACAAGGACTGCTAGTCAGAAATGGGATTCATTTGGAGAAGTGGGGTGGGAACATCTTTGCCAGCAGGTTTGCACTTTGGTGACAAGGACTTCACATTAGGAATATCAGGGGATGGTGATAACAGCTTGCAGTTAAATGAAGGGACAGAATGCCACATATGTGGTTCAGTGATGGCATTGAGAGTGCTGCTGGGAATTGCAAAGCCAGCTGGAAGGATCTAACCTCAAGTACCTTTACATATGTAGCCTGGGAAATGGGTAAGAAGCCAGAGCCCCACATGTGGGATTAGACAAGCACATCACTGGAATAAAGTTGGATAGCTCAGGTGCCTGGTGTTCTGTGATGGGTGGGGAAAGGCTTTCTCAGAAATAGACCCGAGAAAGAACAGACAGACTTGACCTTTGTGTGAAGGAACAGCTTGAATAAATCTTATGGAGCAGGTAGCAGGATGGTTGAGAGCTTGTTAAAGAGGCTGGAAAGGCTTGTTAGCAAGACTGTGTTATGTAAGATATGGGGATAATTACTCTGCTTATTGTTATTAAAGCTGTAGTTGAAGTGCTCTGCCCAGTTTTGGCCACTGGTTTAAGAAAGATATGAAAGCAGAGATGCAAAAACAGGAGTATATAAGTATCTGTGGGTGTACAGCTTGAATGAGTTATGTGCCTTTAGAAAGGAAACAATATTAATTCAGAATTAATACATTAATATATAATTTAGGTTAGATGCAGATTAAAACCAATATTTGATTGCTTAAGCCCTGGGACTGTGTAACTGTATGCTGCAGAATCACCATCACTAGAGAATGCTGAGATTTAATTTAACAGCTGTCTGTCATGGGTGGCTTGGGTACATTTAAGGGTGCTGTAGACCCAGAAAATTAATTAAATTACTATTTAGACAGATTAAGTTACTCTTTTTAGCAGAATTGCCATGGAATATGAGCAACAGCATAATGTGGTGGTTGTAAAGCTTAGTATGGCAAGGTGTCAGTAAGAACATTGATTTTTCTGGTCATCAGTACTATGAGTTGATAATAAATAATTACATTTTTACTTGTACTGTGCCAGTGGGTCAGTACCTGAGTGTCCATTCTCATGGACTTTTAAAACTTCCTATTAAGAAAAAAATATTTTTAACACTTTGTCTAACATCAGCTTAAATACTTCATCTTTCTTGGGGGAAGAAACCCACAAACAACTTTCATTAAGTTTTGACTTTGCATGTCAACAGTTTCAAGTCATGAACCCATCAGTCCAGTGGAATAAAAACTTCTGGCTTTAAATGAAAGCTGGTTTTTTTTGCATATTAACTCATTTTATATTGGTTTACAAAGTCTAAATCTTAGTGTTGAAGGTGCAAAAGCTGTGTAAAACTCAACAGGAAGAATGGCTCAAAGGGTAGGGTGAATCCAGTCATGTTTTGAATCTAATTATAAATAACCTTTTAAATAAAGAAGGGAAAAAAAATGGATTTGCTTCTTCCCACTTCAAGATGTGTAGTCTTAGAAATATTCTGGAATTGTATAATTATCTGCCTCATATCATTTGTGCTGGTTTTGCGGAAACACACAGCAATGGTTTAGTTCTTGTCCTCTACATAACCTCAGGTACTGGGAGTGCTAAATGTGTGGTGCAGTGATGTTTTGGTTAGCTTATGTCTGTTTTTTCCTTGAAGGAAATTCTTTTTAAGCAATCAAAACAACTTTTTTTTTTTTTTTTACCCCAGCAATATCCTGACAAATATAAATAAACTATTCAGACATAGTATTAGATCATCAGGTAAAGTGAAACAGTGCTTAAAAAGGTAACTGTACAGATTTTTGTGAATTTGAAAATGCTGCTGGTAAGCACTTCTTGTATGCCCAAGTAGACCAATCCAGCTATTGAATAATGTGATTTCTGTCCAGCAGATGTAAACAGGAAATAAAGCAAAATGTTGTGACATCATTAGTATAAAAAGGAAAATGCATGTAAGCGCACCAGTGTGTTTTGTCTCCCAGCAGGTGGTGACAGCTTTCCCACTGCCTAGGCTAAAGTTTGGTTTGTTGTCTTAACGTGTCTTTGTCTATCACTGTTTAAAACGGGCAAAGAGTATTGGTGGAATTGCCTTATGCCTTAATTTCCTTACTTCATTCTTTCCCTCTTCTCACTGAGGTATAGTGCAGGTTTTTGTTGGATTCCTTTGTGTCAGGGAGATGGGTTTAGCCTGCAGGTAGGAGAAAATACTTCAAGCATGAAAATCACGTGTTATATTTGTGTTTCTGAGCTTGTTCATGATAGTGCTTTTGTAATGAATCCAGCAGCATTAACTACTGAGATCATATTCATAGTCATCAACAAAAAGATGATGTGTAGGTAATGAAGAATTAGTCATGATGTAAGACTTCTTAAGTAATTGCAGCTGATTGCAAAAAGTAAAAATGTGGAATCCAATGTAAAGTGGCAGTAATCTGGAAATATTAGGAAACTAAGATAAAAAGTAACCTACCATACAAACAATAATGATGATTTGACAGTTAATATTGCCCTGTGAAGTGTCTTTCAAAAACAATTCAGTAGACTATATATAAAAAACGTACTTCCATAAAGCAGGAATCCATTCAGCTTTTCTTTATTTTTGCACTAATATTGTCTTCAATTCAGAGCTCTATGTCCAAACTCATATAAAAATATTGAAGGAATTCAGAAACAGAAAGCGAAAAAGGTTTGTGAACTAAGCTGCAGAGTTAAACAAATGTTGTTATTAAAGAGACTTCTAACATGCTGGTAGATAATCTGGTGTGCTATGTGTAGTGAGTTGTACTATCACCTGTTTAAGGTAGTACAGTTAAGAGCAATATTGCATGTTTAAAAGAAATTTCTTGACTAATTTGTGTTATAAAGAAATCTACATCTAGAATCACTTCTATCATAAGTGATAGAAGCCCTCCATTTAGGATTAAAACTAAAATAGGAAAGCTCTTTGGACTAAAAGTAAGCTGTCATCAATCAGCACACTTTCTAGCAATTACTTAGTCATTAATAGTTGTTGCAGAAGTAGCTGACTTGCTTTACCAAGTAGTTTGTTCTGTTTATTCATTAGCTGACCTTGTTCGTTGTTTGACTGTCACGGGGGTTTTCTTGTTTCTTTTCAGTTTTGATCAGCTCAAAATGGCTGTTGTGAATTTGAAGAAACAGGCCAATAAGAAAAATGAGGGCAGTCTAGCTTATGTGAAAGGAGGTCTCAGCACATTCTTTGAAGCACAAGATGCTCTGTCAGGTAAATATGCTTTGTTCTTACTAAATGCAGATACTGTCTTTTCTTTTATACTGTGTGTGGTGGAACTTAATATTAAAAATACTGTTTTTCTTCACAGTCCCTTCTGAAAGTGTATAACAAGCCCAAAGTCTATATTGTGTTGCTCAGAAGCTGGGACTGGCTAGCTGATTATTGTGGTATATTTGGAAAAGATGGCATCAAATGTTTATGGAGGCATTTGATGAAACTGCTTAGACCACAAATACAGAAAGGAGAAAAAATGTTAAACTGAAGATAATATTAAGATGACTTACAAACTGTAGCAACATAAAAAACAGGTTTTATGATACCTTATCCCATAGTCAGACTGCAATATTTATATGAATACTTACTACACTCTGACTTGGGAAACCAGACAGCCTTTATATTCTGCTTGCCATAGGGGAAAATGCAACACACTAGTGAGATTAGCTTAGTTGTCTGTGCCATTTTTATATATAGCTTTATTTTATATATACACACTCTTAAAACATAAAACGTCTCGGAGGTAAAAGCTCATTGTGGGCTGCCATAGCCCTGTCTAGTCAGGGAGTGTGCTGGATAAGCGAGTGACAGTGCTGGGCTAATCCCCAGTAGGGTTGACACTAGCACTACACGGTTCTTCATAGCTACTGTATATTGCAGGATTATCATTCCTGATCATTGATCCTGTGTAATGGGTACCATGGAGTAAGGAAACGTACATTTAGTCATAGCCTCAGCCAAGCTAGTGCTTCCATTTGCTTTAGGAACGCTGCTTTGGAGAAGTAAGAGGTTTTTCTTGAACTGCTTGCAGGCCACTCACTGTCTGATACTTTCCACATGTCAGGGAAAAGGGAAGGTAGTGCTGTCTCACCTGGTGGTCCACCTGTATTACTCCCCAGGCAGATTAACCTGTGACCTGCCCATCAAATGACAATGTTTTCAGAAGTGGTTGTTGGCTTTTGGCTACCTGTCTAATTCGGTAATTTTTAAGAGAACTTTTTCCACAAGTGCAAACATACGTGCTTTGGTAGTGAAGACCTCTTCTTGAGACATCTGAAGATTCTTGCTGTGAAGAATCTTTTAATTCCTAAACCTCTTTATTACCCCACCCAGAACTGACCTATTACTGATCTGTTTCAGAAAACCTTGGCCTAAATCTAGATAGGCTCAATAACAGAAGAGGAGTATTAAAGGATTTAGTGGAAATACTAAAAATTGTAGTAGTAGTCATAGGAAAAGACTCTTAAGAAGAATCACTGTTTGGCATTCTTTACCTTTTTTTTTAAGCTGAGTTTTTATTAAATGCTAGGAAGAACAATAATAGGCTGTTTCTTTGTAAGTTTGAAATATCTTGAAAATTTTGAAATCCTAATTTTTCTTAAATAGTTTAAAATCCTAAATAATCCTGAACAAATACTGAATTTGGTTTTTCACAACCAAATCTGCTCTGCATATAGAGTATCAAATACTCTGAACAATTCAGGGCTTTGTTTCCAAACAGTTACTGCAATAGATAAAAATTAGTGCTGGTGGACATATGCATTATCTTATAAAGTTATTTTTTAGACCAGAAAAGACTTAGTAGGATTTACAGAAAGCTGATGCAAACCGTGAATGTTGTGAGGTTTTAGAAAGGCTGAACACAACTGACAAGTTTTCTCTTGTCCCATCTACTAAAATGTAGACTTCTTGCCTGTTCTATCTTGCCTTTCCCGATCATTATTTTATTAATATTTTTTATGTTCCTACTTGTTCTCTTAACATCTTAATTTATCAGGAACCAAACACATTTGTTTCACTAACTACTATGTTCTCAATCTAAATAATAGCTCTTATGCTGTTCTGCATCTCTTATCTGTATCACTGTTATCTTTACCTAAAATTCGAGTTTATCAGTGCAGTCCTTTAGATAAACTATGAACTCAAACAACATGAGATGACTTATATGGTACATGGTGCCACTTTTCGTCTGTAACCAAAATGGCTTGGTTTTGTCTTCCTCCCAGTGATACCCCTTAAGTGCTCAAAAAGAAACAGACTTGTATCTTGTATTGTTATGAACAGTGAATTAAAATAATACTGAGAAAGAATGGCCTTGATGCTGTTGTAGAAGAAAATCAGAAACTTGAAGTCTTAATTACTTATAAATCCAAAGCTATAATACTGGAGTTCAAGAGACTTATCAACAATATTTAGTTTTTAAATTCTGAAACCAAATTCTTAATGAGGATGCACTGCAGGTCACAGCTGCCTTCTGTAGCATTTTAGTATGCATCTTTCTGTGAAATTTCCTATTAAATGCACTGCCCAAATATTTTTGATTCTTTTCAGTCAAAAAAACCCCCAGCCCCAACACCCTTATTGCATATCAGTTTCAGCTTTGTAATGCAGAACTGCCTATTTGCCCTTTCTTCCTCCTTATGCAGAATATTTTTGAGGGAACAAAGCTGGAAAAATTGCATCATTTTTTGAAAGACTTGAACCTGTGATAAGTATAATCAGCAGCTAAGTTGGATGTGGAGAGGCTTCCACTAGTAGGAAAAAAAAAAATGTGTCTTTGATGCCACCATCCAGCCCTCCTGCCAGATGTCAAAGCTTTTCTTCAGAACATTTGATCACTTTCTGAAAGGAAAGACAACAAGACTTAAGCATAAGCGTTATTAGCATTGTTCTAGAGAAGCAGCTCAGATGCAAAATGTTAAAAAACCCACAAAACAAACAAACAACAAAACCAAACCAAAAAAACCCAAACAAACAAACCCCCCATTAATTCTTTGGCATGCAATTTAGAAATTCAAGCTCTTTAACAGAAGAATGTTTACTTAAAAATCCTGTTATACTCTGGTATTTTGGGTTCCTCCTGGCTGGATGCATGCCTGGTGCCCACCAAGCCGCTCTGTCACTCCCCTTCTCAGCAGAACAGGGGGAGAAAGTAAGATGAAAAAAATACCTGTCGGTGAAGATAAAGGCAGTTTAATGAAGCAATAGCAAAAGTCACACATGTGGAAGTGAAGGAAAACAAGATGTTATCCTCTA